>WBNH01005530.1:10000-254657 GCA_013401255.1 Urocolius indicus
AACACTAACAGCCTATATACAGACATGAAGAAAAATAACCTCATTTTAACAAGGCAGTTAACCTGCTATAGAATCTTGTCCATGTCCTGACATTCATGATAGGATTTTGGCCTTTTACCTTTAGTTTTTTAAAGCTCATCATAATATCCTGGTAACTGAACAAGAATATTTTAGTAGAAATAATTATCTCTTTGCAACAAAAGTAAAAAGAATGCATTATATATACAATTATATGTACTTGATTTTTTTCTAAAAATCGTGAACATATTAATTCTGTTAATTCAGTGAATCATCTTTCTCTCTAAAATGTAAAACATCACATTTCAAATGCATTGTTTCAAATCCTCTGTTTCACATCTTGATCCCTGCACTATTTTACTCTTTATAAAACGAGCAGGAAGAACGCCTAAGGAAGTTTATACGGATAACATACATAGTAGAAATGATCTAGTTCATGCATGTCATCCATCAGGTGGAGTCCAGTATTTGCAGGATTATTTTAGCTTTAAAATACAAGTTGAGTTGAGTTTTGTAACCAGTTTTGCTATTTTTTTCCCCTTCCTATGAGCACCAATAAAGGTGCTCATCTCTGCATCCTTAGGATTCTGTTCAAATCCATCAGAAACAGTCTGTTTGTTTCTTGAAATATGCATACAAATCTCACAGTGCAAACATCAAGAGCTGCGAATACCCAGGAGATTCACTCCTATGAACATTGTAAAAAACTTTGTATTTTATTTATTATTTTAATAACAGATTAGAGCCTAAATTTTCAAAATATAATCAAAGCACAAATGCAGACTGCTGTTATTGGCAGACTGACATAATTACAAGTTCTAGTGCATATTTAGGATTTTTTTTTTAAAAAATTCATACTTTTTTTACTTGTTTAAAGAAAGCTTTAGCAGATTATGACATATCCCCATCCAAATCTGTAAAGTCCTCTTAAAATACCAAATTTTTTTACATTACAATTAAGTAAAATAATAAACATATCAGTTAATTTTTTTAAAGGAAAAACTGTTAATAGCAAATGGTAAAGATACATACTAATCAGAAGAAATGACATTTTAATTTGTTTCATTTGTGTGACCTTCAATACTATGGTAGTAGGGGAAAGCCTCAAAATCACAACATCCTGGCAATGGCTTGTAGGGCTGTGTTTTGATAAACATAAAGCAAAAGCTTAGTATTTACTGAATAATAGTATTTGATAAATATAAGCAAAGCTTAGTAATTTATAAATATTAAGCAATAGCACTCTAATGATTGTAGAAAGCTGTTTCACTGAGGAAGTGAACCATTCTTCCAGGTCCCAGTTAAATTCTGTCTTCATTCAGACATTCTTCACAGCTCTGAGCAGACCTCTTTTATTGGATTAGTAGTATCTGAAGAACAGTTGTGATCCCATGCGAACAAGTAATGAGAAATAGACCCATCAAGCCTCAGCTTGATTTCAGTGGGGGCACTTTTCAGGCATGCACAGAAGGACAGCTGCAGTGTTATCAATATGGTTGTGACCCCACTCATGTGTTGTACCTCTGGACATTTACACTGTGAACTATGCATTTCTAGGACACCAAGCAGTCAGTTTGAGTCACTTGGTGTTTATGTGGGTTAGAGGAAAAGAATTTCTGTACTCTGTCCTAACAAAATACAACCTGTGAATAGAACTGACCAAATTATTTGTTGTGAATAACACATAAAATAAATTCCTGTTCTTTCATCCCAGGCAGTGTACTCATATGAGTGTACTTTCTGTTACTTAATCAACTGTAGAAAAAAACTCAGTAGTATTTGAGCACTGTTTTGTGCAACAGACTCACAGATTTACAAAAATGAAGACAGCATTATTTCTCAGTGATAGCTACAGAGGGTAGGTGTTTCTCAGTGGCTGCTAAAGAAGGAAGGGCATTTCTTATGAAGCCTTCCTCACAAAATGTAGCTGTTTCCACAGTACTGTTGATTAGGTTGGTAGCCTTTTGCAGAGCTGGAGAGTTTACACTGCTGAATGGTAGATATTTTACTGAACAGAGCCAGTCATGCTGCAAATTCAACCATTTTTCTAGGCATGGTTTTTAGCATTATGTCTATGGTGCAGAGCATTCCTTAGATTATATTTCCCAAGGCTTTACAGAGCAAAGAGATATCAGAAAAGCTGTAAAAGCCTGGACTGCAAAGCTATGGACACTGTGACCCTTCTCTAGCTTCAGACCTTCACAAAAGACATAAACTAGGAGAGAGGGAAAGATGAAACACGAGGAACACCTGTGGTTTTCTTATTGTTGAAAGGAACGCACCACAAAAACCTTCATTGATAGGACCTTGTCTCACGCAGACATAACTAGATCCTCAGTCTTGATTTATGATGATGATAGTACAGAGTTTGACAATGAAGACAGGAGAGGAATATTTGATATCTGCGGGTCATGATTAACAAGGAAAGACCACATTGTCTAAATTTCTACATTGCAGGAAAAGATTCATTCATATATCTGTAAATTGCCTACCACACACTGGGAGCAATATAAATCACAATTATAAAGTAATATGCCATAGTTGATTAATTGCTTAATTAAGCCTTAATTAATATTTGTAAAGCAGTTTAACTTCCTTGGTTGAAAAGTCCTCTAGAAGTGTGAGATATTAAATATTACTATTTACAGTCAGAGAATCTGGCCTGCTCCTGTTGAAATTTCAGAAGGATGCTTTGATAAATCAGTGTTAAACTGTGGTTGTTATTAAGAAGACAAGAATCCCTCTCTATGTCTACCATGGACTGAAATAAAGTCCCAAATTCTGGATACACTGTGTTTCTTTCAATGTTTTATTTTCATAGTCTGTGTGGATGCAATAAATTGACACATTTTCATTATATACGGAAGAGATGAAAATTTTCTGTTGACATATTTCAATATTTTATCTTTTGCTGCAGTAACATCTGCTTTGCTCTAGACCTCACCTATAATGCAAAATACCCACCCCAAACAGGAAAAAAAAAAAAAAAAAATCCGATTCTCTGAATCTTGAAGAGCATTCGATATATAGCCCTTGTCCTGCAATCAGATCCACTTGGGCAAACCCAATTATAGGATCAGGGCCTAAATAGGATAATAGGTATTGTAGAAACTACCATAAATTTCTCTCTAGTGTCCTATTTTGCCACTACTTGAACTAAGTGGATAATTCCGGTCATCTTTCTTGCTATGATGTATCAATTCAGCACCGTAAATTTACTGCTATTGGTCTAATTTGTCCATAGGAAATCTTCACAAAGCTAATTTTATATATATATATGTGTATATTTCACCAGAAGCAAGCTGATTTTGCTGGGAAAGACTCAGCAATTTTAGACTACAATTGAACAAACAGAATTTTTACAAAACAATCAACGTGGAGCCTGGTAAATACAGAAAGAACTCATTAAAGAAGTATCTAGAGATGTGACAAACTTCTCTCAAATAATCTGGATACTCATTGAACCACAGTATCTGCTGGTTTGCAAGTAGCCAAGACATCTCATTGTCTGCTCTGCATGAGTCTGCATACATACTTATAATTAGATACCTGTTCTCTGAAATGACGATGGCTATCTGATTTGAGAATGAGTGTTGTTCTTTAAATGTATTCTGTTAACTGTATTGTGTCATGAATGCTGTTACCTAGCATTCAGTTACTTTGCATCTCATTATGACAAATACTATTTTGATATAGAGGAAAGTGAATATGACATTCCAAAAGAAAAAACATGTTTTAGGTCAGATTATTGCTGTACCACTGAGGTTTTTAAAAGAACATAAAACTTATTATTAAATTTTTCCTGACTTCTTTTTCTCTAAGTTCTGACATGCATTCTTGTTTATCATTTCCAGCTATTTTCTTTTATTAAGGTTTATTTTGAAGATTTGTTAAAAAATCTTGCAACACCCTTAGTAGGTGAAGTGCATAAACTGTGCTTACCATAAGTAGTGTTTATGTGTTATCAGCAACTCATTAACATTATTCCTGCTGTTTTCACTTTACTGGCATAAATCAGTCAAAGCCCAAATAAGTTCTAAATTTTATTGAGATTCCAGGATGTAATTTTGATGCAGAAACCGAAATATATGGGGCCATTTAAAGTTCACAGGCATCTGCAAGAGCTGGCAGATGGAAGATAAGACCTGCAGGAAGTCTGTACCCTTCTGCAGTGTGTAGGACAGGCAGGGCACCCAAGCACCTCTGACTGGCCGTGAGCATCTATGTTTAATTGTCTGGATCTCACCCTCTGTAACATGAGAGTGCCATCTTATTTCAATTCTAATTAAGATTTGCTACCAACTTGTGATTTTCAATATTTTGTTGTATTATTTCTGCATTCCAAATTTTCAGACATAGTCTCTTTATTTCTGATGGCATTAATAATTTCATACTTCATTAAAATTAACTTCACTCTACTTCTATGTCTGCAATTTGTTACTTTTAAAGCAAGAGCAATTTCACTTGTATATAGGAAGGAAAACGTTGTATACATATTATGCTGAGTTTAATGTTCCTAAAAATGTTATATTTTGCTATGTTAAAGATGCTTGCTTCAACCAGAGTCCGGGGAAAAGCTGCCTACATTTCTTTAGGGTTTTAGGGCACAGTGAGGTGGAGGTACATACCAGTATGTTGAATAATAGGCTAGTTGACTGACTGCTTACAAATGAGTTTCTCTAGACTGTCCAATGCGTAAAGTAGTTTGTCTTTTGCTCCATAATCACTGTGAGAATAACACTCAATTCCTCTAGAGATAATATCTTACATCAGCCAAACAAGCCAAGAATTTCCTAATTTAGTAATAAGTATCACTTGCCTTTAAGTATTCTGTAAATGTTGAGTCATAGAATTATAGAATGGTAGGGATCTCTTCTTTAAAGTGTGAGTTTACTATATGTGAGGAAGTAAAGCCAAATGGCTATGTATGTTTGATATTTTTTTATAGAGGGACCAGTAAGAGCAGTGTCCAAATAGAAAATGTCCTGAACAGGTTCACTCAACATAAACCAGAAAATTCTTGGTGACTCATTCACACTAAATAGAGAACTGAAGTGATTTTGAGCTGAAAAGATTCAGTGTTTTCCTGAAGCATACTTGGGCTAACACATTTATGCCATTTTATCAAGTCATCTGAGCAGTCTTAAGGAGTAGAGAATACAGAATCAAAACCATTACCATCTGGCCTAAGCTAAGATGTTCTTAAAAGCCAGACAATATTGAACATAAAAGACACATGTTCTTAGCATATTGGCATGGACTTTCAGCATTTTACTAGTGTTTGGATTTTCATGAAATAACTTCTGGTTTGAGGAATTCTTTCAAATCATTTATAACAGTGATAGGCAGGAGTTTTAAAACAGTCATTTGTTACATGCAGGGATTAGCTTTCAAAGAGTATAATTTTCAAAGTTTTATGGGAAATAGATGTGCCCAGTGGTTTCAGAATGAGGATGAGACAGTACAGACACATAGTGAGAATGTGTGTATGAAGACAAGCCTGGAAACAGGACATTACAATTTCAAGGCAATGACAAAAATTCAATTCAAATCTATAGAGACTGTATTACAGTGTCAAGACGATAGTAAAATTATGCCAATGTAAGTCTGTGGAGACCACTTTACTATGTCAAGACAATGGTAAAACAATGTTATACAAAATGATTGAGACCACATTGCAATGTTAAATTATGATGCCAAAACCTTGTCATTTCCTGGAGTAATGACAGAGGATTCTACACATGTTCCTCTCAGCATCACAGGTGGACCTGCGCTCCAGCTCAGAACACTTTTGTAGCTCCAACCTTGGATCTTTCTTGAGTACAATAAAAACTTTTCTCAGTCTTAAAGGTGCAAACAGAGGGCATTCGAGGAGCTAATTGTCTTTGCATTTTGAGATGCAGGCTGATGAAGAGCATTCTGACCTTATCTGTGATTTTTCTTTTTTTTTTTTTTTTTTTTTTTTTTTAATAGTAGGGCGCAGTCTGACTTTGGGTGGATTACCAACCTATCTAGCTACCTTTTTATGTGGGGTTGGTTTGACAGTAGATTGATGCTTCTGGTTTGGGAACATTTACTTGATATTATGTCAATTGTTTCTAATGTTACAAAGCTATGGTTACTGTATATGTATGTAAACAATCTCACAAAAGAAAGAATTCCAAGTACTTCTGCTGAAATTTCCCTCTTCAATGTGAGAGTGCATGTGTTTGCTGTTCTTGTAAAATGACAGTTTGAAAGCTTGATTTTTTTTCACAGGACAAGTGTTGATAATAGTAGAGCATATGTTAGCTACCTCTTCTCCCAGTATGCTTCAACCCATATCTAGAGAGAATGAACTTTGAGCAGTTCAGTTCTTGTCTGCTTAGCTCTTGGTACCATCAACGGAAACACCAGTATTGGTATTGCTTAACAATTTGGTCACTCTATTACGCTATTTTCTAATAAGAACAGCAATGCCAGATCTTATCAAATGTCTGCCTGTCCTAATATGGAGTGGCCAAGAATAGATGTGTAGTAAGGAGTACAAGAGCAGGACAAAGATCCCTAGAATATTCCTCTTTCAGAATTTGCTGCCTGGGTTTTACATTTGAAAACTATGAGAAAGCTTTCATTTCATATCATGTCATGAAACAATTAGCCTGGTGCTATGAATACCTGGTGTCTAGAATGACCTACATTTGAAAGAAGGAAATGGGCCATTAGATTAATTATAAAATTTTCTAAGCTGCTTACTTTTGCACAGACACTAATATTGTTAAATTTCCCGAGGAATGAGTTCTGCTGTAGGTTCTCTTACACCTAGAAGTTGATATATTTATTGATTAAATAATATAAATATGAACTTTCATTTTAAAAGTGAGTGAAATAGTATTTTCAATTTGAAATCTGGTAAATTCTAATCAGAATGATCAGAAAACTACTCAGATAGATAGATATCAAGAAAAAAAAGACCCAAACAAAACCATCTTTCAAGATCTCCAACTTAAAAAGCACACCTGACTTCTACATGATTTGAACCGGCAGCTCTAGTGTGGTGGTTTAGCCCTAACTGAACAATAACCAAACCACCCAGTTACTCCTCCCCAACTCAGCACGATGGGGAGGAGAATCAAGAGAGAGTTCTAGCACTTTCTGGGTTGAGATAAGGGCAGTTTAATAGAATCCCACAATGAGTAGGCAGTTACAATGATGGCCAAAGGACAAAGAAAAACGAGCAACGCCCAATGTAACTGCTCACCGCGCTCAGCCCCCGCCGCTCAGCCCCGCCGGCAGAGCTGCAGTTCCCGCACTGGCCGCAGCGTCGCCCCGGCCCAGCTGCTGCCCTGATATCCCGAGCGTGATGTCACGTGGGGTTGAACAGCCTGGCCACGGCCCCAGCGGCAGCTGCGGAGAGTTAATTCTATCCTGGCCAAACCCAGGACATTTAGTAATTTCTCTGGCCATGAATCTGATTGAAAAGATAATAAACCAATAAGAAGTAATATTCTAAGAGGTGTTAAAACTGTGTAATTGTGCAGAGACATTTCCTATCTGAACCAGAGGAGAATTTATCTACTACTGTATAAAAATAGAATGTGGATAATATTTCTCCATAGAATTTAAAATGTTTATCTGTTAGTTATCACACAGTGAAATGACTATTTATGGTTTTGTCAGTGGCAGGAGCATTGATTTTCACCTAAGCTTTCCAGGAAAGGTATGCTGAGTTTCTTAAGAGAATGAAAATCTTTTTCAGATGGAATTTTAATTATTTCCTGTTTTGCAGAGGTGTTAACAAAGCACTTCTCTGTGTAATTTTGTTCTTAGAATTGTGTTTGGAAAAGCTAATCACTGCAATTGTGTTGTGAGAGTTTCTACGTTGCTTCCGTATAAATTATCCCTCTATGTTGTGTGCCTCGTCAGATGTCCTTCTCATTCAACACTATTAATGAGAAAATACTCTATTAAACTGTAGGAATCATCCTGAGCTTTTGTTCTATGTGAAAAGTTCCATGATTTCACAGTAATAGCAGATGCACAGTATAATGTATTTTACAGATCTATGCTTCTATAATATTGTTTTCAGTAACCTGTGAATATAACATTTTGGATGAGGGAGACATAGTTCAAAGGATTACATGGGGATTAGGGTAGAAGCTGCAAATAGTAAGTGACTGGATAGTGGTCAATGTTTTGCAAACACCCTTACTGCCATGTAATGTATTAAACCCCATGGATTATTAATAAAAGAGGAAAAAGCAGAGGCAATGTTACTAAGCAAAGAGAAGATGGGACATAAAGCTTAAGAGGCACTGATAATACTCTTGTGCTACTGACATATATTCCTATGGAGTATTAACACATCCTGTGTGTACCTCAGTTTCTCCATGTAACATGAAGATAATGGTACTTATTTTCTTTTATAAAGCACTTTGAGATCCTTACATGACGTGATAAGTATTACTACTAGTTTTACTATTGCATATTATCAACACATAAAGCAGTCTTTTAAAGAATTTGTTTAAAGGCTTTAAAAACCTTATGTTACCTAATGTATTGTGGGAGTTATATAACACTAATAAGCTTCCTACTCTATTTTATACATATTAAATTTTGTTTCCAATATTTCACTGTGCATGCCACCAACAGTAGCGAGTGTGTTATGCTATACTTGGACAACTGTCAAAATCTGATTGTATTTATTAATTCCATTCCAACTACATTCACTGCCGGACTTCTTTGAGTGGAACACAGAAACTGTTGCCATTCAAACATTGTTACAGGCAGATCTTTTTGAACAGAACATGAGAAGATTAAGTCCCAATGAGCTAGAGATTCATTTTATGGCTCCACCGAAATAGACAGTTTCAATTCAGTGAAAGTCTTATTCTACTTTAATATTATCTAGAATGGCAGAAAGATGTGCATGAATTTGCAGAAAAAAAATTAGAGATCACATATATTATACAGCTAACACAAGTCTCCATTCAGGAA
Source organism: Urocolius indicus (assembly GCA_013401255.1). Classification (NCBI taxonomy): domain Eukaryota; kingdom Metazoa; phylum Chordata; class Aves; order Coliiformes; family Coliidae; genus Urocolius; species Urocolius indicus. Next base: position 18,995 of record WBNH01005530.1, read on the forward strand.
CAGGAACTGAATATTTCTTTTCTGAGCACGTGAGAATAGATCAGAGAAGACAGTATCCACAAATAGAAAGTTTCAGACTGAAGTTGTTTTGTTTACTGGGAGTTGTTTTCTTTACTCTTTTTCTAATATAAACAGTCCAGAAAATTGCTAGCCTATAAAGAACGGTACTACACCAGAAGTGACATGAGATTTCATTGTTCCCCCACAGGACTAACATGACTAATGCTAGTGGTGGCAGTGTTATTTCTTGGACAAAGATATTATCACCTTTGATAACCAAAAAGTCCAGCTTTTCAACTATGTTCATGGTTTGATCTTTCCACATTCCTAGTGAGATACCTGTTTGAAGTGCTGCCAGCTAGTTTAGTTAATTTTCACAGTAAACTTATTCACAATACTTAGGCATCAGCAGTGTTCTCAGAAGTTATATAAGGATTTTGAAATCTCAGTCCCTTAGATTTTATTCTCTTTCAGGGAGGGATTTAGGCTCTTTTATGGCGAACTAATTTTCAAAAAAATGAATGGTGATCAAACAGTTAGATAGTGTTGCTTCTCTGATTTTTTTTTCCTCATGATTTGAAAATAGTGAATAACACATTATATATTTTTTTCTGTTTATCATTGTAAATATTCACAAATTGACTGTATTTATTAGCAAAAAAATTCTATGAAACATACAAAATATTATTATTCTGTTATGAGATGGTTTCAGAAACATAACTGGGACTCTATAATTCTCTTACACAGTTCTACAAGCAAACATGAAAGTAGTTAGGATAGGCATTTTACTAAGTCTATGTAGCAAAAAGGTAAATGAGGAATCAATATACATTGAGATCTTTCATTACTGACCTTGATAATATGATTAAGCAGTCTGCCTTGAATTAACTTTTGTATATTCATTCATTTTAGAATCCAACCTTAAATTCTATAACAGCAAATAAAGATGTTTCAGCAGAAGGAAAGGTGACTTTTGGTCTTATTTTTGAAGTCTGAAATAGTGATTTCATTCTAACTATTTTCTCTTCTCTGTTCTTTGTTATGTATTTGTACTTTCTAGATCATGTTGAACAAATGGTGGCAAAAATTGGTATTGGAGTTCATTACAAGAAATCATTCAAAACCTTTTGAATTTTCCAGTCTCAAGAAATGAGACACAAATCAGAGAAATCTTTCAAACCTAGGGAGGCCTTTGTTACCTCTGTGTCAATGGATTTCATACCCCTTCTTGGTGTTTGATCTTCCTAGGCATATGAGGATAATGTTGCATCTGAGTAGCACAATTTCTTTATTTAGCTTTGTTAGGGTTTTTTACCCCCTGTGTTGGTAATCATCTGTGTTGACCTAATACCAAAGGTAGAAAGTAATATTTATACTTATGTCTTTTTACTTTTGGTGGAACACTCAGGAAAAAATTATAGATAAAATGTATTAGTTAAAAAACTTTAAATTTAGTTGTACTAAACCAAAACTGGATGACCATATGGGAGAAGATTGTAAACTTTACCATTCTATGGAAATGTTGCTTCTTAGATTATCATAGTAAAAAGTATTTCAAGACAAAAAAAAAATTGCTATATATGACCTTTTAAATGTGAGGTATCTCATTATGTAAAGGGATCCTATTTGAAATGGAATTATTTGTCAATGGAGGACATTCTGGCTTGATTCACTGCTTTTGAACTGGCTCAAATACTTCTAATTGTAAGCTACAATCTAGAGCTGTTACTTTTTGCCAGATATTTCAACTTTGATGAGCAAGACCCTTTAGGCTTATTTGGAAAAGCTTACAAACAAGGAAATTCAGTGCTATTCACCCATTGGGCCTGGGACAAAAAGCAAGCATGAAAGCTGCCAATATTTCTATATTTGCTTGTTTCATCTGAGTGGGACCAGTGCAATGACACAGAAAAAGACTCTCTGAGCCCAGAGCGAAAATAACACACTTGAAGTGCTTAATGGGTTTCTTCTAAGAGATTTCTGCAGCAGCTTTAATAGAGGTGGTTGAACTGCTTGTATGAAAAAAACTTTAGTTGATGAATTTCAGGGTTTTTTTTTAGTTTCTGATTTGTTTACTGAAGGATTTGATTTTGTTTCTAATTTGTAATTATTCACAAATCAGAGCTTGAACAGTGCATGCCCTGTATATTTCTAATTTGTTACTTCCACTATGAAGCCACCCACTTTTACTGCATTATGTGTCTGAGTAAAGCAAATGTGTATCCGTGCCAGGGCTGGGGGGAAGGAGAAGAATACAGCACTATCTTATAAGAGAAAGCTTTAAAAACTTTAGACCACTTTGTCCTTTTTGGAGTTAGGTCAACAACACAGAAAACATTTTACACATTACTTACTTTAGAATACACAAATAAAGCCTTGGAAAGCATTGTAACATTTTAGTAAGATACCACTTTTTAAATGAATGCTCCTTCATAATCAATGCAAAGTGATACACACTGATGACCAAAGGTCATCTCTTTGTCTAACTTATTTTTCCTTGTGCAACAGCTATGAGAATAGCATTCCCCTTACACCAGCAACAAAGACTATAGTTATATTACCATAAATACATTGCATGATAATTAAATGCATTTCACTGTAATCCAGAGCCTAATCAATGCAGTGAACTTACAGTCATTGTTTGGATCAGGTGCTTAGTGTTAGTATTTTGGCTCTAGACTTGAGGAACTGTCAGTTCCCTTTGCAGAATCACAGAACTTTTGAGGTTGAAAGGGATTCATAATCACCTTTCATGGAAAGAGACTAGCTAGGACCTTGGTTTAGTAGCAGTGACTGGAATGGGTACATTAGATCAATTTTCTCCCGAGCAGAAAACATGAAGTGAATTGTAGTTCTAGCTGTGTTTGGAGTGGGGGCGGGGAGGGGGTTTGGGCTTGACTTCCATTTGAATTTTATCTGTCTTTTTTACTCAGTAAAAGTTCTTCTTTTGTCATTATAGAACTACAGCGATAAGTTAGTGAAATAGTCTCTGAAAATTAAGCAAAATGAAATGTTCAAAGGTTAAATTGTTCTTCTTTGAATGAATATCAACCTCTACACCCCCAAATGTATATTAGGTTGAAATTGTGGGAGGTTCTTTTATTCTGACAGCCTTATAACTGAGATATATTTTTACCTGTCATGTAAATCAATAAAATATACAGTACTTAATACTTAAATGTTTCACTATTAGAATAATTTTCTGATCCCTCTGGATTAACAGATTGTAAAATAGAACACTCAATTTTGTATGAATAAATTAAACGTTTTGCAACATACAATAATGAGATAGTTGGTTCACATAACTTTATAAACTGGCTACATGATACAGCAATGCAGATGTCCAGTTTGGAGGTTTGCCTTCCTTAATGAGATAAAGATCTTCTTTATGCTACTGAATTCCCTGAGTAAGGACAGCAGTTCTGATCAATGTTCCTATATTCTCTTTCTTTTCACTCTTTTTTATTATCAATTTTTGTATTACCATAAATTTCATAGGAAAGGTAGTACAGGTTGTAAATAGCCACATTAATTTTTTTGCCTTCTGCAAAGCTGTACAGAAATGCTTGCTCTCTACAGGAGACAGTGACAGGTCCTAAATATATTTTTCAGGAAGTAGCAGAGGAAAGGTTGTAAAAATCAACAGTAAAGATTTGGCAAAAATTTATAAACAATTTATGAACATACTCCTTGAAACTAATCTGAAGCATACAGATTAGGGGACTGTAGACGACTGAGTAGTGAACATTTAATAAAGTTTGCAGAAGTCAAATGTATTTGCAGATGAAAGATTCTCCTTCCGCTCACTTCTGAAATAACTAGAATTGCCCATGACACCCTCACAGGCCAGCCCTGTGGATGCAACTGGAGTTAGGGTTGTCATCTGCTCCTAAAGAAGTAGCAGAGATGTGAAAATAGCAGCTTCAGTGGACACTAATAAGACACAACAGCTCACATTAAGAAAGTCTGATTTATCTGTCTTTATCTAACTAAAATAGGAACAGTTAGAATGTGCTTGGACCATCTAACTATGCAGCTAATTATGATGTAGATGCTACAGAAGTTAGGTAACAGCTATAAAAATACTGAAAGCAAATTATGTATCACAACTGTTCACTTGTTTGTGTACTAACTAATTAATGCCAGCTCTGTAACAGTGATTAAGATTGGGTTTAGGATTTGATAGCTGTATGTCATAAAAGATATATGTAAAGAAAAAGATAAAATTATTTTCATGTAGGGAGATATTACTATGAAGATATCCACTTTAATATTTGAGGGAATTTTATGGTAACTCTTTGGTAAATTGGAGTGATTCACATATGTGATAAGTTTGATGTAGAGTAAACGTAATGTAGAGTAATAAGATTTTAATTTCTCTTGGATTTTAATAATTTCACAGAATCATAGAATCATAGAATGGTAGTGTTGGAAGGGACCTTTAGAGATTATCAAGTTAACTCCCCTGCAGGAGCAGGTCCACCTAGATCAGGTCACACAGGGACATGTCCAGGCGAATCTTGGAACCCTCCAAGGAAGGAGACTCCACAACCCCTCTGGGCAGCTTGGTCCACTGCTCCAACACCCTCACAGTAAAATAGCTTTTTCTTATATTTAAATGGAAGTTTTTGTGTTCCAGCTTTATCCCATTACCCCTTGTCCCGTTGCTAGATACCATAGAAAAAAGGGATGCCCCAACCTCCTGACACTCACTCTTCAGGTATTTGTAAATATTAATAAGATTCCCCCTCTGTCTCCTCCAGACTAAACAGCCCCAGCTCCTGCAGCCTTTCCTTGTATGAAAGATGTTACAGTCCCCTGATCCCCTGATTTTCTGTCTTCCTCCTCATTTCTTTTCCCCCCTTTGGGCCAAGCATATCTTTCAAGGCATACAACATAAACTATGACTTTTTATTAGTATGCATTCTATTAATTTAAAATATTAGCTGTTAACAAATACTTGACCAGTGGCAGTGACACAGGACCATCAGACCTAAAATTTATTCTCTTTTGATTGTGTGGCTTGTATACATCACAGGCATTTTTGATTTAGCCACTTGTAGCCATCTTTCCATTTGTCATGTTGACAAAGAAGAGCAGAATAATGTCTAACAATTATACAGTTTGGATCTGAGTTAGAAATGTAGTAATTTTGCAGCTTCTTTCTACTCTCCTCTACTGGCTGCCCAAAGTAAAAAAAAAAAAAACAGGAGGTTCTCTTTTCCTTTGCATTAATCATCTCTGATGTGTTGTTGGCAACATTATCCTCCAGGTTCTTTCTGTTGTCTTCTAGTAGACATTTTCCCCATGAGGGAGGAAAAAAACATTCTGACTTTAAATAAGGAATTTAAAAAACAAAGCCAGAAGATACTTGTTGGAATTCAGTGTCCTGACTTGTGCATCTATTAAAAGTAAAGTTTTATTTTACCAGTGCAAAGAGGATTGTTTAAAATGGTTATATAGGCTTAACCTTTTATTTCCTTTAACACAGTAAGATTTAAAAAGAGGTTTTCTAATAGTACTATAAAGAGGAAAATTGGGCACACCATTGTTCAATGTGTTTGGAAAAAAAAATGATATATAGTCTTTGTGGTGATGATGTCTGAAGCAATCCAGCATTAGTACGAGGTGGACTGAATAAACTAAAAAGGTCTTAAGTTTTTACACAGCAAATAGAGACATGGGGCAGAAAATCCACAAACACACTGTTTTTTTTTAAAAATATACTTGCGAATCAGATGTGTGCCAGTACAAATAAGGAACCAGTCATTTAGATACACCTGTCCTTTTGCGTTTTTATTCAAATGAATGGAAACAAATGCAAAGTACAGAAGTTTCTTTCATCATAGATCAAATGCTTACAGTCCAACTTAGAAATCACATCTTAAGGATTCCTGAGCACTACTCAGTCAAATAGACCTGCATCTTTCAAAAAAAAAAAATGTAATTCTGATTGCAGAAAAAGCATGAAACTGGTTTGCAAAGGCTTCATTCTCTATTTCCTTCATCTGTCAAGTGTAAGTATGTTATGTTTCCCTCAGGCAAGGCACTTTACCTGGCTAAGTATTTACATAACATCTGTCAAGTTTGGTTAAAATTTGGTCAAACGAAGTTAAAAGTCAGATATGGTTAAGAGAAACAGACATTGATACAGAGGATAATCAGATCACTTTTTTTGCTTGAGGAAACAAGATTAAAATTACAAACTCCTTCCATTTATGAGACAGAAGAAAATAAGAAGTGTGACATTGTAGTAGCTGGTTCCACAGGAGCTGAGGAAAATTTTGGTTTGTGTTTTTTAGTACTGCTATAACCTACACCTTACCCCTCTAAATTTTCTATGAACATGCCATTTGTACTAACACCAGAAGTTCTTCCTGTGTGTCATGGTTTGACATGGAGCCATTTCTAATACAGGGGAAGGGGCTGTAAAGATGGCTCCTGTAAGAAGTTGCTTGAGACACCTCCACGATCACTTTTTAAGAAGCAGATAGAGATGAGGGTTCTTCCTGTTCCTTCTTGTTCTGTCCTTTCTTCTTTTCCAGATGGTGGTGATGCAAGGAGTTGGGAGAAAGACAGAAGCGACCATGCAGACTCCAGGGTCAGTGAGGGAAGAGAGGAGGAGGTGTGCTGGAGCAGAGACTCCCCTGCATCCTGTGAAGACTAGTGAAGCAGAGATTCTTTTGCACTTTGTTGAAGACCCCATGCCAGGGGCAGTGACTATGGCCAGAGGAGGCCATGTCCTGCCTGAGGGACCCTGTATTTGTAGAAACTGTAGCTGCTGGGAAGAANTTGCAGAAAAAGCATGAAACTGGTTTGCAAAGGCTTCATTCTCTATTTCCTTCATCTGTCAAGTGTAAGTATGTTATGTTTCCCTCAGGCAAGGCACTTTACCTGGCTAAGTATTTACATAACATCTGTCAAGTTTGGTTAAAATTTGGTCAAACGAAGTTAAAAGTCAGATATGGTTAAGAGAAACAGACATTGATACAGAGGATAATCAGATCACTTTTTTTGCTTGAGGAAACAAGATTAAAATTACAAACTCCTTCCATTTATGAGACAGAAGAAAATAAGAAGTGTGACATTGTAGTAGCTGGTTCCACAGGAGCTGAGGAAAATTTTGGTTTGTGTTTTTTAGTACTGCTATAACCTACACCTTACCCCTCTAAATTTTCTATGAACATGCCATTTGTACTAACACCAGAAGTTCTTCCTGTGTGTCATGGTTTGACATGGAGCCATTTCTAATACAGGGGAAGGGGCTGTAAAGATGGCTCCTGTAAGAAGTTGCTTGAGACACCTCCACGATCACTTTTTAAGAAGCAGATAGAGATGAGGGTTCTTCCTGTTCCTTCTTGTTCTGTCCTTTCTTCTTTTCCAGATGGTGGTGATGCAAGGAGTTGGGAGAAAGACAGAAGCGACCATGCAGACTCCAGGGTCAGTGAGGGAAGAGAGGAGGAGGTGTGCTGGAGCAGAGACTCCCCTGCATCCTGTGAAGACTAGTGAAGCAGAGATTCTTTTGCACTTTGTTGAAGACCCCATGCCAGGGGCAGTGACTATGGCCAGAGGAGGCCATGTCCTGCCTGAGGGACCCTGTATTTGTAGAAACTGTAGCTGCTGGGAAGAAATCACACCAGAGAGGTTAGTTAAGGACTGTGTCCTGTGGGAGGGACCCCGTATTGGAGCAGGGGAACAATGCAAGTTGTTATCCTCCTCTGAGAAGAGAAAAGCAGCAGAGCCCATCTGTGAGAGACAGACCATATTCCCCATTCCTTGCCTCACCCCTGAGCTGTAGAGATGAGAGGAGGTAGAAATATCAGGAGCAGTGAGCTGGGCCTGGGAAGAAAGGAGGGATGGAGGAGGGAGATGATACAGAAACGTTTCAGTGAGGCAAGTGAGGCCAGCATCATTAGCAGAGCAGAGGGGTTGAGGTATGATACTGTAATAACCTCCTCAGCACACCTGTAGGCATTTCTGTCAGTGACTGACCCTGCCAACGTGCAGCCATGGAATCTTCTAACCAAATAGGTCCTTCTGGTTTGTTACAAACAACTGGAAATAATGAAATGCTCACCAGGCACCTCATTTGCATCACCATACTGCCCTTCTCATAGCAAGGCACTGGTCAGACACAGATGCTGTCATATCACAGCTATTCTCATTTTCTTCTCAATGAGATGTAGATAAGTGTGTTTCACATTTTGAAATTTTTCAAGTTTTGTGCATTTTTATCTATCTCATATTTCATATGAGAAGCTTGATTAGAGGAACTTAAGTTCTCTGCAGTTCTTTATGAAGGCAAAGTATTTTAGTGTGAGGGTGATGGAGCAGTGGACCAGGCTGCTCAGGGAAGTTGTGGAGTCTCCTTCCTTGGAGGTCTTCAAGACCTGCCTGGACATGTTCCTATGTGACCTGATCTAGGTGGACCTGCTTCTGCAGGGAGGTTGGACTTGATAATCTCTAAAGGTCCCTTCCAACACTACCATTCTATGATTCTATGATTCTATAAGTAAAGAAGTAATCAACACTGTTGTCTGCTGATAAGGCTTGTGCAGAATTCCAGCATGTTAAGGCAACTTAGCCTAGGTTTTATTTTTTTTAATTCTTTTAAATGTCTCACTAATGAGAAACACTTTTAAACAGCACATAGTAAAAGTTAAGTCCTTGTAATTTTTTTAATATTGCAGATTTCATTAGGAAACATCTCAAGATTAAATTTATTCCAATAATCATTACAATGATGAAAAAATTCCTTGCTTCAATAATTGATTTATGCTTCATTTAAATGTACGAGGTAGTTTCAATATCATTTCTTATTAGCTCTAATGACAAATTTTAAAATAGCAGGGTTCTGAAATAAAGATGAAAATTTGCCATACAAGTGATTACATTTAAATGGACTTTATATTTAATATTTTAAAAATCATTTGATGTAAATAGCCATCATGAATCACTGCAAATATGCTTAGATGTAATTAAAATTTTCTTTACTCCTATCTAGTTGCTACATAACAATTAATTTTCTTTCCTTTTTTATTTTTTTTGTGAATCTTCAAGAATTTGAACAGGAAAAACTACAGTTTTCTTCTTACATATCAGCTTTGCTTATTGAGACTATTGTTATTTATTGGTCAAGAAATTATATGTTATGTCAAACATATTTGCTTGTGTTATGTATATGCTATTATTTTATACCTAATGCTACTATTATCTCCTTGTTTGAAAGTTATATGCATACAATACAATGTATTACACTATAGAAGACAGACAAATAGAACATAAGACATCATTTGGTAACAGCTTGTGACACTTCAAAAAGGTTTTAAAGTTTAATGGCAGAAATATACAGCAGAAATTTAAAAAAATAATCTCTTTTTGACTGGTCCCATCCTGTAATTTGTTTTCCCTACATGGGAATTTTAAAGGAAAACATTATCCAAGACAGGATACTACAGGCATGACCAGAAGGCAGCTCATTCTCTTTTGAGACACCTGATGAGGCTGCTGTACGCCTACCACAGTACTTCTGGTCCAGGTCACAGCTGCTGCAACACATAGGATAGCTGTATGCTGAATTTACACAGTGTGTTTTGGATGCTATATAATAAACCATGGCATTTGGCAGGTATTTTACTAAAGCAGTGGTCCCAACAATTACTCATTCACGTTTGGACACGCACAAAGGGTTTTCAGTGACAAAAGTCTTGTGACAGTACTTATCCATTGACAGATCTGGTCAGTTAGCTGTTTGTCTGGAGGTGTCACCACAAAGTGCACATTTAGAGAAATTATGCATGTGCTTGTAAGTATTAGCAATGCAGCAGCTTTACTTCCAGATTTTTAAGAACATTGCATTAGTTCCATGCAAATCCTTAACCGAGAGTGTGACTTTGTTCTAGCCTAACACTTAATGTCTTTACTGTTTAGATCATAATTTTTATGTGAAGCTTCTAAAAGCAGTACAAGTAACAGAGGAATAAGTGGGAATAATACACCTGAAATAATTTCACTAAACCACAAAGAGGCTCCAGAGATTTTTGAGGAAGGAAAATACTGGCATATGAATACATAAACTATTGAGAATGGAGTTGCTTATAGGAAGTAAATCTGCTTAATTCTAAGCAGAAATTACTGAAGAACTGCAAAAAAATTTCTAAGGCTAAGTGACTGGGTAATAAAATGGCAAATGAAATACAGTGTCAGTAAATGTAAAAATATTTACCTGGGGAAAAAACAATCCTAACTTTACAAGGCCTCTGTCTGACCATTGCCACTCAAGAGTAAGATCTCAAGAGTAAAATAGAGAACTATAACCCAAAGATGGCAAACAGTGCCCAGAAATCAAACTTAGCATTCGGAATTATTAGGAAAAAAATGTATAACAAACCAGTGTAAATCCATTTTCTCATCTGTATCTGGAAGGCAACTGTCATCCTATCCACCTCATAGCAGTGAATACAACTGAAAAAGAATAAAGGAAGAGTTGTGAAGCTGATCAAGGGTGTGGAACAGCTTCCCTATGCCAGAATATCTGAGTAGACTGGGACTCTTCAGTATGGAAGACAGAAAAATCTGTAGACACATGTGAAATATAGACTGAACAAAAATACAATATAGAGCAGCCCAAAATTGTGTTTTTAGCACAAATCCAAAATGCAGTCCTATACTAGCTACTATGAAGAAAATTAACTGTATCCCAGCTAATCCCATCACATTTCTATATTTATTTTAGATTTTTCTTTGCAAAAAAATATTACCAGTATTATTCTTTGATCGAAAGTGAAAAGAGCAGGGTTTTTTTTTGTTTGTTCTCTTGTGTTACAGGTCTAACTTCCTCACTAATATCAGAAATTTTCATTGCTACAATTTACTTTAGAGAACTGTAGTTCAATGAGAAAGAACTTCTTTGAAAAATATGACTGATCAGTAGAGATGTAGACCAGTTTCTCTCTAAAGAATTAACTTGAAAATTATATGTGGATGCTTTTACTTAGATACTGCCTATCATGCTTGTATTTTTTTTTCAGTGACTTCCACTTGCTGTAACAACAGAAGTTTAACAAACAGTATTTATGTGCTGCAGGCAAAGAAGTGTACATAAACATAGAAGAAAGTGACAGAATGTAGGTTGCCAATCACATCATTCATTTCTCCCCAAAGCTTCTAGATACTTTTACTTTGGTAAAAGTTTCTTTCTTTCGTAGTTTTCTGAATTTCAGAGAATCTGTATTTTCTGCAAGGGAAGCTAGTAGTTTTCCACACGGAAAACTCAATCTAAAAGATTTATTCTCATAAAAGCAGGTATGTAGCTTATGTTACAAATAACCATTTTTGGCTTCTGTTAAGACACTAGAGAGTTGTACTCCTTTAAGAAAAAAAAAAAAAAAAAAGTGAAAAGTCAGTTTTAACCATTTAATATTCCTAATTCCAGAACATTGGAGTAAGTGGATTTGAGAATGGGCTGGAGAATTACAAACATGAATACATCTGTCAAGCTAGCTGGTTATAAAATATTTGCACCTTTTCCATAAAGGTTGCATCAGTAGAAGCAGCATACATATTCTGCCTTGAGAATTTGTTTCTCAGAAACACAGAAAGAGAAGATGGAGATATGAGGGAGTTTAGCCATAAGAAATAAGCATTTTAAAATTCCCTTTATGTAGATGAGAAGTATTTCTGGCCTGGCAGTTGTCTTAAAAAAACCTAACAAATGGAAGATAATCATGGGCAAAGCACAGGAAAAAAAGCTAACCTAAGATAAAATGATTTAAACTCCCAAGAAACATAAGGGGATACAGATGTGCATTGGAGAAAAGTATATATCAAAGCACATGTGAGAAACTCTGGAAAAACTTGATAATATAACTCCTGTAGATAGGATTATTAATTAAATTAAAACCAAGTCTCCTCAAAATATGGGCTAATGTTTTACGTGTCCTAAGCTGGATTTTAAAGCTTGGTCTTTAAAAGCACAGCATTGAACTTATGTTCAATTTGTCTATGTGTCCATGATTTTGTCTATAACATTGCTACCATAATCACCTTCACATTTTGTCACATTTAATTATTAATTTGAAGTTAGCACTAACTATTATTCCAAAGTAAGCACTCCAAATATACTTCCCTTTCAAAGCCAGCAGGCTTAAAGGTCTATATGTCCTGCATATCTAACAGGAGAAACCAAAACCTTTTGTCATTTTCTAAGTTTCTGATTTCTGATTAAAATTATAGTATCTGTATCTAATTGTCTTAATAATAATCTTTGATAATTATGTTAAGTTTTTCAAAACACAGTCATCCAAGCATTATGCAGAAATTGTGTAGAATTTATGGTTTCTTGTGTTTTTGGAGCAGAAACAGATAAATCTCTTTGATTTAACTCAATTAAAAAAAAAAAGAGAGATTAAAATTAAATAGTGGAATGTTTGATAGCACCTGAGCACTGATATGAGATTTAAACAATTTAGTCTATGAATTTTGATAAAATAGAATAATAGAATGTTACATTAAAGCAAGGGCTAAAAATACTCTAACTTATAAATGAAGTTGATTAAGGTTTACCACGCCTGAACATAAAGAACTTTAACAGCATATGGTAAGTTCATCATTTTATGCCATACATTTTATTAAGATGGTGTAAGAAGTACAATATATTTCAAATGCCATATATATTTTTGGCATTATGAAATATGAAGGATGTCAACTTCAATCACACAACAGTGATTATTTAATAATACAAGATGGAACCACTTTGATTCTAATAAGAAAATGCCTGGCCTGAAGTCACACCATCATATGCGTCTAATGGTGCTCTCATTTTATCATATTTTAAAAATCCACACCTCATATTTTCTGTTTCCTTATATGGATGGTGCTAATGACACACATAGTAAACCTTCTATTAGCTTTGCACTTCAATAGAATTTGTTTAATTTCAGCTGTCAAACAATATGGAGAAAAAAAATTCCACTTTTTTGATAACCCCAGGATTTAAAATGCATTATCAGTATGACAGCAGTAAATGTTTTCCAAACAATCTTATTTATGGGCCATGTTCTTTCTTGGTATATATGCAAATCTGAGCAGCATGTGAAATCCCTCGTTTGCCATAAATTGTGCATGTTACTGAGGTAAGGTTTATTATGTAAGAGTGGTTGAGTAACCCAGCATTGATATTGTTGATATGCAATGTTTTACCTCCAACTCCCTTACTGAGATCTGGACTTGGTGCCATCTGAGAGGCACTGCCACCTGATCACTGTAAAAACACCTGCTTGCAAAAACATTTTCTAGACTTTCTCTTTATGAATGTGAAGAAATTGTAGATACGTGTCAGTAGTTCTGCGGCTTTGCAAAGGATCAATATAGCTTGTGATGCAGGACCTGGCCCTAAAGGCAGCTCTCAAGTACAAATCCCTAACTGCTCTATGAAGCCTTTCAGCACAAAAGACTGTACATTGTTACGTGTGTAGAGTGGCTACACTCAAGTCTCCTTTAAGCCATAGAAAAGTCCATCAAGAGCTAGGATCCCAAAGTAGCAATATGAGTTGTGTAAATTGCTTTTGTACTTTGCATTCATTTTGTACTTGTGTTTTGTACTTTCTGTACTCATTTCATATTTAACTTTAAATATACATATAAATCCCACTAAATCAAGTTTGTTTCAAATAGATTTAAACCTAAATTTGATGTTTTCTTAGGGTGGTAGATATATATTTCCAAACATTTTCTCAGCCTAGCTACTTTTAGCTGGTTTATTGTGCAGTCTAACAAAAATGCAGACTCCTAAATAAGCAAATGCATGATGCACTAGATACAATTTGAAAGTCCAGGCTGGGAAAAGCAGTGACTGCTGTAGTGTCAATGGAAAGTGCCAAGGTGGCTTTGCTGGGATGGCCTGCACGACAAGAATAGAATGATCCTTGGGCTCTTTGGCTTTCTGTTTGCATAGCTGTATTAAAAAAAAAAATCATACCTCCAGCCTCTGTCACCTGTGAAGAAACTGTTGATTTCTAATGTTATAGGGTTATGATTGACTGAAACCAAGGGAAACAAACAGGGCAGCTGTCACTCTGTCCACAATTCAAACTGATGGTTTGTATTGTACAAAGACATTGCAGACATTCTGAGATTATACTCCACAAAACTTTCCTCTTGTTTTCACCTGCATTTTCTCTTTCTGACTGAAAAGCAAACCAACCTTTTCCAGCTCATACTTCAAGTAAAAACATGGAAAATAAATATTTTTCCTTGCACTTGAAAAAAGTGTTCTAAATGTTGGTTTCTTCATATAAATTTAATAATTCTGGATAGAAGAATACTCTCATGACAGGTCTGTATTTTCTTGGACATATTGCATTTGATCCTGAGTGCAGCTTTCAGCTTTTTTAAAATGGAATTTTTGGGGTTTGAGCATTTGTTTTTCATTATGTTAAACATAGAGCATCCATACGTTGCTTTCCTTTGGAATCTTTAAGAAAACATATAGTCATTTAAATCTGGGTTATTTTATCCCTGAAGTCATAAAATTGTTGTAGATGAAGACTTCTGCCTTATATGATATATTTTTCTCTCTTGGTTGTAGCAAATGTATGTTCTAATTCCTTTTCTTCATTATACTTTGCACGACAAAGTTGCTGCAGGTAAGTAAACGTGCCTAGGATACGAAGCAGGCTCTTAACTCCTGTGATATACTTTGTAACTCAAAATCTTGATCAAGATGCTCAAGTCATATCTTCCGCTCATGAACTTCAGGTTGGTAGAGCACAATAGGAAGTATAATAGCTGGCTTCCATGGAGTAATTTTTATTGTAAGAATGATACATGAGATCGTATGTTCTTCTATCAGTTGCAAATGTTCGTGTAGCTCATTGTACAATATGTCAGATGAAATGGATTTCATGATCTTTTGTATAATGCATATGTTCCAATAGTAATTTAAAACCTAATTTATTTCCTTAAAAATTAATTCATCTTTTGGGTGCCATTTTTAACCATCTTAATTTTCAATTATACGAGCACAGGGGGTAAATTTTTTGCTCACATATGTGGGTCCCACACCCATTGGGTTTTGTACAAGATTTACAGTATCAAAGAGGAAAATTTAGTTAAGAGTAATTTTATGTTATCACATACAAACCCTTTTTCTGTTCAAAATCTAGTAGCTATTTGACACTTGTGTTTCATTTTGCTCTTGCTGCTGTAACTAGAAATGCTTTTAAATATATTTTTTTTTTCCAGATAATGTACCTCTGAAAATGCCAAAGTTGACTTTGTGTCTTTCAAAATATACCTGTAAGTTATTGGGAGGTTTAACATCAGCTGCAAGTCTCTCACTGAAAATAGTTATTGCATTCTTTTTTTTTTTTTTTTTCTGTAGTGGTTGTTGTTGTATGATGGATGTAGAAAGTGAAGAAAAAGGAACCTGCCACTTTTCATAGACTGCAAATTCCAAAGTGGTACAGTTGTTCTTATACTTTTGCTTTTAACAGGAGGAATAAGAAAACTGGGGATTAAGGTAGCCAAGAGAGCTTTTAAAAAGTATATTTCATTGAGAAGAGTGGCATCCTGGCAAGAACAAGCATATTAAGCTGCAGGGTATTGTTAAATAGAATAAATTTTTTGGCCAAGGGCAATGTAGAAAAAGGCAGTGCTGAAAATTCCTTTTTTTCATTTGGAAGAGAGGTTTTTTTAGAGTGATATAATTGGCAATTTTAAGTACCTCTTACATACAGTAGGATCAGTTTATCCATTTGTTCTGGAAACTGCACAGTAATATTTCAGTCTCAGCTCACTCTCCTATTAAGGAAGTATGGACTGAGTATGTCTCTGAGGTTTAAGAGTTACAGTGCTGTCAGCTTCCCTTAGTCTATGAAGTAGTGTCTGTAATTCATATCTACAGTTTTATGCTCCACATCCTCCTCTATAATATTCTAGGTTTTTTTACTTGTCAATATGGTATATAAAAGTCCATCTAAAATATGGCAAAATAACATCTAGAAATGTGTTTGGATAATGATTTGGAATTAAATAATTTTAAAAATCCATGAAATAATTAAAAGAGTTTGGGCTTTTCTTCATCCTAAGGTGTAAGGCAACCAATGCCTTCAATACTGAAGAATACTTTTCCGTATCTTTCTGGAAACTCCAGTAGAGAAATAAACACCAGAAAATTCTTCATAAATGATTCCTCATTCAGGATTTTAGAATCATAGAATCATTTATGACCTTAAAGATCTTTGAGTTCAACCACTAACCTAACACTGCCAAGTCCATCACTAAACCGTGTCCCTCAGCACCTCATCTATGCATCTTTTAAATATCTCTAGGGATGGTGACTTCACCATCTACCTGGGCAGCTGGTTCCAGTGCTTAACAACCCTCTTGGTGAACAAGTTCTTTCTAATCTCTAACCTCCCCTGGAGCAACTTGAGCCCATATCTTCTTGTCCTGTCATTCATTAGTGGAGAGAGGAGCACAACCCTCACTTCACTATAACTCCCTTTCTGGTAGTTATAGACAGGGATAATATTTTCCTTTAGTTTCCTATTCTCCAGGCTAAACATTTCTAGCTCTCTCAGATGCTTGTCATTAAGATTCTGCTTCAGATCTTTCCCCAGCTTCATTGTTCATCCCTGGACATGCTCCAGCAGCTCAATGTCCTCCTTGTGAGGGGCCCAGTACTGAACACAGTACTTGAGGTGTGGTTTCACTAGCACCAAGTACAGTGGGACAATCGCTTCCCTGGTTCAGCTGGCCACACTAGTTCTGGTACAAGCCAGGATGCCATTGGCCTTTTTGGCCACCTGGACACACTGCTGGCTCATGTTCAGCCAGCAGATGATCAGCTTCCTGAGGTCTGTTTCTGCAGGACAGCTTTACACCCACTTTGCCTCAAGTCTGTAGTGTAGCATAAGGTTGTTGTGGCCCAAGTGCAGAATCCTCTGCAGATATTTCCTGTCCTCAAGCAGATCTACACACCCACCCAGCTTGGTATTGTCAGCAAACTTACTGAGGGTGCACTCGATCCCTTTATCCAGATCATTGATAATGTTGTTAAATAAACCAGGTTTCAATACTAAGCCCTGGGGAACACCATTGGTGACTAGATTTAGCTGCATTCGCCATGATTCTCTAGGCCCACCATCCATCTAGTTTCACATTCATCTCAGAGCAGATCCATCCAAGCTGCATGTAACCAGTTTCTCCAGGAGGATGCTGTGGGAGATTGTGTCAAAGGCCTTACTAAAGTCCAGGAAGACCATGTCCACAGTTTTTCACAATCTACTAAATGGATCATTGTGTCATAGAAGGAGATCAGATTTGTCAAACAGGACCTGTGTCATGATTTGGCCCAGCTAGCACAACAGTACCATGACAGTCTCTCACTCGGTGCTCCCATTCACCCCCACCCTTGTTAGGATGGCAGAGGCCCCAGCAAAAAAGGAGTAAAAAGATAAGCAAAGTTGTTGTGGCTTGAGACAAGGGCAGGGAGGGCTCACTGCCAATTACGGTTCCGGGCAAAACAGACTCCAGTACTCGACTTAGAGAAGAAAGGAGGAAAGTTTGTTCTACAAGAAACAGAATGGAATAAAAGCAAAAGGGAGTAGGATGATGAGAAATTACAACCAGCACTTTAAGATCTCTCTCCCCCATCCCTCCTTTCTTCCCAGGCCCAGCTCATTGCTCCCGATATCTCAACCTCCTCCTCCCACAACAGCTCAGGGAGGCAGGGAATGGGGGATGTGGTCAGTCTCTCACAGATGGGCTCTGCCGCTTCTGTCTTCTCAGATGAGGGTGACTCCTGGCATTCTTCCCCTGCTCAAAGACAGAGTTCCTCCTCCGGAACACAGTCCTTAATGAACTTCTCTGGTGTGGGCTGTTCCCAGCAGCTGTGGCTTCTGTCGATATAGGCTCCCTCACACAGGATATGGCCTCCTCCAGCCATAGTTACTGTCCCTGGCTCAGGGCCTTTAATGAAGTGAATCGCTGCCCCTGGTCCGGGGTCAATTTTATCAAAATGAGTTTCTACCACTGATGTGGCGTCTTTAAAGAAATGAAAATAAATCTCAGCTTCACCAGTCCTTTCCACAGAATGCAGGGGAGTCTGTGCTGACCTTGGAGTCCGCATGGTTGTTTCTCTCACTGTTCCTACTCTTTGCACCACCACCAGCCAGAAGAAGAAGAAGAGATAGAAAAAGGAAGAAGCAGGAAGAAGATGGAGGAAGAAACCTCTTCTTCCTGCTTCTTCTTAAAAAGTGATTGTGGAGGCATCTAAATGGCTCAGCCCNGTAAGCATTTTTGCCAGCTCTCTCAGTACCTTTAGGTGGATCCCATCCAGCCCCATGGACTTGTGTGTATCGACCCCATGGACTTGTGTGTATCGAGATGGAGCAACAGGTCACACACCATTTCCCCTTGGACTAAAGGAACTTCATTCTGGCCCTGTCGCTGACGTCCAGCCCAGAGGAAATGGTTTTTCTGTTTAAGACTCACGCAAAGAAGGCATTCAGTACCTCAGCCTTTTTCTCATCCTTAGTCACTAAGCTTCCCCCTGTGTCCATTAAAGGATGAAGATTCCCTTTAGGCCTCCTTTTTTTGTTGATATATTTCAGAGGAGTACATAGGTGAAAGAACCCTCACACAACAATAGGCATAAAAATCTAGTACAAAATAACCTTTGCTCACATCTCATTTTCACTCTTTATACAGAAAGTGTGAATATAAAAGTCCAAAGCACACCTAAAGAAAAGCATAGTCCATAACAAAAGGTGAGTGCCACCTTCAAGTATCAGCTTATGAAAGTATCAGTTCTCCAGTCCAGTGGTGTCTCTTTCTTACAAATACACAAATACTTTATTTAATCTTTTACTTGAATTTTTCTACTTTAAAATACAGATTCACATGAAGTCCACCAAAAAAGATAGTGACATTGCTCAGAAAGTGTTATTACTGGTACCTGAACTGTAAATATTGATCAGAACTGACTGAAGTTGGCAAGTATTAAGTGCTAGCTGCAACAGTTTCTATATAGACATTGGCAGTTAAGCTGGAGGAGGTATCAACTACAAATTGCTATACCAAGTGGAGACAAATGAGGGAACCAGTAGTTGATAAACCCCATGTCACATAGATGTGAGAAGATGTCAGGGACAGAAGGAGAAGAACTAGATACAGTGAAGCAGGTTTGTTCCCAGTGCAGTACTTAAGTGCTATGAAAATTTTTGAATTCCTGTCTTGAACGTATAATAATGGGTTACACTTCTTTTGGTAAACTGCATTAACATCTGTTCACATAGTTTCATGGTAAAGAAATCAATGCATTTTAAGAAGGCTCAGTATTATTTTTCTTTTCCTTGTTTTAGCATTTGGGTATATCAGTGTTAAGAGTATCTAGAGTCTGAGAAAACGTAAGAAGTCTTGCGTATGTCATCATTTTTGTCAGCTCAGGAGTTGAAAATGTTCTTGGCTATTGCTGTCTTTTCAATATCTGAAGATGTGAAAAAGCAGTTGATCATACTGTTCATTTGCACATATGTTTCATAGTTTAAGTACATTGAAACTATATTGAATCATAGTGAACTGTGATGGATTTTTTTGCAACTGGACACTTTGTGCATCTCTGTTGGCGTCTATTTTATTAGCACAGTCTGAACAGATTCTTTTGATGTATAGCTGCAGTTAAATGCTCCTTCCTTCCATGGTCTCTACTCTGTGATCTCCATTCTGTGTTTTGTGAGTGGACAACCCTGCTACATGGATTCTTTTTAAGTTTGACTTATTCACAGCTAAATTCAGCCATTACACATAACACGAATTTCTCTTTTTCTCTAACAGTTACCAACATCTCTTGAATCTTTGTAGCTTTTGGACCCAAAGGATGCAGGAAAAAATCCCACTCAGTTTGGCTGAATTCTGCTCACACATGCACATTTCTAAAGAGTAAAAATGGAAGGACAGTTTTCATTATATATACATGAAATGTTTCAGTTTGCCAATATGTTTTGGAATATTTCCCAAACTGGAAATCTCAGTGTTCACCATGATCCTAAAATAAAATAAGGAATTATTTTGACAATTTCACTGCTGTCTAGTATAAGTGCTTGTCATTAGTGTTACTATTGCAGATCACAGATTAAGCTGTTCTTTGATTATACCTAAATAAGAGCAACATTTAAAATTGTGATGGCCCTTTATAAAAATACATGACACCCAAGGAAAATCATACCAACCAACATCTTCCACCCCCCACAGGCACGAACTAATCCACATATTGAAAACTCAGAATCCTATTCAGACAGATAATTTTAAAAATAGCAAGATGTGATCTTACCACCTCTGGAGGTATGTTTTTGAAAACAACCGGTGTAAGTCAGTAATACACATACACAATTACTTATATCAATACAGTGAAACTGTTTGAATGTCATGTTATAGACAAGGAATGGGGCTTTATCAAATTTATCTTCTTCCAACAAAGCTGTTCTGCTGGCTGTGTCTGCCCATGTATAAAATACTTCTACCGTCAAAGCCATGTCATTGGATTATATTCAGTTTTTGTTTTACTTTTCAGTGCATCTGTATAGCATAATTGGGCAGCACTCTTTTGCTGTGCCTCACATTCCTTTTCCTGATGGCAATGGTTCATCACCAGCTGCTGCACAGCTACAATTGCCTTCCCCTCAGCAGTGTTTACTTTTGATTCTTCCTGAATATGGTACATTTTGTTTTATGTTGTGTCACTGTTGTTATACTTACATAATGTACTTAAGTATTGTTTAGATTGACACAGTGTTAGCACTAAAATTGAAAATAAAATGTCATTATTGGCAAGAACAGCTGTTTTCATGCACATCATTTTCTGAGCTTCAGTTTATTAATCAGGCTAAGTGGGAGTTATCTACAAATGGTAGTATTTTTTCCTGAAGTACTCTATGGACTTTAGATTTCCATCATAACAGAACTGAATAGTATAATGCAGCAGAAATGTTTTATGTGATTAAAAACTGTTTATTCTGGGTTTGTAATTGATTTAATTGTAACATCTAGAGGGCTGCAATTTTGAAAAGTTTCAGCCCTGATTGCCTATTATTCACATGACAACGTTGAAATAAAATGACACTATAGTAAATGAAAACATAACAAATAACCCCTGTGGTTCAATAACATTTTGAAAGAAAATCAGTAAATATTCTGCAGAAATCACCAACAGGGAAAGCAGAAAGAAAAGCCCATGTTTTAAATCAACTTTTGCAAAAACCTGCTAAAAACTGACTATCAGAAACTATCACGTTTCTCATCCAGTAAAGCTGTTTTGATTGTGTTCTATATTATTCAACTACATCTATTTGTGAAGTACAATCAAATATTAGAAAAAAATTTCCATGCTGAAACAAAAAGTCTGCATACCTTTATCTCTGCCCCCATCTTTTAGTACCCTTCATGTAAAAGTCAAATGTAAAATTTATCAAATTCACTGGGAATCTAGGAGTGCTTAGATTCTGAACCTGCAACAATTTTGTATGGTCCTTGATCTCATGCAAAGCCTGAATGGTTTTAATTGGCTTTGCAGAATATCTGGAAGCTCTCCTTATGAACTGAGTTGATAGAATAAGAAAGCCCTGGATACAGTATGTTTCAACACTACTTCATTAATTGCATTGTGTGCAGTATGCCCCCATAAATTCCTGTAAAGGGAAAAACAAAAACAAGATTCAAAGTATCAACAATATAGTGATGATTATTTACCATCCATATTACTCCCAAAAAATTAATTTTAGGTGTTTCACATATTGCTATGAATATTAATGTTGTGTTTTAAGCTACCGGACTGACATATCTTGCAAGTATTTTTCTTTTCCTTGGTGGGCATGGGTGTATATTCTACATTTGGTGAAGAAATAGTACGAAAAAATATAATGGTTCATATTTTAGTGTTCTGTGTTAGCATATACATTTTTGTTTACACATCAAGGACCTGAATTTAAATTTTACAATTCAAACTTACAAATTTAAGGCAGTGGGCTATATCTCCTCCTTCCTCTGTTGTTTCACTGCTGTAATAGTATAAGCTTTCCATGTGTAATTGGGCTTTGTGTAATTGCGCTGTAATGTATATAAAGCCTTGTGAACTCCAGAGGCACATTATGCTGAGGCAGGCCTTGAACTTGCATGGTTATTAATGTTATATAGTTCCTTGGTGCTTTATCTGTATCAGTTAAGATCACATAAAAGCTTTATATACTTTGTTTATACAAATCTTTTCTTTCATTTTTCCTCCCCCTAATTTTACTGACTTACAAACAATCTTGATTTTCACAAATGGTTAGAATCTGGTTAACATTTTTCAGAGTTGTTTGGATGACAATGACTGGAGAATGTGTGGGTTTCTTGAACATGTAAACTCTTTCTAATCAATGTTAGGAGGTGGCATGTTAGATTTTTTATATTTGACTAAGTCAGTTAAATATTTACTGTAAAAAAATTAAAATACTTCACAAATGATACTGGATTAACATCCATGGTTTTTTCATTAGTGTTAAATTATTTGTGTAGCTGTTTCATTGAGCAGGTCTAATTCTTTCACTCTTTGGAACACACATTTAAAAATTTAAAGCAAAGCTGTTCTTTCATTGAGAGGTATTTCATAATCTTTAATGGCAAAAATGAGCCATTAGATTTCCATATCCAAAAGGGAGGCAAAATGTATCTCAAAACAGACTTCTGCAGTACATAGGCTATATAATTTTTAGAAACTCAGGATTATTTTTTTAAATGTTTACCAATGTGGTTTAAAGTATTCAGGAATTAAAAGGAAAGGCAGAAAACTGTCAAGGTAATTGAGCCTAAAGCTACTCTGCTTTATTTCTGTACCAATTATATTGAAAGGGAATTGTTGTTGGAATGTAGCAACAAAATTTGTAAGGGAAGGGCAAGTGATCAAAAAAATGGCAGCACAAAAACATTTGTTGGACTGAAAGTGACACATTGCTGCATATTCTCTGCAATCTTAAATCACAGATGAGAGATCATGATATATAGGAAGAAACAGAATGCAAGACTTAACAAATTCATTTGAAAATATGATCTTTAGTATCATAAAACATGTATAACTAATTTTGAACTAATTTCATTTTTGAGACTCTCTGTTTAAAACAGAATATCCTAGCATGTCTCTATGCATTCACCTATGCATTGCCAGGAACACAAAACATATTTAACATTCTTGAGTAGAAGTTAAGTAGATATAATGGAGATTTTGAACAGAAATAGAGGGATTCATTGTGGTAAAGTACCAGAGAATAAGAGATGGTCTGATAAAACATTACTTTATTCTATGGACATAACCATTACTTTGCACAATGCACAGAAAACTTACTACAGATGACCTGTCTTACTTTTTTTTTCTTTCTTATTTTTTTCCCTAGCCAAAAATAAGATCATCTGCTTATTGGAGCTGTTTATTAATTTATGTAATGAAGGGCTTATGACATGAAGAACAAAATAACTCCTACACCTACAGAGGAATGATAGGCCACCAGAATAATTTGTAAATTCACAAAAAGTACCTGTCACATGATATTTGTAAATTCACTTTGAGCAATTCTTCTCAGCTGGTCATTGACTTTAGCAAATCTCACAATAAAGTTGGCATCTGGGCTGATGCTCACAGCAGAGAAGCTATAAGGAAGTGATGTAGGAGGTGCTTCTGCAAGATCTGCGGCCTTTCCTGGTAGTACTAAACCTGGCCAAAGCCCTCATTGATAATTTTAACAGTCTAAGCTGTTTCTTGAAGATATGAGGCTTTTGTCTGTGTAAAATTTTCTGTGCCTTCTGTCCATGACAGCTAATTTTGAGTCCTTGAAATGTGATTGACTTTTTTTTTTTCCTCATTAGAAACAAAAGATTTGTGTCAGAAAGAGAAGACAAAAAAATGGACTAGAGGAAACCACATATCGCATTGTTTTTATTACTATACAAAAAGGAAAGTGAATTCTTGCACTGAGAATGGGGTAATCACAGATGTGATCGAGTGTAGCCTTTGGGGCTACATTCTTTTAGTATGTTCTACAATAATCTAAACAGGTGGTAATAGGTCTTATTAAATAACATTTAGGGAGTGTTACTTAAGAATAACATGTTAAGCTGGCCCTGTAGGTCTAAGAGCCTGCTAATGAGATGGCCCTCAGGAAAGATGGGGAACCTGAGCCTTGTTAACATACAATATATTTCTGCAAGATCTGCCAAAGCTTGAGAAAATAACAATCATGAATAAATTCATCATTATTATTTAAAAGTAGTTGCATTTTGGATCAGATAGCTTGTTTCTCTTGCTAGAAGTTATCTGCTACCTATTGCATAAAAAATTAGAGAACATCCTCAAAGCTGTCCTTTTCTCCTCAATCAAAACAACAAGGATTTACAGTGACAGGATAGTTCAGTGAATTGGGCATAAAAGATTTGATTCACTGTCTCCTTTATAGACATGGTCTCTTCCTTCTCTGGAAAGCTGGTATGTATTATTTCTCCTTTTCACGTGAAATAATCATTTTGTATTGTGGAATGTTACGGCAATGTTTGCTATAAATACATATGTACACAGACATTAGAGAGATGCTATAATGAGCGTAGCTAACATTTCCTGATTTTTCAGAGCAAGATTCCCAAGCTGGAAGCTGAGTGAGCTGAACATTTCAGTGTATAAACACTCAAGGGAATGGGGAGAAATTCTAGGGTCATTGATTAGGGACAAAATAGGAGAACACTTGGACAGGTGCAGACTAGTCAAAGACAACCAGGACATTTATAAAGAGGAAGCCATGCTTGTCAAATGCTATTAATTTGTTTGAGGAGGTGACAATGAGAGCTGACAGGGGTGAAGCAACAAACATAATCTGCTTGGACATCAAGATGGCTTTTGATACTGGTACACTGAAGACCAAATATAGGGTTAGTAAGCATCTGATAATGAAGTGATTGATAGAATGTCTCTGAAATCTCTTTGACTCAGTCTTGTTGACATTCCACAGCAAAACATAAGAGAAGATATACAAATTAAAAAAAGAGGATAAATGAATCAGAAAGTTTGTGAAGGAGTGAGACAGGAAAAACAAAGGGATAAGAGAGGAAAATAACTGACCTGTTCATATATTTTGAAAGAGAAAAGGCTATGAAGATTAATGTATGGAAGAACATTGTATAAGAGATGAGCATAGACACCTGACAAATCCCTCTAGATCTGTCTATATATCTGTCCATAACTTGTTACACAGAGGAAGTTGTTGCTGGAGGGAACAGAAAACTTTAAGTACATGCTGGATGTCTGCTGGGAACAAGGCTCATAAGACCTTCTTGTTGAAAAAGGGCAAAACTGTGGGTTTATTCCTACCTAAATCACCTCGAACCAGTCCCTAAGTAAGAAACAGGAAGAGTTCTTTGCAATCGAAGAATTATTGCAACAGCTACAGTTCCTGATCTGAGAAGAAATGCATTGCATCAAGAACGCAAAGATAATGTGAAGCTCCAATACACATTGGTGGTATATCAACTCTCAAAGACAGGGATGAACTAGTTTTTTATATACCTACTGAGATGTATAATTTAGACATCTTCTAGTTCTAAGCAGCCCTACCACTCCTCCCTCCCTTGACTGAAAAGCCTTATTTGCATTAAATTTTTGTGACTACAAGACAAAACAAGTCTAAGTTTAGGAATAAATTTGCTTCTATGGGTTTCCTGTTAATTACAAAATAAACTTGTTCCATGATAACAGCTTAAGTGGCCAAATGTGCCAGAAAAAGAACACAGCTAGAAAATAGAGGGCTATGTTCTTCTCAGTCATTTCATGCTTTTGATTTTCTCAGAATTGGCCTGTTTGGAGCAGTTCCAATACCAATATTGAATGACAGAAAAGTTGTAATAGGGAATAGGTTAACATTTTGACACAATAGGAAAATGAAATCCCAAGTTTATTATTTTAATTGTTTGTTTAGCTCTTTGATCATTATATCTGTCACGTGTTTTGGTTTATGTCACTTGAAACAAGTGAAGTATTATTAACATACTATATGAAATACAAAACAAAGATAGTTTTTAACAAGGAAACTAATGCATACTGGAACAAAACAGGAAAAAGGTAAACTTGTGAAATAGGGAATAGTGTGCATTTATATATTTGTATATTGCTATGATTTTCTTAACAAACTGACTATTTTAAAGCTACTTTGGATGCTGGAAAAAAGACAAGCAAATTAATATTTTTGTATTATAGATGTCATCTTATATTTCATGCCTGATTCAATTGAAAATGTAGATTAGTTTGCAAATAGTTTAGAGAGGTGAACTATTGAATTGAGTCCTATAAGATTTAGGATTTGTCATCTTTTAAAGTTGACACCCAGTGAGAGCTTGTCAATTACAAAGAAGTGAAATGAAGTGAAAATAAGCCTCATCTTCATCTTCTTGTTACATGCTTGGTTGGTTATAGAGAGACACCATTTACAAGCTGAGAATAATTACTTGCAAAGTATTTTTCACTTTAAACAAAAATTATTTATTATTTTATCTCTCTCCATTATGTTATAGCAGTAACTGTAATTTCCTAATTTCAGAACCAAAATAGTCTTTCAGTACTGATGTGGTCACCTGATATGTAAGTTTGTTTGGGTTAAAAATGAAAAATGATGTTTAGAGTAGGAATTTTTTCTCAAATGTTACTAATCCTTTTGTGATGGATTGTAAAGTATTTCTTCACTTTATAAATCTACAGCAGCATATAACTTAGCAAACATACATACAATACAGAGAGAATTTCAACAGTATAATTCTCTTTCATTTACCTGTAAACACATCAACATTCTTTTCCAGCCTAAATGTGAAATAAGTTATCAGTGTCTGGCTTATAGTTTTGATTTTTGCAGAACTCATGTTTTTAAGCCTTTCCACAGGCTGTAATACAACCTTTCTGAGATGATTTTATCAGATTGAAATGAGTTAGCACTTTTTCTCTTATCAGTTTTGTTCAGTGCAATGAATGCTTAGAGCCGTTGTATAAACATATAACTTATGTCATCCTGCCTTCTTTGCATCCAGCATTTCTGTACTTTGTACATTTCTGTACTAAATGCTCTTATATCAAAACCTATTTTTAGAACAAAGTACTCACTTTTCTTTTAAATAAAGATAAGAAGGACATATTCCATATTCTGCAGCTCTTTTCTCAAGTGTTACCTTTGATTTTTAACTGGAGCTCTGATCATGACAGATTTAAAAATAGAGAGACCAGATGATTTCTCTATGGTGCTGAGTTAACCAGTATCTCAACCTGAAGTAAAAGACATTTCCTTGTGCCCAGACCACCAAGATTCCTAACAAAAAAAAACTACTGAGGTGCTCTGGAGAACATAGCATCCTTTCCCTGAATGGGGAATGGAACTGGATACCAGTCACAGAATCGTTTAAATTGGACAAGACTTAATTCATAAATGTACACAGAACTCAGTGGACACATAGGCAAAATATTAGATGCCAGTTATTAAAGTTGTTAGATAACATTTAGCTTTTTTTTCTGCTATGCAGTTGATTTTCTTTACTAATTGAGCTGGGTAATTGCATTTGTGCATCATGCTTGTGTTACTCAAAGCACAAGGCAAACTTTGATCTCTTATATGGCCTCTTATATGATTTCAATTTTGTCTTATAGCACTCATGCTGTTACCTAGTACGATTTACTTATGCTATTTAAATGTAGAGTATTTCCTTTCTGTTGCAGAAGAATACTTGTATCTATCAAAAAGTTTAATTGCATTTCATGCAGTGGTTCCTATTTGTAATTAGATATATGTGTGGCAGTTGCTAAGTTTTTCTTTCATGTACTTCCATTCATTTTTAAAGCAAATTTCCCGTTACGCTTTCATGTACTGTACAGTAAGTACTTTGCTCAGATTCTAGAACACAGGTATATATGATTTACCCAATTGTCCATTAAATACTTTGGCCTTTGCTTATTTCAACTGCTCCCTTCCTGTTTGAGATAGACAATTGCATGGTTTTACATAATGTTGCTACATCTCCAACTATGAATAGATAAGCAAAGAGCAGTGTAACTGATAGCAATAATATAGTGTAGGCTGTATCATCCCTTTAACTTTTTTTTTTTAATAAAACTTGAAACTGGGAGTTCAGTTATTAAAGAAGAATGCAAGACAGCCAAACAATAGTTTGCAGCTTAACCCTTAGACTGACATTGTAACATTCCTACCCTACTGAGTAGCATGACACTGCAAATAGGGTTCTACAGAAGTAGAACTGCTTGAGGAAGAAGGAAGTAAGAAACTGAAAAACAGTGTTCAGTCAGTCTAGGGATTAATGACATATAGGATATTACTAAGAATATGAAATACCTTCTGTAAATCATAAAAGATTTCTGAGCTTCAAAAGGACATTGAAATGTATTTCTTTAATTGCGACTTTATTCTGTAATATCATATCTCTGTTCATATTTATCACCCTTTATTTCCTGATGGAGAGTGCTTTTGAACTCTCTTTTTCAGATTGCAAAAGGTGTGGCAATTTGAAGTATATTTGAATGCATAGATGAATAGTATTTATTTAAATATCATTTAAATGACAAAATAAAATTAAAGCTACTGACTGGTCACAGTTCATCAGTGCTTTTTTTTTTAGTTTACTTTTCTAGCTGTTTACTCAGCTTTTCTTGCAGTGCTTTCTTATTCCCACTTTTCTTCGTTATTTATGTTCATACTTTCATTTTTACAGTGTATTTTATTAGTCCTGTGTCTCAACTATTATGTCCAAAACTGACACAAATCCTTCTTCAGTGTTCTCTGATCTGCAACCATCGTGTCTCTTTGTGGCTGCTTAGACATTATTTCAAAGCTGTTAGTTGAATCGGGTGTGGAAAAAAAAAAGTAGAATGAAAAAAAGTGGAGCCCACTCATCTGAAGCCATGAATCAAAAAGCAAAACTGACATAGCTGGCACACTAGGATTTGGAATCCCAGGGCTTGGAAATCAATGAATTTGGCCCATGGAGGTATGTGGAATTTTATAGGTCTGCCCTATTTTCGTGGTTTTTGTTTTTTGTTTTTTTTTTTTTTTAGAATATAATATTATATAAAGATTATATAAACCAGCAGGACTACACTACCCTCTCTTATCATTTGACTGTGTTATCATAGCCCCTCTTTACCGTTTCAGGGGGCTACCTCAAAGAAAGGAAGGAAAATACCAGTGCCATTGAGCTTTCCTTTCAGTTAAAGTATTTAAATTAAGCTTTGATCCAAATGAAAGAACAATCTGTTTTGGAGCAGCTGAGTATACATCTGGCTTCAGACAGTAGCTGCGAAAACTGGCTTCTGAACATGGCTTTGAAGAGTAGGAATCAGGTTGAACTGAGGTGATCAGTGATTGATCAACTGATCAGTCATCTGGCTTCTTTGCTAACCTGTTAATATGCTCAGAAATGCTGCTTGACATCAGGACAAAGAGATGGGATGGAGTGTCAACAGAAGGTACACAATATGTATGATGACTAAATGGCTTATTACAATCACATTACTTTAGTGGCTTTTGTGTTGGACAAAAGAAAGAGCAGGAAATCTTCTGCTTTATTTTGAATAGACTCCTTTCCTTAGAGTGTTGATGCTAAAAAAAGTATTTCAGGTTTCTGACCAGAATTTATGTCAGAGACAAGGACTCTAAAGGAAATTATTAGAAATTTCTTAACAGAAAGAGCTTCTGAAAAAGCAGCTTAACTTTTTGTTGCTAAGGTAAATGAAGAAATTTTTACTCTAGCTGTAGAGAACATAAAATTATCTTCAGTATCATCAAAATTCTATGTCCTTTTTTTTAGTTTAAAAAATGTTTCACAGCTTGTTAAAATATTTTTTTTCTTCTAACCCTGACAATTTCTGAGTAATCTAACATCTTGCCACAGGAACTCAAACTATTATTTTTTTCTTGTAATGCATGTTTAGCGGCACTAAAGCTTCTCCCTCTCACCCGAAATCCTGGTTCAAGATATGAAAAAGCAGCACCACCAGTCAAGAAATGCCTGAGCTTTTTGAGGAGAAATAGAAGCAATTCCAAAAGCACCATTTGTGTGTGTGTGTGTGTTTCTGATGATTCTCATCTGAATTTATTGAAATAAAACATCTTGGAATTTTAGGTAAAAAATGAAATCAAATAAAATAAGTGAAGCACACTTGAAATGAGAAAGTTCTAACAGTGTGTCATGAGTATACAACGTAGTTCCCATGCAGCAGTTATAAAGAGGATTGAGATTGTTTATCATTTCTTTAATTGAAGTGAGCTAAATACTGTGTAAAATGGCTTACAAGAATTTTGTGTTTCAACTTATTAAAAACGTGTTTCATATATAACCATATATTTATAAGTTCTTTTTCATCCCTCTTCAATTTCCCTTCCAAATATGCAGATTAGGCTACTCAAACACCTATATGCTCATGCAAGTATTATTTATTTCTTGACTGAAAACCACAAAATCATTCCTATTTATGAACATTTTCTTGCAATATGATATGGCATTTCTCATCACTACTGCTTGCAGTCTAGTCTTATAAAATTTAATGGATTTAAAAAATGAGTATAGTATGAAAAATAAATAGATAAAGAGAAATCCTTTACTCGTTAACAAATGTCATTGAAAGATCTCTTGAAGTCAAAATCCCTGTGGAGTAGTTTGGTCTTGACCAAAAGAAATGCCTCTTTAAGATATATGGCTGAGGGAAATCTTGGAATTTTCTGGCTTTTGAAAAGACTAGACTTAATTTGTATGTCCTCTCAGTCTATGCTCCATCTTTATTAGAGAAATCCTTCCTTTCCAATGGTTTTAGGCAGATTAACTGGCCTAATTGGACCTAAGCTGCTGTGAAGAGAGGGGGAAAAAAAGGTGGAGGCACAGCCTCTCCAAGTCCTCAAGTCACATCCTCCTGGTTGACTGGTCTGCTTAGCCAAGCTGAAACTGGTCTTATTGTCATGTTGGGTGCATTAATTGGAGTGCAGACTAATTTGCAAGAATGCTTTAGTGCCCTTTAAAAGGTGATTTAAAATTCAAAGTGATGGAAATTGTATAAAAGCATGCTGATCTGATCATTACCCAGAATTCAGTCTGACATTTCCTCTATCTGTTTTTATTGTTTAGGCTTTAAGTTTACTGTGAAAGACTTAAGAGACTGCAACAATTCATGATATTCTCTGGATTGGTCATTAACCCTCCTTCTATTAAAGCCAGAGAAAGCATTGAAAGTAAACTGGTTAAGCTTAAAAATGTCTTTATGGGTATGATAACTTCAACAATATTTTTTAGATCATACAATGTAATAATAATTACAGCAATAGCTTTCCCTTCTTTTCCAACTAATACATGAAAATATGGTCTCTGGAACATTCTTACCAACTAGAGACATTAGCACCTTATTAACATAGACTTAAATACAATGGTAATGAGGATAGTGGATTTGTATTTTCCAATCAAGAGGACAAAAATCCAAAATAGTGCACTGTTTTTGCAAACACTATAGGTATAACTATACTCATTGCTGAAGTCTAACTATGTTCATGGGTGATGAATGGCTTCTGCCAGCAATACAAAACAGCTCTCCATAACGCTAAACAACAGGAAAAAAAAGACTATTAGTCATATGACTTTACAGAAGAAGCTTTAAGTGGATTCACAGCAATAACAAGAAATTAGAGTGTCATATAAGCAATGTAATAAATGTTACAGTTTTCCAGGGATATTTGATAGATAGACTGTAGGATACCACAACTGGGACCTTTGTTCTGCTTTTTGCTTTTGTCATTCTTTCCCAAAGTGAAAGCAAGTGATGATGCTGTCCCTGAAGTGTACTGCACTTGCTTGTAACAAAAGCTGGTAATACTAGCTAATACTACTGCCAAATCCTTAGTAGCTGGTGCTATTTCTTGGAATATTTAGATGCAATGCCCTGAAAAGATACTGTTTTTTTTTTAAATTATGTTGCCAGGATTCTTGTGCAGTAATTATCACGTTTGGATTGCAGGCCACCCTCTATGTAAGTAATATCTACAAGACCATTTTCTTCAGCGAAATTCGAGGAAAGGCTCCATTGTACATCTCGGCAGGAAAGAAGGATGCATATGGTATGGCTTTTTTTTTGCACATATCTAAGCCCCTTGCTTTAACAGAAACAAATGAAGTAAGCAGCATTTATCTCTTATTCTGAACAGAAGAGAGAGAGAGAAAAAAGTTTCACCTTTCAACACACCAATCAGTCCTGCCAAAGTTTGGGTTGAGAAACAGGTCTGCATCAGAGTGGGCTGAAACAGAGTAACTCTTCTTTAAAGAAAAGCTTTAGAGTTCATTTTGCCTTTTTTGGTGGAGTTGTAATTCAGGATGAGCTGTGAGACTAATATCTTCTTCTCAGAGACTGCACTTTTGCCAAATTTGCCACACTACCTTAAAGTACATAGCAAGGCAGAAACTGACTAGCCGATTGATTCTTGCCAGTAACAATATGTCTGGGGATCCAATACCAATATGTCTTTGGATCTCCAGATCCAAAGTTTTGCTCCTAGTCTGAGTACAAATGTCAATTGTAAGTTTGATAAGTGTGAATATTGAAAGGAACGTCAGCAGTCCTGGCTAACCAGGAAGGTCCCTATTAACTGAAGGTTAGCAAATGTGCCAGTCATAAGTGATGTTCCCCATGTCTCAGTGTTTGAGACAGTTTTGTTTAATGTCTTTATCAATGATCTAGATGAAGGGATTGAGTGCATCCTCAGACACTAAGCTGGGCAGGAGTGTTGGTCTGCTTGAGATCAGGAAGGCTCTTACAGAGGGGTTTCAATGGACTCGATCAATGGCCCAAGGCCAATTGCAAGAGATTCATCATGGTCAAGTGCCAGGTCCTGCACTTGAGCCAGAACAGCCCCATGCAACACATGCAAGGCATGGGAATGTGAGGCTGGAAAGCTGCACAGAGCAAAAAGGACCTGGGGGTGTTGTCAACAGCTGGCTGAATATGAGCCAGCAGTGTGCCCAGATGGCTAAGAAGGCCAATGGAATCCTAGTTTGTATCAGAAATAGTGTTGCCAGCAGGACCAGGGAAGTGATTGTCCCCCTGTACTCAGAACTGATGAGGCCACATTTTGAGTACTGTGTTCAGTTTTGGGCCCTTCACTACAAAGAAGGACATCGTTGTGCTGGAGCATGTCCAGAGATGGACAATAAGCCCCAGGGAAAGGGCTAGAGAACAAGTCTGATAAGGAGTGTCTGAGGGAACTGGGATTGTTTGGCCTGGAGAAGGCTGAGGGGAGACCTTATCACTCTCTACAACTACCTTAATGGTAGTTGTGGCAAGATGGGTTTTGATTTCCTCTCCCAAGGTATAAGTAACAGAATAAGATGAAATGAGCTCAAGATGCACCAGGAGAGGTTTAGGTTAAATACTGAGATTTTCTTTTTCACCAAGAGTTATTAACCATTGGAACAGGCTGTCCCAGGGAGGTGGTGGAGTCACTGTCTCTGGAGGTGTTTAAAAGACATGTAGATGTCATGCTTAGGGACATGGTTTACTGGTGGATATGGCAGTGCTAAGTAAATGGTTGGATTGGCTGATCATAAAAGTCTCTTCTAAATGAAATTATTCTGTCATTCTGTGAAAAGTATAGAACCTCATAGTCCCATAGTATGGAACTCAGCAATTTTCATTTAAAAGTGTGAATACTGAACATCTGGTCTTTATGTTAGCTGAATCATACTAGTGCTTGTATGATATATTGCATGCTTTCTTCTGTGCTTCTAGCATAGTTGTCTTCTGGCCTTTTCAACTATTTAGGAATTTAAATACTTAAGGAAGTCTATTGCATCTTTTTTTGTTGTTTTGGTTTAATAAAATGAAGTATTGGGGATTATTTACTGAATAACTTTGAAACACTGCCATACTTCATACCTTAAGATAGTATTGTTTAACATAGTGTTGCTCTCCTTAAAAACAAGTATTACATGTATTCATTTCTCTATTTCATTTTATTCTACATTAAAGAAGAAAATATTTACCATAGTAACCTGGACTACATAAAATGCATATAATTTGTTCTGAGAGTCATGGTGTTGTATAATGAAGTCTGTCCCTGAGATGTTCTTAAGAATGTTTTCATATCATGCGATGTGGTCTCATTGCTAGTTGCACAAGATTACCTATGGGCAAAAAGCAAAGCATTAGAGGAAGCCTAAATACTTGATTAGTTGTAATATCACACACTGAAGACGGACAGTCTATATGACAAGTTGTCTTGTATGAAGAAATTGTCTCCCTAACACACTCTGCTTCTATTATCACATTCAGTAACAAAAAGAATACATGCAGAGCACATCTGAATGAAAGTCTCAGCTGCTGTTACGCAAACAGCACACACTGTCTTTTCAGTACCATAAGATTTTAGGAGAGGAGGAACTAAGGGCAGATAAACAGTAATGCAACTTAAGAACAGGGCATATTCTACAAATAAGAAATTAATGGTAAGAAAAACATGATAAATAGCTGCACTTACAAACACAGAACAGACTGCTTTGGAAAAAAAGACTGAAGTCATTCAGTCAGATATTCAATGAATTCTCTGTGTGAAAGGTATATATTAGAATATTAATTCAGCTTTGTGTTCCAGTGCAGGTAGGCACAGGTCAAATGCCTAGTGTATAACAAACCAATGAGCAATTCTGGCACATTTGAACATTTGCTGTGGAGCTCAATGGGACCAGGAATTTGATGAGTATGTCTTCCGTTTGTATGAAGGCTTAAAATTTTTTCACTCCCACAGTATTATACTGTGGATACTCTGGGATTTTTTACAGCTGTTTGACCTAGTGGTAAATAGCACTACCTCTGAATTTACCTGAATAAAGTGAATATAGTATGTTAACATTTTCCATGAAAATAGTCCCGTGAACCATGTCCTCTATTTTTCTTTTCTTTCTTTTACCTCTTAGGAGCCCAGGACACACAGCTGTTGCAGCCTAGGCTATAAGGGGGCCACTATATAAGAATTAGAGATAGGGGAATCATCCTCTCTGTGCTGCGTAGTGCAAAGTCAGTTACACTGATGTTACACACACTTGTTCAAACTTGCACACTGTAAGGTAGGGTGGGGAAATGGGAAATGAATTGTTTTAGGGCAGTTGAACTAGCTGGACATGCCAGATCTTCTTACAGAGTCCCTCTCCTAAGCAACTCAACTGAGATCTTAGAGTATATACTTAGGTCTTCACATTTTGCTTTGCCAATCTCTCTTTCAGGAGAGGTCCTGAAAGGTCAATTTATAAGTGGTCTTGGACTTTAAAAAAAAATGTGTCTGCTCAGCATTACTGTGTCTTAAAGTGCTAGAGATGGCACCTGAAGACTCATATTGTTTGAGACAATCTAAAGAACAAAAGCAATAAACCCTACAAGATGTGGGAACATGACCATGATTGAATGGATAGACTTTCTTCACACAGGAAGGAAAATAGCTACAAGCACTTAAAAGCATGCTGCAGGAGTAGAACTATCTGTTCACAGTGTCGTTTGTAGAAAGGATAAGAAGTAAAGGGCTTAAATTTGTGAAAAAAAAAATAAAATCAGTCTTTGGGGAAAACTTTCTAATAGTAGATGCAGTGAAAGTCTGGAGAAGATTGTCAGGAGAGGTTTCAAGAATTTCCATCTTTGATAGTTTCTAAGAATGGGTTTCGCAAACAACTGTTTGTGGTACATTTGGTCTTGTTTTAGGCAGTGATTGAACTGCATGATTTCTTCAAGTCCCTTCCAACCCTACTTTCTTATCATTCTGAGATTTGAAAAGATGGTCAGTAGACAAAAAGAAATGGATTGAATTTAGTGCACAAACAGAATCTATTTACTGGACACATGTAATATGGTATTTCAGAATACAGGAAGCAAACCAGCTTGTGTGTTTAGTGACAAAGAAC
The DNA here is from genome assembly GCA_013401255.1 of Urocolius indicus. Lineage (NCBI taxonomy): Eukaryota > Metazoa > Chordata > Aves > Coliiformes > Coliidae > Urocolius > Urocolius indicus. Next base: position 54,983 of record WBNH01005530.1, read on the forward strand.
AGTTGGTGATGAAGTACAATCCATTTTAAGTCTCTTGGAAATGAAATAGTATATTCAGGACATCCATGTTTTCAAATGCTCTATATTTTATAAAGAAAACAATGTAGAAAAAGAACAGAGTGTCTAGTACTCAAGAACACGATATTGCCTTCCACAAAACCTTCTACTAAACCTACTCACAGAGTCTGTGTTTAGTGAGAACAGCTTTTGCTATGAAACTGCATAGTTCTTGGTTCGAGCTTTAAAGCAAATCCTCTGTTATGACACTATGACACTAGTATAATATTGATCACTTACTAGAAAGAGAATTAAGGTGATTAAAAAAATACATTATTGCATACCATTTGTACACATAATAATCATGCATATTAAAACATTTAAGAAAATAGTAACTGTACTAAACTGTACTAAAATCATTTTACTGACAAAGCCACATACACAATAGGAGATCACATCAGAAATAGTATTCTGCAATTCATGCTTGATTTATCTTATTTATCTTCAAGCACGGACAAGACTTCACAGTGCAATATGAAAGATACATGGTAAGTATATCAGGTACAGCACTGCATTAAGATGAAAAAAACAGCTGAATACAAGTAGGACAGCATTAGGCTACAATGTCAGTAAGTAATACAGTGTGACTTCACATGAAAACAACTAGTGTTAAGTATTTTGTTTCCTAAAGAAACGGAAATCTAGTTCACTGAGAAAAAAAATAGAAGAGAGGATAGGACTTTGGAGCAATATTAGTGGTTATCTCTTTATGAGACTAAAATCAGTAGAAACTTTTAAAAAATATGAATTTTTACCCAAAGTCCATTTAAAAAAAAATTATATACCATGACAGATTGTCAATAGCTGCTATATTTTGGAAAACCTTTCATGAATGGTGCTACATTATTCACTCTAAAAGCACTTGGAAAATGAAGTTTTGTAAATGTTTGACATATTATGTCAGTTCTGGCCATGGAAGATCTCAAGGTTTGACAAGTGACATAATGCTAGGAGATGAATGTTGTGTGCCAAAAATTAGCAAGTGCTGTGTTCATCTTGAAGAAACATAATACCTCCTCCACTGCTATTTTTTTTTAAAAGTCCTAAATATATCTTTTATCCCACTTGAGTGCATAGAAACCAGGCTTAGCAACCAAAATACAATGGCAAGTGCTAGTACTGACAAGCATTTTTAACACGTACCTGGATGTCCTCAGTAAAGTATTTAAATCCCAACAAAAAAAGGCTAGATTCAAAATGAGACATGTTTTAACATCAGTAGTACAAAGATTAGAGTTAGCGGGCACTGTAAAGCTGTAATACTGCTACTTAAATTATTTTAACAGAACATAACACAAAACTCACAGAAAATACTGGAAGAGCAAAATGTAGCTTGTGCCTTATCCTAATAGCTGTCTTGTCAAGGCACATATACATATAAAAATATACATACATACATATATATATATATATATGGATAGATTTAAAATATTATGATACCTGAAGGGAAGATATTTCAAGTGTTAAGGCAGCATTTGGTAAAGTAAGAGGCAATAGATTACCACAGAAAATATTTTGACAGAAAGGTTTCCTAGTTTTTATTTTAAATTGGAAAATTTACATAGTGTGAAAAAACAGATGACACAATTGAAATCTTCTGAAAATTATAGAGGGTATACATTATTTATTAGAATAAGATGATGTTGTTTTTATATGGCTTTTGCTTCTAGGGCAACTACTGAAGTTTTTAAAGTGTTACAAGTGATTGTAATAGTGATGGTAATTAAAGGAAAACCTATAGAAAGAAATAATAAAAATAAATTTGTTCTCTCCACTATTTGAATTGTTTTTGTAAATTCAGAAAACATTGTCTCATATACTAATTCAGATAAGATAAAAAAGCAGAGCTATAGATGGTGAAAATATAAATTTCAATTAAGTAATTTCTAATTTGATTCCATCTTTGGACAAACTATTACTTTTAGAGGAAGAGATTGTTTCCCTGCAGAGGAACTACTAGTTTAAGATTAATCAGCTTTGGCAAAGAATAGCAGACAGTCTGTTGGTTATATTGTTCCCACTAGAAGTGATTCAATTTAAAAATCTGTCAGGAGAGAAACATGAATGTCTGTTTATGCACCACTATTAAATGTTCAAAGGATGTAGTAGTTGGCTGTTCTACAGACAGGTACAGCTGAACGTAAAGGCAGTCAAATGGATTGGATAGTACAGGTCGTCCTCCCATGAGCATGTAGGAAAATCTGTACAAACATGAGTTTGCATGAATCACACAGAACACGTTCAGAGTGCAAAACATCAGAAACGGGACCCAAACCTGTTTATGTAAGATATAATCAAACTGTTAAGAAACCAAAAACCACTTTAAACTATCTCATCCACCTGTCCATCTCTTGAAAATTTTGAACAAGTATAAGGCATTTCATGGTGCTAATAAAGAATTTTCCTTAACCTCCTGTAATCAGTAGCCTCTTTTGAGATCAGATTTTGTCTCTAGTTTTGATCAGACCTTTAATCTCTCTGAAAAGCCTCCTAGCAAAAGTCTCAGTTTTGATAAAAATTGGTCAGAATTTTCTTGTCAGAAAATTTCTGACTAACACTAATGTTCATTTCTTAGGCTACATTGAAGTTAGTGTCAGAGGCTTAAGATTTGCCACAGTGTGATTTGAAATTTGTTATGCTCTACAGGCAAAATAGTATCTGAAGGTAATTTTTGCTGAAACATTAGATATTTCCAAACAACTGGAATTTATCATTAGCCTTTCTTTATCTGCTTTTGTATGCAAAAATTTAGAGTTGATAATACTAATGCTGATCTTTAATTTCAGTTTTCACAGGTCCATCTCTTAGATGATTCCTTGAAGCTGATTATGTTTTTTTGGTAAAGAACCTGAATACTTACTACACTCTTATATGGAATAGAAAACCATAAGCTCGAGTGGTTAAAAACAGCTGCAAATGTGCTAGCCATCCTCATCCAAGCAAAAGTTATTCACTGGACTTGGCATAGATTGTAGCAGCCTACACATTGCTTTAATATATGCTAAATGGCTGTTGACCCACAGTGTCGTTTGGCAACTAGCATTGAGCATTCTGTCACAATCTTTTGTGTCTCTACAATTTCCCTTACTAGGATGAGTTAACCAGTAGAGTGAGTTGACTAGTTTGCCCCCATTGCCCTAAAGAGGGACAAAAGGCCTAAGAATCCACTCCCAGGAGTTGAAAGTATTACTTTAAATGGTAATTTTAAATATTAAACCGTATATTTTAATGCAAGAAGAAAAGATGTTTAACATGAATAATATTTAGGATAGGAAATGATTAATTGAAATATATTATCCTTTTCAGCTCCATAAATTCAGTGCAGTAGCCTGCAGTAAAAAAACCCCTCTGAGTTGATTTGCAATGTATGGAAGCAATTAAGAGGAGTTATTCATGTAATAGATATTTCGAGATTTTTTTTTTCTTTGTGTATGTAAATATTCATAGCAGATCAGGCAGATATTATCAAAAGTTTACACAAAAGTGTAAGTTGCAGCTGTGCTACTAAAGATATGAGTAGAAGCAGGTTATGCTATATATCTCAGTTACAGAAGCACCTTGAAAGAAAATTCTCAAGGTCCACATGGTGATTTTTGCCTGCCTGATTACAGGAGAATTAACCATTTTTTTATCTTCACAAACAAAAAATACAGTGTAGCATTTTGTGTATCTTGGTCACAGACCTGGTCCAGATGAACTTCTTCAGATTGACAATAAACAAGTAAGAATATTTTCTTTTCACTTGCTCTTTCATTTTCCTCCAAGTCATCTGTTTTTCTCCCAAAGTCCAGGTGTAACTCATATTTTTAAATCCAATACTTAAATTAATTACCAACTGCAGAAGTAAATAACTGACTTCTACTGTTTAATATTGGCTAGGAACATAATGGTAGTGTTCTAAATTGAAGTAGGTTATAAATGCTTTATTAATACCTACTAAATGTTTGCAAGATTGCACAGCAGTTCATAAAAGACATTCTAAACTTTACTATTAAAGCATTTTCAAGAAATCTATTTTTAAGATCTTAAGACAAGTGCATGAAAACAAGTAAGATAAACTATATCTGGTTCTGTAGACACTTTAGCATGTGACTACTCAAATGAACAGTCAGTGGGAAAGGTATGGACATGCATAAGCATTTAGTGGGAAAAGAAGCCAAGCAAACTATAAAGTTTCATGAAGACAAAAAGGTGAATTAAATTGTGTTGGAATTACTTTATTGCATCTGTACAAGCTTTTAAAGGGAAACATTATAAATTTAATCTTGATATGGAACATAATTAGAAGACTATATTTGTAATTCTTCAGCACATAGGCAGTTAGCCTGCTGTTTGCCCTTAAGGATAACAAAATGTAGCAGAATATATAGCTATCAACATGAGATAATAATGATTTGGTATCAACATGAGATAATAATGACTTGGTGGCATCTAAGTACAACCCTTAACTTTGAATCCCAATGGTAAATGAGCTCATGATAACCACTCTGCTGGAAACTGCTATTTTGCTTTTATAGCGATGTTACTCTAAGGTGAGACTGTCTTTTTTAGTGGAAAGATGAACCTGGTAAACCAAAATGTTGAATGATAATGTCAGTACTTTCATCAGAGTTGTGTGATTTGTGTCAATAATTGTGTTTACCAGCCAGTCTGAATTTTGCCTATAGTCTAAGCAATTTAATGATTTTTATTGTCTCAACTTGTTTCTTCACTAATTTTAAAACTAGCTTTAAAGGATACTCTCTGATTTTTGTGAGATAGTTTTAGTAAAGTGGAGCTATTTTTCATTTAACTGCAATTCAGATTAAATCATCAATAAGACACGGAAAAACTAAGGACATTAATAACCTGGAATTACCAAAAATAACAATACTAACAACCTAGTCATTAATGAGAATTGCTAGTCTTGTTACTATAGAAACAAGACTGAAGCAAATAGAAATTATGTGTAATTTCTCATTCCCCAAAGTGACACATATTATGTCATTACCATAGTAATGATATTATTACCCCAAATGTAATAAACTTAAAAGCTACTTACCATGGGAGGACACCTTCATACCTGAAAAAGCTGACACGTACATTCTGCTGTTGATCTTCATTGAAGCTCCCGAAATTAATAACTGAAACAGAACTGACAAATTTACGAAGCAATTGAAATGTTGGAGTCATCTCAGGACACTTGCCAATAGTTTGCTCTTTTTACTTATGGCAAATCCCAAATTAAGCTGTCAACCAGTCTAGATGATAAGAGGACAAAGGTAAAAGTCAGTCTAGTCTGCTGTCCTTTTTTGGTATGATCAGTTGTAATTGTTAGCTCAGACTGGGAAATAAGACAAAAACAAAGCAAAACTTCATTTGCCAAAGGGCTGGCCATCACCACTGACAGGATTAGGTGAAAGGAGTCTCTGTTTGCTTCTTTACTTTCCCTCTGGCTGTACTGAAAAGCCAAACTGAGCATTTCTAAATACATTCTAAATACATTTCTAAGTACATAGGAAAAGGTACCACTAGAAACTAGTCTAGCAACCACAACCAACCTTACCATTCTTCATCAGGTTTCCTCAATGAGATTAAGCAACTTGCAGGTCAGATATTTTAAAGATGGTATCTTTTACAACCGTTGCTATTACCTTTGTTGTCTAGTCTGTAATCGCTTTCTCAGTGTCACATGTTGGACAAAACTCCTTACATTAGAAAGCAGAAGTGCAGTTATCGTGTCTAAGGTTTGATACTGATGATGCCTCCCACTTTTAGAACAGCAAAGAAGAGTATTTGTGCGTATGTTGTCATTGAGTCATTCATCGGGTGCTTGTGACTTCAGCCAGTGGGTTTGCTGTTATTTCATTATTAATTTTTATTAAGGCTTTTTCATTGCTCTAGGACTTGACACACTTCTAATGCCATAAAAATGAAAGCTAAACTTTACAGTGTTTCAATGTGGAAATAACAAAGAAGGGATCAGAGAACCTGAGAGTTTTAGCTTCCCCTCTCTTCATCACCACTTGTTCACTGCTTCTGTTTTTCCTAAACAAAAAACGTTTTTATTGTAGAGGTGTCTGACCACTGTCACAGATTATGGGTGGTGTAGTCTCCATTATTGGACATAATCAGAAGATATCTTGATGTATACCTGAGAAATCTGCTCTTCCTGCTCTTCCATGCTTGAGCAGGAAAGGGTTGGTTCAGATGTCCTCCAGAGATCCCTTCTGACTTCAACCATTCTTGTTCTGTCATTTTCTAGATTTCTAGAAAACCTGCGATAGTAGTTGATTAGCTACCTAGATTTGCTTTTTGAGGTATGGTAAACCATTTCTCTTACTGATTCAGGTTGGAAGCTATGGTAAATCAAGCTGATCATGAATTTATGAACTCATATTTTGCCACAGAGATGAAGAGGCCATCTCCCAGAAACTGAGCTGCTCATGTATAAGGGCATCAAAGTAAGCAAGCCTTTGGAGCTGCTTGAAGGTAAAGGTTTCTAAGCGTTTAACATCCTTTTAAAAACTGTCAAAGTTGTATGAATGCACATTTGCAAGGACCAATAACAAGGAATAAACAGAATATCAACACAATGCCATAACTGACAAATTTCTGAAGATATTTTAACAGTGCCTAAATGTGTTTACAGTTGTTGACACAGTAGAGTCGTTACAGGGAAGGAGATAAACCAAAGTCTCTTTCTTGTTTTCCATTGCAAGTTTGCTTGTTGTATCCATAAGAAAATCTGCTCTAAAAAGCTACAATATGCTTAGAGAAATTATATGCAATACAATTCCAAATGAAGATTCTGTTTATGATAATAGAGAACAATCACATGAAGGATCCAGGTGTTTTCTGTTATAATTTTGTGTCTTAAAATGCCAGGAGATTTAAATACAACTACACATATATCTTTCTTTATATGCTTCTATTTGAACTAAAAAATACATACCTTCTACTTTTACCAAATACAACAAATGTTTATTTAGCAAACACATAGCCCTTTGGTTTAATACATTGCTCAGTTAGAGTACTTAGAAGGCAGTTCAAATGATTAACTATAAACTTTAAGTACACAGAAATGTGGTTGCTTTCGTCAAGCTGTGTGCATAAAATCCATGTAAGACAGTTTTTGGTTGAAGATCTGTGTTGATCTCTCCTGTGGTTTGATGTGCTATCAGAGCTGCAAGTCATCTTCAGTGACAGCTCTGACCCTGAAAAGCAAAGGAGTAGAATGAATGAGAAAAATGTTGATTTTGCTCAGAGCACCGTAAGGGAAGGAGCCAACAATCCAGGCCTCGAACAAGCAATCGGTATTTAGAACTTGCTGTGCATTGCTGAGTTACAAAAACAAGAAGAGGCATGATGACTGTATAAGCATGAACGGAACTTGGAAAAAAGCCCTAGAGGCTGACAACAAGTGTTATTTTAATGACAAAACTCCAGCTTTAGTGTAAGTTGCATGAAGATACGGGCATGCAATATTCTTCTGTCACCATTCTTGGACATGGTGCCTAGCTAATAATTAATGAAGCAGCAATTCATGTCTAATGGCATAAACAGTTGTTTATTGCTTCAAATAAAAATTTGAGTTTGATTGACTCAGATCCATGGTTAGCAACCATATAAAACCACAGTCATGAGCAATAACTGATTTACTCCCCTCTTCAGTTGGCAATACTGCATATTGAGAAATATTGAAGTGGGTAAGTACCTCTGATGCACAGCTTAAAAACTGAATTGTGGCCATTACCTTTATTTATGAATCATAGTATAATGTTACATTATTTAATAATTCAATTTTTTCAATGTAAGAAATCTTGAGGAGATGCCACGGAAATTGTAAGAAGCACTCAGAATGCTTGTGTTTTCTGCTGACATGGACATTTTCACTAACCAACTACATCTTTTGGGACAAAACTGAAACCTTTTGATTTTGCTGGTCATGTAGAACAGGATTTGATAAAACCATATTCTGATATTTTACTTTTATTGAGATTTTTCTAAAAGACTATCATTACATGTGTGTGCAAATCACCTGATTTCTTGACTGATATTTTACATAATTTACCACCTTTTGAAGCTTTTAAATAAGAATTTAAATATCAACTGTTGCTTTCATTAAATAAATGTTTTTAAGGATTAATAACACTGCCATCTATATCAGCATCTTGCTGATGCCCAGTTGTTGTAACAAATGAACCAGGAAGACTCACCCGTATGCAAGCTACAGCTCAAGGCATGCAAATACTTGGTTTTGATTGATAAATCAATCATTCAAAATCTGATTCTATAGTTCAAAGGGGGACATTTTACTCTTTTTTTTTTATGGGAATATGCATTTCTATTTAATTCAGAGTGTGAGCATATTACCTCCTTGGGGCAGAATGTACAGCAGATGAAATCAAGTAAGCAGTTACAAGCCAGGAGAAACACAAAGAGTATTAAAAAAGGTGTGGCTATATTAGTGTCATCCATGTATATCAGTCTTGCAAAACTATTACAGAACTTTAACAAAGCAAGGCATAATATTGGCTTGGTCACACAGTTTTGAATGAAGAGGAGAAACATAGTGTCATTGCTTATCAAAGAAAAACAAACAAACAAACAAACAAAACCCCAAACCATTAACCCTTTCCTGGGAGCATGCTTTTTACATCTTCTATATCTTCAAGATTTTCAAATCAGTGCTACAATTACTGAGATTACAGTCTATTATTCTGGTGTTGGGAAATAGCAGTTGTACAGCTGCACACTAAATTTCAATTCTATTCCATGGTGTAATGCATTATTATGCAGACTTTAATTATAGGATAATTTACTGGTCTTTTCCACAAAATACTGACCTCATTTGCTTTGCTTCTAAATATTTGCAAAACTGTTTTTAACATAATCATGAAATATCTATAGTACTTTGCAGTGTATGACCTGAAGAAGGACTTGCGTGACTAAAAAGGTTTTCATTTTGTTTCACTTTGTCCTATTTGGTCCAAGGCATTATTACACCTTTTTTTGCAAACTTGCTCCTGTCTGAACACTTTGAAGACGTTGGTAACCAAGAAACTCCCTCTTGCTGGAATAATTGTCTTCTCTTTTGTATATGAGCATCTTCTGTGTTCGCATAGTGTTTCATGCTAATTCCAATGCCCCAGTTTACAAATGAGGCATATAGACACTGTCTTAAACAAGCAGTATTTTTAAATTACAGGTTTGTATACATCTTGTAGATAAATTCAGCCACTTTATTATATGGCTTTTAAAATGATGCTTTCCTTCAGGGTCTCAACATAGTAGAGATTTAAATTTTTTGGTTTTTAGGTTCTCCTTTCAAATTGCAGAACTGATTCCTTTTCCCCTTTAAAACATGTAAAACAGAATTATGAGTTTTACAAGTCTCAATCTTGTGAAGTGTCATTAAAACAACTTTAAAGTAAGGATCCAGTTCTGGATGTGACAATATTTAAGCCTTCCTTTATCCTATTAACCAATGAAAGCCATTGAACGTAAAAATGAGTCTCATCTGTAAACATATGTATTATCAAAGTAAAAATTTTTGCTTGGATATTCATTTTAGACTATAACAGAAAAGCCTTAAAGGTTTATTTGTAGATTTCTGAGTTCTTGAATTTTCTTCTTTTTGCTGGTTTTGGTTGTGTTAAATATTTCTTTGCTGTAAATACAATATTTTCACATTGCTGGGTAGATCAAAATAGCAATAATAGTCCTTAAGTCAGCAACATTGAAAGCTTTTTTCCTATTGGTAGTCAGCATTGAGTTACTCTTAAAATATCTTCTATTAATGTTATAAAACCCACCCTAATCTAGAAGAAGCCAAATACCGTTAGACAACCAGCCAGATTAAGATTTTTTTAAGGCTGGAACTCAGAGTGACAAGTAGGCTTGGAGAGAAAGGAGATTAAACAAATCCTATTCCTTACACGAAGTCAGGAAAGTAAGTAATCACGGTGACATTAATAAAAAGTAATGTTTGAAATACAGTTGAAGGAGCATACAGTATAGACTGACTGCTCTTAAAAAGCAAATAAAATTAAAGCACTTACTTGAAAGCTGAGTAGAATCTCTACAGTTACTGTTCAAGTATATTGAAATCTCCTTTCAGGTTTGTTGGAAACAGAATATTTATATATGTAATATCTGTTCACACAAAAATCCATATTTTAATAGCATCAAAACCCTAGATGGACTTCTGCATCACAGCTAGAAAAGGATTCACTGCAGAAACTTGTGTGCTGCTTTCCCATATTCCTCTGACCACTATATTTCATCTCATTGTTATAGTCTTTGCTTCTCTTTTTTATCTTTTGGGAAACTTTGAAAACTTCACTTTTTCTTGAAGCAGGCTCAGGGCTCTTCAGCAGAAGAGACAGTAGAAATCTGATTTTTCTGAGGATGGTTTGCATCATTGCCATTTTTGGAAAATTCAAAATTGCTCCAGCAAAAGAGATGTTCCCAGGTGATTCAGAGTGAGGACTGAGAATCAGCAAAGGTGTTTTGGGGTAAAGTGAAGAGAAAATTGTAAGATCAGGAAGATTTTGGAAGGCTATTGGAAGTGAGGGGGAGATGGAAAGTCCACACGCTTCATGCATCAGTCTGTGTCCACCTTCCTTCCATCCCCCATAGCCCTCCCCTGTGCAAACTCCTACATGCCCAAACAGGAGAGAGGGAATAACACAGAAGGAAGTAGGAAGAAGGAGACCTGGGCAAGGGAGAAAAATGCCTGGATGAGCATAGCACAATGTGAGGCTCAAGAACAGACTGGGCTTTGTCAGTGGTATGAGATGTTTCCACCACCACTGCTTCCCTCAGCAAGACCCATCACCTTATCCATCCTTGCTGTTTGCTTATGAGACTGTCTGTGTCCAGCTGTTGAGTAATGAAGCAGGTATAAACTGTCAGGCAGCGCACACTACCTGGGCAATAGCAAAGAGATCATCAGGGCTATGGACACTTGTTAGCAGAATTAGTTTGTTGTCCCAACTGCCCAGAAGACTGCTTATTTTGCACAGAACTAAAATTAATCCTAACTTTAGAGCAGAACAGGAAAGAAAAAAAAAAGGAAAAAAAAAAATTCAAGTTCAGAGAAGAACTTCCTGATTGGCTCTTTTAAGCTATTATGTGACACATTCAGGAAATCCTAAGCTTTTCAAACATCTTAAGCACTAAATAATGCATCCATATGGCTGATGATCTAAACTGCTTAAATGGTTGTGGCTGCAGCCAATCCCTACAAATTTATTACTCAGTGGAAAGCTGCATATATAGGAGCACTCTGTCTAATAATTTTCATAGGAATTATTGTTTTAATCTATTAAAGAGCACATGCATGCAGATTAATAGAACTCAGCGACAGGGCTGATGAGTGAACATTGTTTTGTTTTGGTTTGGTTTTTTTTCAAAATATAATGCATACAAATATGACCTTATTGCTCTGGTGGGGAGTGAACTGCAGTTCAGTGTGCAAATTTGAGAAAGTTTTAAATAGAATTCTCTCTGTTCACTGAAATCATGCAATTGAATTGGGGATTTTTTTTAACACTGTGATCTTCTCCCAGACAAGTATCCTCTCTTCCTACAGGTCTGTTATGACCTACAGGAAGCTTAGCAGTGGCATACGTGGAAAATATTCATCACTGACTCACAAGAAAAATCATATTCATTTTCTTTCTGCCAAAATAAAAATCATGACAAAACACTATTTTCATTTAGTGTTCTCTTTCCCAGTTGCTGAATGCTGTTAGAAAGACCATTGCCACGTCTCAGTGGGAAAACATTCTGCTCATAGTTTTCAAGAGACATGATATTATTGACTTAGAGATCCTGTTGACTTTTCCCAGCTGTTTTTATTTATTTGTTTAAAATATTGCTACTGTGGATTTCATAATCACTCTTTCCTCCTGGCAATCAGACATTTATTTGTAATCTGCACAAGAATGAGATGTAAGTGGAAAGGAAATGCAGGCAGTGCCTGAGTGAAACAGTGGGAATTTTGAGTAAAAAACCTTCATAGATATTACGTAACAAATTGCGTTAAATTAAAATTCCAATTAAAAAAAAATATAGTGAAACTTCAACATTTCTCAGATTTTCTGAGTCGCCAAGTTATAACTTAAACTACTATGGGAAGTTGGCTATAGCTGTACACATTGCATAGGTCTGGGCTAGGGTCCTGGCTGTAAGTGCTGGTTCAGACTTGCCTTTCCATCCTAATCTGTATTTACTTAAAAATGTTATACATTTCTGCAGACCTTCAGATAGACACAACTGTGTTTTATTAGGTTTTATTAGATAATTGCCTTTACTAAATCCAGAAGTAGAAAAAGTAGAAGTAGAAAATCCAATGTACCTGATTTATGCAATCACATTTTCCAATATAAAACTGCCTTCAAAGTAAAAGAAAACTATCTAAATGTCTTATTTACTTTTGTGTTTGGGACTAAAGATATGTGACTTTGTCATCAAAGGAACTTGTGATGTTGATGTGAAATTAAATTTGTGCCTAAAATGCCTAGACAGTATACAAGACTTTCAAAAGCAACCTGAAAAGTTTTGAAATCTTTCTTTACTTGTGCTAGGACAAGTGACTTAGCTATCAATGCTTATTAGAATCCTGTAATATAATGAAAGTGAAATGCATTGTGCCAAATATACCTTAGTTTTCATAATAATGACAACAGATATGCTGTACTTCTTTCTTTGTTTCCTTTGTGTTGAGGATATAAACTGTCTTTCTACCATCACAAACTGTGAATAATGTATGAAATAAAAAAAAAAGTGAAATATGAATAGAAATAGGCTGTGCAGGAGACCCATATGTTCTACTTGGGGATAGGCTTGATTCACAGCCTATCAAAGTCAATGCTAAGACTCCTTTGGAAATTAATGAGCTTTGATCAGGCCCTATAGTCACATATTTTGGGCCCTGGATTCCTAAATAATAAAAAAAGAAACAACTTGTCAATTAACAGTATTTTTTTCCTTTGTGTTGCTCTTCAGGTGCCAAGAGCTCTCTTGACACCTGAAGTTTGACTTTGTTGCAGTTTCTCACACTTGGCCCTGCTGCCTGTGGAACATCTGGGTTTAAAGATGTTGCATATGCTATTTAGATAAGAGATAAGGTAACTGAGCAGCTGGTCTCAGACTGGCTGCTAAGTTCAGAGGCTTCTTGGTAGTTAGATGAGTTACTTTACCATGTAACTCCATGTTTATTAGATCGATGGGTACCTCTGTTTTGAGCTTTGATTTGTTAGTCCCTTGAGTCATCACTTAATACACAGCTGACATTTAAAAATAATACTTCTTTCACAAGAGGCCAGCTTGTGTACACTGGGCCTGAAAAGCAACATGTCTGCTTTGAGCTCCCACCCACAGTTGTAACAAAGCTAATGAGCAACACATAGTAATGCCAGATCCCATGAATTGGTGATGAGTAATGGGTTTTTGGCTGAGATTGCATGATGACATGGGAACCTCCAGGCCCCTGAAAAAAATCTGGCTCCATCACAAGGAAAGCCTTTCATATTGCCTGCCTCCTGAGCTTGCTTGCTTCCTGAGGAAAGGAGCCAGGGAAGTGTGCTGTGGGAGAGCTTTCTCTTCTCCTCTTAGCAACATGACAGTTCTCAGAAGAAAGATGAGAGCTGAAAAAAGCATATTGTGATAAGGTCCATTCATTTCTTTCCCCACATTCCACACACAGTGAGAGAGGTCATTTACTTCTTCCTATGTCTAGTTGCTGGAAAAGGTAAAAAAAAAAATAAAATGAAGAAATCCTTCTGTGGTGCTTATGCTTACTCCACAACAGCTGGTAAAAGGAAAGGAAAAGAAAGAGGCTACAGGCAGTAAAATAGGGCTGGTGTGATGGCAACTATTGACAGGAGGTTGGGAACAAGAGATTGAGATAAAATTGGAGATAAATGTGAGCCAAGAGCAGAGCTTAGGATGAGAACTGTTGGCCCTTGTGGCTGAGAACTTCACACATGGGGGCAAGAAGGGCCATTCTGGTGGAGGAGGGGACCAGGCTTGTGCAGAGCTGCGGGAGATGGGGAAATGGAATTATTCGCTGAGAAGCTCAGCAGAGTAGAGGAAATGAGTGATCATATAGTGACAAATGCTTAAAATCACGTTTCCATGTTTCTCAGTTACAAGGATATAATCCAAATAAAGTGTATTTGGAAAAAGAAATACAGGTCAAAATCCCCAATGTTATTATTTTTATTATTTTAAACTAAGCAAAGCATCACCAAAGTAACATTTTCCTGTTTTCTGAGGAGCTGTCTTTAATGAAATCTTTTGTTTCTGAGAAAAATACAAAGATTCATTGGGATTTTTTTAATAGTTAGATGGCTATATATTTATACTTCTGCATATTTATTATCTTTCATATGAAAATTGTTCTGGATCAAAACTAGGGTCCATTTAGTCCTTAGCAGTCCAGGAACTTAGTCAATGTAATGAAGCCTTCTGAGGAACATCATAGCAGCTACTAGACAAGGTTGACCAGACCCTCACACAGGTCTGGAAGTGCTATTTAGATCATGAGAGAAATGGTATTAAAAGAAATCTATACCCGAAAGCCATCCATACCATGTGACCATCATAGGTCTCAGGGAGTCCTCTAAAAATTCCTGAAAAATGTTAAAAATTCAGTATATTAACCCTGTCACCTCACAGTTGACCTTGGGCCCCTTTTGTCTTAGAGACAACCATTCTTTAGGAAACTGTCCTGGTTTAGGCCCATCAGGGAACAAAAGACCACAATTAGCCTCAACTACCAAAGACCTGAGGATTGCTAAAGGGCAGGGAGGGCTTAATTGCCGCTTAAGGTGCAGGACAAAACAGACCAGGCTACTCGGCTTGGGGAAGAAAACAGAAAATAATTTAATACCAACTAAAGCATAAAACCCCAAAACATAACCAAAATAAACCAACACAGAGTCGTATAAAGATGAAGAGTCCGACCAACCCTTTAAGACCACGTGCTCCCTACTCCTCCCCTCTTCCCAGCCTCAGAGCCCTGATCCCTGCATTTTTACCTCCTCCTCCCCGAACAGCCCAGGGGTCTGGGAATGGGGGTTTCAATCAGTCCATTCCTGATAGCTTCTGCCGTTTGTCTAACCTCAGAGCAGGTGGGCTCCACACCAGTCCTCCCTGCAAGTCCGTGGGGTACCACACACACGGCAGCCCTGCATGGGCTGCACCGACGCGCATTTGTCCCAAAGGTTGCAGCTCCTCTCTGTCTCTCGTGTGAGTCTGCTCTGTGGCACACAGGCTCTCTGGCATGTCCTGTGCCACGGCCGCCTCCTCACACAGTCTCTGACCTGTCCGGGTGCACTCACCCAGAGCTGCTGCTGGCTCTCAGTTCTGCCATTACTATCCATAGGGTGCAGGGGTACAGCTGCGTTCTCACCACGGCTTGCAGATGGGTCTCTGGTCAGGTGCTCCTCGTTCCTTCCTCCTCTGACTGTGAGGTCTGTGTGGCCTCCTCCATCTTGTACCACTCTTACACCTCCTGCCAAGCATTTCAAATTCCCATCCCCAAATAGTGATGGCAGAGGCACCAGATTGGCCTAGCCAGGCTAGAGGTGCATCTGAACCCAAGAGCCGGGGAAGGGTCCAAAAACTCTTTAGCGGGTCTTCGCTGCAACTCGCTCTCCCTGCTACCAAATAAAAGCAGCTCCTTGCTAAACCATGACAGAAACTCATAATTATGCCAACCCAGATAAGAAATTAAAGCAGCACAAAACATTTTATTTGGGATTGAATTTCATTAAGAAGAGAGCTGACATTCAAATTGTAATAGATACAAAATCATCCTACATAGTCTCATTTACAGGTGGAATATGTTTCTTATTTCTGTTGGAAAAGATGTGGTGAAATATACCAGTGAGAACTATTCTGTATGCATAAGAAAAAGTAAGATTTTTCATCTTCTTAAATATTCAAAAGTACCTGCTTCTGTCCTACATTTGCAGAATTTCTAACTAGAAGTGATGAAAATAGGTGAATTTTTTTCTTTTCTTTGTTTTTCTTTTGGTGGAAGTTAAGCAATAAAAAACCTAACCAACTTTGCAAGTTTTATACCTGTTTTGCTGCTTTTTAGTCAGACAGGTATCATTCAGTAACTCATAGAACTGCATTTTCTTTCCATCTAAGTAATGTACTGACAAATACAACAAAATGTGCCTGGGTAGCCAATAGAAAATAAAAATGACATACTCCAGGTATTTGGCAGGAGAGAACTGTTTTTTTTTTTCTATTTAAAGACTGTGTACAAGCGCATTGCTCAAATGCAAAGTAAATAAACCACATCAGAGCAAATAAAACATATCTTATACAAATGTTGCTTAAAATCTCTAGGAACTTAGAAAAGCTTTTTGTACATTTTCTCCACTCTCCAAGGCAATCTCTAGTCAGACATATGCCCACTTGTACTCTAAAATTGGTAGTTTGCTGAATCTACTTGGAGGATTTTTTTTTAATCAAATATCCTATTTATATGATACTATCGTAAAACAGATATAAAATGAATTATGTGACAATACATATAAGTAAAAGCATTGGAAAAATAGTGGCACTCATATTGCTGATTTGGCATTAGTTATGTGATTAAATCATTACAAAAAGGGTATAGAAAAAGTGCACAGAAGGAAACTCTACGATCAGGAAGATATCTAATAAAATATATTTTCAACTTCAATCGTCTCTAAGCCAGAGAATTTCTGGGTGGAATAAAACTAAAAATTGACCATATTTTTCTTTTCAATTGAAGAAAATCTTTGGTTGTATTTAACCATGAACAAATTAGTAGCTGTATACTAATACACACTCACACATGCAAATACCATTGGCATGCAGAACTGACAAATTTATGAAAAGAAGTACTGTACAAACAATTACTACTCAGTAAGTGCCATGGAAGAGGTATACAGTAATAAGTACACACTATCTCAACCCTTTACAGTCAGACCTACTAAAGTGTTAAAATGCATTGATCCTGATGGAAATTGACAGTCATAAAATACAACTGAGCTCAGCCTATACATACATTCTAATTACTATTCCTAATTTAAATAAACAGAGGTTGTGAGTTAAACTTTCATACAGGGCAAGTATCTCAATATTTAGGCTAAATGCAAAGCAGTCAGTCATGACATGTAAAGTAGTAACTTTCCACTGTGAATATTACAAAGTGCCATATAGGAAATATTGGCTGTATCTAATGCTTTTAGATCTCTGTTGATTCATTCCATATTTGAAACGAAGTATAATAGTTTCCTATGCATGAGTGGCATGGGTGTTGATGTGCAGTTGAATTCTCTTTGAAGAGTTTTGCACTTTTTGGTGGGCTGCATGTTTTTCATTCGCAGTTCCGAATGTGAGCTTGACATGCAAGCATTTGCAAGCACGCTGCAAGATGACAAAATTCTTTATTGTCACTTATTACAAGTGCAGTGAATATCTATTATAGATATTTTGTACAAATACATGGAGATATAAAATAAGGAATTGGTAATTTTTTTAAAAAACGAGACTAATATGCAGAAAAAGTCTTGTTATTTTATCGGGAATGGTAAGCACTAGATCTAATTTACAGAAGGCAGCTTCTAAGTCATAGCAGAAGTGGTGCATTGTTAAAAATAATCGATAATCCATCTATAACAGCATCTTTATTTTTATTTTAAAGTGAAAACTGTAAATTGTTTCTACTTAGCAAGCAAATATATACCCCATATCTTGGTCCCCAGGTCACAAAAGAGGGTTATTCTGTCACCACCACTGATTTCTTAAAAGTGTGACATGTATTTAGTTGTCAGTTCCTATCAGCAGCATTCACAAATCAACATTACATCAGCAGCAAAGCACACCATTTTATGCTCTTTTTGAAGATAATTAGAGTTCCCTTTTGTTGCAAATAAGATGTAAAACAGCTATAACTGCTGGTGAACGTGATTAAAGTAACCTCTATAGAACCCCATTATTCTAGACAGATTCCTTCAGATGCATAATTTCCCCATTTTAAGAAAACATAATGCATGCATATAAAATTCAAATTGTCGAGACACCTCTAACAAAAATTAGTTCTCTATTAAGGCATTCTTAGTAGCTGGTTAACATGTAAAACTCTTAAAGTGTATTTTAAAATAATCATGAAATAATAGTATGTGTCATTAAAGGTAAACATTTTACAGTGAGAGGTTTGTTCAGAGAAGAGCTGTGTATTAAACTTTTTCTTACAAAACTCCCATTAGAAGTGTATGAAGAATATACCTCATTCTCATCTCTGTATCCGATTGCAGGAACATCCCCCTTCCCCCCAGCTTCATAATGATGCTTCACTATACACAGATAAATTAGAGAACGTCGTCTTTTTCACAGCCCATAAATTATAGCTGAAATGTTCTTATTAAACCTTACCTAATACTGTAAAAGATTTGTTCAGAGAAAAAGTATTCATCTAGTGTTGGACAATACACATAACTTATTTATTTGGCACATATGGTCTGATCATCTGCAGAGAGAGCCAAATAATGAAAAGACTGCTGACAAATAATATTTTGAAACAAGTGCTGGAAAAAAAATGATCAAATAAATTAGTGAATATTACTCCACAGGTTCTTGCTATAATCCCACTTATCAGTTTTACAAGGTATTTTTAAAAAAGAAAAATCTAGTTTTCAGTGAATTATTTGTGATTTGATAGCTTAGAAAGGGAAACTCCAACATTTTTTTTTTAAACATGAGCATGATGTTGCTAAATTTCCAATATACCATTGTTCTTTAACAGAATATGTCAAGTTTATCCTGAATGTGGCTTTTTGCATATTGTGATTTGTGTTGTGGAGAACTAAGTAGTTGGGCCTGTTCTCAAATGGTATGGGACACCTTGGGGCAGCTGTCGATGAATCTCATTTCAGAATTGTGTGGATAGGGTTTGGCTGTAACCATACAAGGGCAACATGCAGCATAGTTCTCAGAATTAGGTCCTTGATGACAGTTTACCTTTGAATTATGTAACAGATAATAGTTTATTTGAAATTTTAAAAAGATAATATACTATGATGAACAAATTTAGCAAAGATTGCCAATAGTGACCATTACTTTTGCTGAATAGTTATAATTATAAAATCAAATCCTGGTTTTCTCTGTTGGGTACCTCAACATCTAAAGGAAATGTTATTAAAGAAGCTTACAAATGAATAATCATTCCCAACAACTCACAGCAGCACTCACAGCATGAAAGTGTAAGAAACACAGAAAGTTTTCAAGGATGGAACTGATTAGGGTTAGGATGATTCTCTGTCAGAAGAATGTATTGTACAAGTGTCCTCTAGAGAAAAAATTTTCACCTGAAAAGAAACAGCATTATGAACACTACAGAACTGTAGATTGCAGGACACTGATCTTATTAAGAACCAATGCTAATTTGCACATTGTCTCCCGCTGAACTAGAAGCAAGTTTACCACTGGGTTTGTTAATTTACGCAGGACACCATTATCTTCAGTTGGACTTAATGTATCAGAGTAGAGGTCATTAACTGCTGGGTTCATGATTATCTAGCATGAATTACAGACAGTATCACAAAAATACATTTGATCTGAAGCTTCATTTCTCCTGCTGTGATTTTTTTTTCCTCCTATTGGTGTTTAAATTCATTTTCAAAACCCTAGGCATTGTGTATTACACACCACACACAAATGCACACGCGCGCGCACACACACACACACACACACACATTCTTGCCCTCTTTTTTTTTCATTAATCTTTCAGAAGAGCAATGCAGTTTTAAATAAAAATCAAGTGCAAAAGTATACACTTTGCATTTAATAGAAGTAATACAGATTCAGACTGACTTTTAAACCCCAAAATAGTAGTCATGATCACAATGTAAGCTCTAAGTTTACAATTGTAAGTAAATCAATGATTTAGGTAGCTCAGTATTGAGGACGTAAATGGATGAAAGTCTGTCCTAGATGTTATACCATGGACTTAGCTAAACTGCCCACTGGACCTCTGAAGTCTTTCCTGTACCCTAAAATGGTGGAGAAAGAGACTATAGACTGTCACCGGAACACTTGTTTTAAGTATAGCTCCATAAAATCATACATCAAGAATTTTGAGTTAAACCTGAAAGAGCATTTAATAGAAATTTTTGTGTTTTCTGGGTAAGTAAACAAATTTTCATAAAGATCTCTGCTCAGTCTGTTTTACTTAAATGGAACCAACCATCTACAAATTCATTTACAATTTTTAGATCTGTACAAGCACATTTCTAATAGCAGGGAACACTTTTGTATCTCAGCATGATATCTTTAGAAAGAGGTAAATTTTCATTTATTTAATACACATATTCATATGAGATAAACTGCTTAGGCATATATGCAGCAAGTTTTCATGGAAGTTTTGTGACAACAGGAAAATAATATAACATAACTGTACAATAAGTGGAATGCTGTGGTTTCAAAATTGCTCATGCTACAGTGCAGTGACCAAAAAAGAGCATAGGAAGACTGAGATATTATTTGCTAGTTTTAAGCTGCTTTGCTTACAAATTATTTCATTCTACTTTTATGTGTACTTAAGGAATATATCTTCTTTTATACTAGAGAAATATCAATGGGGAAGATATACCTGATATTCTCCGAATACTGTTAAAGCTCTGGATACTGAAAGTTGTGTGCATTGTTATTAGAGCTTGGTGAACAACTTCATCTATGTAAACTACTTGCAGTAGCTCACCTTTTTTTTGTTAAAAAATAAATTTAGCCCTTTTTCAGTTCAAATATATAAATAGGGATTTTGTGGTTTTGAAGTGATTTTCAATCTGAGTAATTTCTCTTTTTTTCATGCAAACAATTTAAGTCTTATGGTCTGCCATAAATTGCCTACTATGACTATAGTTTTGATTATTTCTGCTTATTGTTAGTCACTTGATGTTATTGGATACTGGAATAACATATTTTTTCCTTCTATCTATATGTCTGAAATATTCATGAGAAGTACTTGAGAAGTTGTGTGGTTCAGCACATGCATGCATGTCTTCATACACCCATAAATATTCTGAGAAATAAAGAATATCTTGTAAGAATAGTTGTGAAAAGTAAAGATTTTGTGGCTCAATTTCTTGCACTCATAGAAGTCTGTGTTAAATGGGTAAAATTTTTATTTCCCTGATACTTCAGTACCATTCTGTCAAGTCATAGGGAGCATAACAACCGCTCTTTTGTTAGTGTACCATCCCAGCAAGCAAGAGTATTTAAGAAGAAATATTCCCACTGCGGTATGCTCTCTATACCATTGTGACTATGTGTACTAACTGTAAAGTTCTCTAAGTAGAGAACTAGAGCAGAGAGAATTCTGTTTTTCTGAGACTATTCTAATTCTTTAATTTTTTCAGCATAGGGATGCATTGGGTTGAAGCACATGCATAAACTCTTACAACTTTTGTCAGAATCTGTATTGAGATCAAGAAAAAATTTGCTGATGTCCTAGACAATTCTCCAGACAATAGACATCATGGATATCTCAAATAGAGATTAATGACTATAAAGCTACTTAATTGCTAGCTGGGGACAATGTCTTGTCCTTTTATTACATGAAAACAGTACTTTCTTTCTTCAAGATGTAATGGCAATGAATGTGGAAATAAAGAACATAAAATGAGGTATTGTATACTTTATTTCTTTTTTTTTTTTTTTTACAAGTTCCTTACAATCCAAATTAATATGCCATTTTTATGGATTCTGAGGACAAGTATTCTCCATATAAGTCAAACAAAGCTAAACTCCAGCATTTTCTATCTTATAAAATGTCATGTGCAGTTTTGAATAACTTCTTACTACAAATTTATGATCAAAATAGTGGGTTAAATTTAAAAAATCCATCAAAATTTAATCTTACTGGAGATAAAGACATTTTACTTGCATATAGCAGTTAGTTAGGATTTCATTTTTCTTAATACCTTTGGGGTATTTCATCCCCAGAGCATGGGTGTTCACTAGGCCTTACAAGGAGGCTCTTCTTGCAGCTGCCCTTCTGTTTAGCTAACTACTCTATACTGCCTCTTTCCTCTTCTAGTTCCCTTCCTGTCACTGTTACTTATTATAAAAAATCCTCTATGGATCTCTTGGCTCAAGGCCTTCGACATGAAACATCTTTATATGAGATATCACTGGAGAGAAGAAGGCAGACTATTTGTATAGTCAGCTTGACAAGCATTGCAGAATACTAGATATTAACAAGTCTGTCAGCAAAAGAAAAGCAGTGAATGGCAGTAAGAGCACATCAGACATGATACCACATGGTTAAAGATGAGATTGAAAAAGAAAAAAATGAAGCCCAAGCTCTTTTGTTTATATTGAAAATTGTTATTTGAACTTCTTTCTACTTTTGAAACAGTTCAAGTGGAAGAAGGAGAGGAAAAAAAAAAACAAGAAAAAATAACAAGAAAGGCTTTTCATACTCTCAGAGCTCAATCAATGCTTAGTATTATTACAATTAATTGGCTTACACAGTCTCTGTCTCTTTTATTATGAGAATAAATTTTCTAGTATTGAAAAAAGAATTCAGAAGCCTCATCCACGTCCTTTTCTAGAGAGAGAGTGAATTCTTAGAGTATATTACTTATGTTGAAGTGGCACAAAATATTCCACAACTATCAGGATACAGAAACGTGTCTCAAGAAACTCATTTACTCAAATCATCTACCTCAGGAGAAAAAATGTAAACCAACAGGAAATTCATAGACCTAATAGCAATATTGCATGACATACCACCTAAAATAGCTCTACTGAAACTGGTAGAAAGATATTCCTATATATCTGTGGTTATTTGGTATCATGAAGCATAAAATAGAGTGCTGACATCTTTTCCATTTATGAGCACACTGTATGTGTTTTGTTTTAGGATCCAACCCAATGAAAATGCTTACTGTGTTGCAATACAAAAATGATTGCCAGGAGCAATTTATTTGCCCTTTGTTTACAGTTTTAAATAAGAGTAGAAGGCTATCAAAAATGAAAATGGATAAATTTGAGGAAGTGTTTACATCGGGGAATTTACAGACAAGTTTTGTACTATTGTACAAGGACAAAAAAAGGAGAAGTCTTTTGGCATAAGAACTGACAGATTATGTTTCTGTCCACAACTGCAAAATTAAAAGGACTTAGGTCAAATGATATAGCACATGCAGAAGATGTCATTCTCCACATCCAGGAGGAGGTCACTCTACCTGTGGGGGAAGTGCTGACAGGATGTTTATGTGGAATGGAAGTGAGATATAATTTGGACAAATGAGGGTGGGAAGAGGGTGTGTAAATAGGAAGTCCTTTTATTTTGTTTAATTTCCTTCATTCTCTTTTTATTGTTACTTCTTTCATACCTCAAAAAAGAACTCTTTTCCACAAAGGAATGATAAAAACATAAAACAAATTAGTTGTCTTTGTACACTTCAGCCATTGGTAAAAACAGTTACTTTATTTCTACCTTATTTACATTACGTGGGAAAATGTAAATGCCACTGTCCTTTGGTTGTAATTAAGTATTTAAGAACTTAATTAGGTAATTAAGTTCCAAGTGGTGGGGTAAGTTCACCAAATTTTTAACTCTTTAAAATCTTTAATTGTGAGTTGATTTCAATGGAAGATTTATTGATAATTACTTTAGCTCTAGTCAGTAAGAAACCGATGTTTACTCACATAATGTCCTCAAGTAGTTACAGTATAAAACAGGCCAATGTGATGATAGCTTTGTTACAGATGATGGCTTAGAGGGAAAAAGAGTTTTACGATAATTGCAATACCTATCATGAAATCATAATGTTAGTTTATTCCCTGTTTCTCCCTCTATTTCATTAATTTATTTATTTGAAATCTACCAAAGAAAAACACTGAAAAGGGGCTACAAATTTTAATTAATGGCTTTTTTTCTGCGTCCAGATAAGTATGTGGGATGGCGATGTATGCCAAGTTACATTATGACAAAGCACAATAAAGAATAAAAGAGCTACTGTGTCACTCCTAATTTTGTTCTTTGACATACCACTAGAACTGGCCCAATATTTCCTTACAGATACATTATCCAGCATATTTCACCTTTTTTAACGTTCTTTAACCAAACATGTAAATGGCCATGTTTTCAAGCATTCACAAACAAAGCACAAAAATAGATTTTAGGCAATCTTCATAAACTACTTACATTAAACCACTGGCACGTATTTCATTGAATAATTATATTTGTAACAAACAAAAGTGACAGTGAATGGTCAATAGCAAATACCTTCATTACTATGAAATTTTGGTGCATGGTCACTCTGCATGTAATCATATTAATAAATCATTGCACATGTAAACTAAAAAGGAAATAAACAAGGAACACAAAGAGAGAGCTTCTGTTTTTCTCCTTTTTTCCCTAGTCCCTGCCCTGTTTGCCTTTTTGCTTTTTTTCATTTTCCTCTCCTTAAATTAGGCTGTAGATATCTTATAGTATCCTAGCACAGGCTATTATTTGTTTCCCGTGTAAACAAACATGATAGACAAGAGATAGAATGCTGCTTCTATTTCACCACAGGTTTCAGTAGAGAGGCAGATTTACATAAATGTTCTTCATGATTTATATATATATCTTAACACTGGATCTTGGTCCTGCAGTACGTTTCTGGACCCTGACTGACTTCAACAGGTAAAAATACTGGCTGCTTACAGAGTCTACTTGCATGAGAAGAGTTTTCTATGTTAGAGGAGAATACCCTACAGAAGAGGGAAACCTGTCAGAGCTTTCATGATCAAGGTTTTATTTTCTCACCTTACTGTTCTGTATAATTTACAAGCTTTTAGTTTAACTACTCCACCTCTTTAAAAAAATGGTTTTTTCCTTATACTTGGTCCATCCTTGTAGCATCAGTGGATTAATTTCTAGTGTCTTGTCCATACAATCATTTATACAACCATATTCTCAATGTCTGAGGGTTGTCTTTTAAAACTAAGACTCTAAACAGGAGATTATTTGAAGACAGTAACCATTCCTCCTTTGAAACAACAAGGACCATTTAGTAGCACCACTCTGATCCCTAAGACAAGGAGAAAAAATTTAAAGCTTCTCTCAACATCTTCATGATCAATAAGAGTCACCAGGCTACTGTGCAGCATTGCTAATTTCAAATCATTGCCTTCTGCCCTCAGCTATAGAAAACTAGTGACACTGCCACAAGGAGGTGGTGTCATACCACAACTAATCATAACAAGACCTAGGGGTAGCCGTTTCAGTAGCTGAATGTTAGTTGAGGAACATAAACTATTGACCGGCAGCCCCAGGGAGCAGAGCAAAAATTCAGAAGACAATTTTCAACTGTCATCTGTTCTTTAATAATTTGTTTTTCAAGTTCTTACCTGGAGAACTTACTGCCAGGATACGACAACATGTGCAGCTACTTATTAGCAGGGTCCACAAGCCTGAAGCAGACACTTGGGTGTTCTGATCTGTTGTATGCCAATACATATCCCTCATCTCTGAGAGTAGTTTGTCTGAAAATCAGCCCATTTTCTATCAATACCTTGATGCTTTAAAAGGAAGTATGTATCTTCTTCCACTGAAGAGTCTTAGCTTGAAATATGTACTACTAGGTACATTTGTATCCCCTTTCCTTAAAAGAGTATGAGTGGTGGGTGAAGGGAAATTATTCTCCACAATCAAAACACACCCACCTGCAGAAATGCTGTCAATGATGGAATCTCACTTCTACCAAAACAAGGGCAGCCAATTGTTTTCAGTGCCCTGTCACTTTAACAGGTGCCTTATGCCTCAAGCCATATATTCTTCTGAAAGGAGGAGGGGATTTCAGTCCAGCAGCATCTTTTCCTGTATTTATGCAATGCTTGTCACCCATAGACTGAATGTCATGTTTTAGCCTCGTGATTACAATACTCATCTGACACTGGCAAGACTGGACTGGACTTCTTTTGCTAATTAGTTTGACTGGTTTCCTCAGTGGAAGCTTCCAACCTGTGAGTTAGTCTTGTTTGCTTTCACATTGTTTCTCTCTGGCCTAATAAATAGTTCTTACCAGCTGCAATTCACCATGCTAAAAAAGACATCGAAAGTCATCTTCTACAGCTGCCTGGGTGACGTGCTCTACGTGCCAGGGTGGATCCAGATGGGCTATGCTCAGGTCAGACAAAACGGTGCAGTGTTATTGCATCATGTATGGCAGAGTCCTGCATCTGGTGCAAAGGTCATGTGTAGTGAGGAGACATCATAGCAAGGAACAATAATCATCTCAATTTGAAACAAGCAGTCTCTAGTTAAAAAATTACCTAAAAAACCTTCAACAGTGTTTACACCAGTGATCTGAAATTCCTGGCAAAAACATGATTGAAATGCATCATATATTACCCAGGCCAGGACAAGTTACTAATTAACTCATTTTCAAAGGTGTGTTCATCTTTACATATGTGCTTGAAGGCTCTATTTGACACAGCATACTAGGATTAAAAGCACAGTGCTGCTGGGCTCCTTGGTAGTATCAAGGGCTAATCAACTATTGTTATACTATTGCAATAAAGTTTTGTAATAAAGACACTGAATCTCTTAGATAAATTTCAGACAAGAAAAACATAGATGTAATTGTTTTGTCATTCATTATGAAATCTAAGCCGGAATGAAATGTTGCTTTTTGTTAGGTTCTACAGATAACTGGATTTTGTACTACTTACAAAAGTAAAATTTCCCATAACTTCATTGCAGAGTTAACCCTGACAACAATACACAAAAGTTTCAATAAGAGATGTGCCTTGAGCTGAATTATAGAAAAAAATATCCTGCATCAACTCCTGCTTCATTCATGCATATAAATTTCTATTTAAAAGAACGGTACTAAACTTCAGTGAACAGCACTTGCCCCTGCCAGAGAATCTGATTATTAAAAATGAACTCAAAGGAGCAAGACCTGCAACATCAGAAGTACACCACAAGTAGCTGAGATCAGTAAAAACAACATAAACAAGAGCTTGCAAAATCAAGTGCTTTGTTTCTGAGAAGAAAAATAGGAAAATGAAGTAGAATAATAGAATATTTACCAATCCACTGAGAATAAATATGTTTTGGAAAGAAAGCAATTTCCACATATCTGATTTATCTGGGATGGCAGAAGGATTTACATAACAAAAGACAAAACTATTTCATAAAATTGGATGCAATGTGTGTTTACAAAGTGGACATTTCCTCTTGTCCCAGTGAATACCATAAGGATCTTGTATGCCATTTTAGTTCAGAACACCTGTGATGAATTATTTGTAAATGCAATGAATACCATTACTAGGAACATGTCAAATTATATGTTGATAATGAATTTTTGGATGCATCTGCTATGTAATTGTTCCCAGTGGATGTGTATTCATCTTCACCTGGCATTATTTTCCTGATTTTGGGGTTTGTTTTTTATTATGCATTTTCATTTCTATCACAATTGTTACAGTGATTTCTGTTCCTTTGTTCTAATCAGGTCCCTTCAATGGTGTTGCATATTCTGAACAAAAGAGGAGGGGAAAACATACCAGGCTAATGGCAAAACAAAACACTGGTCTTTATTTGTGACTTTCTGTGCCTGCTTGGCCTCAGAAGGTTGGGTGGTGTTGACAGGGACCAGTTGTTTCCCTGAATGTGTCTGCCAGCTGCTCCAGGCATGTGTTCTGCAGAATAGGAGGTGAATAAATGCTAAAGGCTGCTCTGTTGACAGACAGGTACATGCTGCTTTTACTAAGCACATCGGAGTTTTTTTAAAAAAAAGATAAATAAAGCAAATTAGTAGCATTAGATGGTATGGTTTCTTCACACCACTTTGATATACAGATATACTCTTAATGAAAATATCTGTCATCAGTTTATGATTTTAGTAAACAATCTTACATTAATTGTGTTTACACAAACTTTCTGTATAACACACTGTTCATCATCTAGACGCCAATTTTACTTTACAGAATATACTTTTCTCTCAATACAAGTAATTTGAAATAGCTGGCAAAACCAATTAATCAAATAGTGGATCTATGTGTGCAGAACCTACATTTTAATTAAAATTTTACTTTCTTTCTAATTCGGTAAATCATTTACAACATCTGCCTGAAACTGTTTTCCACTCTGAAATATTTGCTCTACACTTTACACCCCTTTGACTTTTATATTGGTAAGTGCAGCAGCTGACATTTCTCTGTCTCACAGGGGAGTGAACTACATGAACAATTTTAGCCAGGTCAAGAGTCTGGTTCTGGTCTTTTCCAAAGTTTTAGGGTTTCTGTTCCAGGGATATTTTTAAAAGAAAGGAGACACTGAACTTTATATCTAGATTTGCTTGTTTTTTTTTAATGAATTCAGAGGGATGGATTTGAGCCTGCCTATGAAAACTATGAAAAACCTCAGGTCCTTCCTTCCTTCCTTCCTTCCTTCCTTCCTTCCTTCCTTCCTTCCTTCCTTCCTTCCTTCCTTCCTAACAATGAAATGGTTTAAAGCTTTTTTAAAAAAAAACTTCATTCTCTTTGTTACAAGACTAAATTGGAACACACTCTCAGGTGAGTTGTCTGATTTTAAAACACTCACTGGCATTCTAGATTTTTGTATGTTTCTTTTGAACATTTGTAGATTGCTACATTCAGCCCCACAGTTCCATGAGTTCTCTTTATAATCATTTATAAGATGCTGTTCTTAAAAAAAAAAGTTTCTAAATATTTGGCTTTCTGAAATGGTATATAATATGAAGGTAAAATAAAACTGGTCGCTTTAATCAACTGGGAAATGTTTCTATTCAGAATAATTTAAACCTATTTTTCCCTAATGCTTCAACATCAGTCTCCTTGCATGCAGCACTGCATGCAGCTTAACAGTATGCACCTCAATTTTTTCCTTCATTCTGAATGCGAAAAATAAGTTTATTGTAACAAACATCAGTTTGCAGTAATTTTTACATGGCTACAGACTATGCCTTCAGAAAGAGCATGGCAAGAATGCAGATTATATTGCATTTATTCACATTTAATTATTAGAATGTGAATATTAAATTGACAGTAATGTAGAAAGAATTTTATTTATAACATTTAATAGCTACAACACCATACCACTACTTTGTATATGCAAAAAAAACCCTTAACAGGAGCATTTTCAAAAACATTAAAGAGCTAAATGTTAGGAGTACATGGAATTATTTTTTTCTCTTTATTACACTGGCCTGAGCTAAGGAAATAGATGTATATCACTTCATAATTACTTCAAGAAAACTGGGAGCAGAATCCAGCCAAATATGAGCTGTTTAATATCAATTCTTTGTGGGTATATGGTAAAAGATTTCATTTGTACTCATAGAATACACTTATATTTCACATGCAGATATGATAGCTTTTATCTTGCTATCACTTTGTGTCAGTAGGTCTAATATAATTGATAACACAAATATCTATTCATAGTGATTTAATAATTTACACTATTTTTTCTTCTTGAAATTTGGAATTTGAATTTCTTTAAAAAAAATACAGCTACTGTATGATGCATATTTGGGAGTTAGCCCAAATTGAAGCAACAGTCATACATAGCAAAATATTTAATTTAGTCATTCATTAGTCTAATATATCTGTTCAGCCTCTGATCCTGCAAATTTCTAATGAGGCAATTGAATATCCTCAGTTTTTGTTCCTCTGGGATTTTTTTATCTGTCAAGAGAATTTTGCCCAACTATTTCCAAAAAATGATGAAAGTGAAAATCAAGTGGTTCAGTTTACAAAAGCTATAATAAAATAAATGCCACTTTCTTCATTACACTAAACCAATTAAATCTAATTTCTCTTCTGTTTCCATACATAAGCAACAGTTGTACATGCCATCCATGGGTAATTAATTGCTTCCAACTGCTTGCCAATGAAAGTGGTATTTCCTTAAATCAGTGTCACAGCATGACATAGGCCTCTAAGTACGTTAGAGCAGACCAAATCATGCAACATTTGTGACATACTATGAGGCGTACATTTCCATACGTATGGCTGAAGAGCAGCTAAAGCTCCTGCAGTCTATGCCCTAGAGCTGGGGTCTCTGCTGGAATACGACCATTGACACTATGGGGCTCAGCACACAGAGTGCCTATAGGGTATCCCACACAGATGGCAGATGACATGGTTTGTGCCAGTGAGATGAGCAGGTAAGACGTACGGTGCCTTTCCAGAATATCTTCAATCATTAGGGAGTCATTGCTTCAGAAAAGTGACTTGGCATCAGAGAAGGACCGATACAGATTTTACCAAATTTCAAAGGTAGTTAAGTGTCACAAAAAAAATGGGTGAATTGTGAAAAAGAGACTGGAGTTAATGGCTCAAATGCACCTTATCAACCTCTTGCCCTCTCAATGGATAAGTTCAATTATTTTATTTCAGAAAAGGATGTACGGTCTGAGATTCTACTACTATAACTGGATTGTATCTCATCTGGATTGTTATAGAAATGAGTTTCTATAGACAGCAAGGTAGCCATGTGGCTCATAGTTAATAATAGATGTAGTTTTTATTCATTTTTTTCTGTTTGAAAAATTCATTATAAAGATTTCATGTAACAAGAGATTTTTTTTCCAGCTCCATTAGAGAAAAAAAAGAAAGATGTTTGAGTTGGGGGGGGAGGCAGACAACACACGGAAACAGCTTTTATTGTTTACTCTTGAAGTTCAAAAGAAGCAGTGTGTGTGCCAAGCCTTTGTAAAACCAAAGAATAAATAAACATTTTTCAGTGAAAAATGAAAGAAATTGCAAGGGTTTTTTAAAAAGTACATTTTTTTTCAGGCTTAAGCCATTGAGACAAAGCTTTTAGTCTCTTTATTCTGACATGTTTGTCTTTATTTGGATTTTCAGGTTTTGTGTTCTGTACATATGGATATGACTTTTAAAATGGTATGTATATAAAAGAAAGGTGAGATCTGATCCACCTTTTATGTACACTGATACAAAGTAGGACAGAAAACAACAAAATCTTTGCAACTACACCAATGTAAACTGAGTAAATAATAAGACAATTAGACCTGTGGAAGAAAATTAAGACATGTTGGCAATCTTAGAAGAGCCCTACTGGTTCAGCCCCATGGTCAAGTAGCCCAGGATTCTGTCTCTGACAGTAGCGCAGGAGACATTACTAGGGGCAAGACACAAGTCTACAACTTTCTACAAATAATTCCCCTCATATGCCCTTCAGTGTCCAGAATGACTGCATGAGGGATATTTGAAGTAGATCCCTACCTAGTCTTTGTCAGAACCATTTCTAGACCTGTTGCTCTTCTAATTCCTTTGTGAATCTGCTCATACTGTCTGTCCTCCACTGGTTTCTGTTCTGAAATTATCAACTCTCTCCACAAATAATTACTTTACTTTTATTCATTTTTTAGACAACTCCTTACAGATTTAAGTGAGCAGTGCTTGCTCTCATACTTTGTGGAACTTTTAGAACCATTTCATAAGCAGATTATTTGCTTGTTGATAAACCTTGACCATAATTCTCCTCGGCCATCTCTTCAATCCCAGACTTTGTAGCTTCCTCATATACAGATTATCTACCTTTTTGGTTCTTTTTATTTCCTCCTCTGTTCCTCCTGCAATTTCAGGGGATCTCTCTTGAGACACGGAGACCAGAACTGCACATAGTACTAAAAATATGGGCACATCTATGTTTTTATGTCACAGCAAAATTATGTCTTTAATCTTATTCTAAAAATATTTTCTGATGATGTCCTGCATTTTGTTGATTTTGACTACTATTCCAACCTGAGCTCATGACCTCGGAGTGTCCAAGATGCCTTTTCTGCGTTCTGAGTGGTCATTCTGGTTCAGCATCATGGGAGCACAGCTTATTCTTCTCAGATGCATGGCCTTAGGTGTATCTAGACCAGACCTCATTTGCCACTTTTCCTCTCAGCTCTGAAGTTCCTTCAGCCACTTGTCAATGACACCTGACCACACAGAATGACTTGATATCATCCTCAAACTTGGACATTTCTCGGCATACACTCTCTCCAGGTCATCGATGAAAATATTTAATAAAACCAGTGACAATGTCTAGCCCTCAGGGACCTTGCTGCTGAAAATCTGTCCTGTAAAACAAGGAAACAGCCCTACTCTCTGCTTTCTGTTCTTTAACCTGTTTGCAATCCATAAAAGACATTTTCTCAACATCTGTGGTAACTGGGTTTCTTTACTAACCCTGTCAAAGCCTTTTTGAAAATCCAAACACATAACTTGTTCTATATCCTCTTAATCCGTGTGCTTACTGAATCCTTCACAGGCCTCCAGCAGTTTAGAGAGGCAGAATTCCCTGTTGAAGAAGTCATGCTGATTCCACACAGTTTCTATCTCTGTGCTCAGTGAGTTTTCTCTTTATTACAGACTCTACCCTCTTAGCAGGAATAGAGGGGTAAGAGAACAGCTTGTGATTCCTGAAAGGCTTAATGAAAAGATCTGTACAATTTTTTTTGTAAATCATGTCAGGCACATGCTCTTTGTAATATGTCTGTGGAATACAGCTTTTTAATATCATAAGCATTATTTATTATTACAAATCCATTAAGAATGGAAGTTTTCTACTTGCCAGTTTTCATACTCTGCCACAGAATTATCAATTATTCAATAAACTCTGAAGGAAGGAGTTGGTATAAAAATGTACGGACGTGGAAAGAGCATGGTTGCACGTTATGCTTCTTCCCTTTACACCAGATCTGCACAGAACTCAGCCTGTCCAGCAATGGGAAATTAGCCCTGCATGTGAAGAACAAACTCCAGCACTCCTCACTTGCCTCACAAAAAGGCATAGGAGCATATTGGTTTCAGTGAATAGCTTTAGCTATTTTATCCTGGTTTTCCTACCTAAAAGAATTTCTATAAAAATTATACTTACAAATCAATGTTCTTGGTTAAGTTCACTGTTACAGCCTTCAGAGTTGTTTCTCCTTCAATATAAGCAATGAAAGAAATGCCTAACTTTGTCTACTCAAAACTCTGAAATACTGGTCTTCTCGAAACTTCATTTAAACCAACGAACGTGATCAATATTTTGTTATTTTGCATACAACTATTATGAATATATTAAATACACACACAATAAATACATACTCTCTCCCTATA
Organism: Urocolius indicus; assembly: GCA_013401255.1. Classification (NCBI taxonomy): domain Eukaryota; kingdom Metazoa; phylum Chordata; class Aves; order Coliiformes; family Coliidae; genus Urocolius; species Urocolius indicus. The sequence continues at coordinate 88,166 of WBNH01005530.1, forward strand.
AATTGTATTCTGTGTACACATATAAACCACTGCAATTTAGTTATTTACTGGGTACTACAAGAGCTATAAAATGCCACTTTCTAAGAATACAACTGAGGCTTAAGTCAGCATTTTTATGATATCTTCTGTACTGAGAAAACATTAAAGGCTCAATATTTAATAAACGTAATAAACATCTCCATGAAACAAATTGTTCATAAACTACCTGTTTAATTTTTCAGGGTTCCTGAACCACATATTTTCTTATTAGTTGTGAGCCTGCTGGGTTGCAGGATAGATAGGGCCTGTCAGGGATAGAATATAATGTAGCGGTTTTATGAATTATTTCTGTGAGGAAAAGCCTATTACAGCTGACAAGAGGATGATGATATTAGCGCATCATCATTCAGATGGCACCACCCTTCCCCCTTTCATCCATCAGACCTCTTGTATGGAGGCTGAAAGCCATACAGTCTTTGCATAGCCAACACAAAGACAAATACTGCTCTTTTTCTGTGTCCATGAAACATTTAGTATTTCATTTTGAATCATGGCAGATGACAGTAACAAATGGCCTAATGAATCTCCCTTATTGTCCCTTGTGAATCTGAAGATGAGCTAAAAGTAAAATCTCTGTTTCTTTTTTTGGACATGCTCATTTGGGATTGAAATGTTTTTGCTGCATTCTAAATAGCTTTCTTCCGTTACTGAAAATTACACCAATAAACAAACAAGTAACTTGCAAACCACATAGCTATACTGCCGTAGACCATTCTTTACTCTGTACTAACAAATAGTATTTTGGGGAAAGTGCTTCAATCAACTTTGGCACAATTATTTAAAGCAACATTCACATGTAAAAAATAAATACATGTAAAACCAGTAATAAAACCACGTAACAATATTCTGTATCAGAAAACAATAGTAGTACACCAGTGGGAATCATGAGTTATAGATCCATATTTAGCATCTTTTTGTTTATTTAAAAAAAAAGGATTACTGCTGTCCATACTTGACTGCAAGAATATGGCATTGCCTGCATCAATTTCTTAATATCTTATCATCTAAACATTTATTTAAAGTGGGTCATAACTAAAAAATTCTCACAATCATGTCCCTCTTACCACCATTCCTTCCCCATTTACAGACTGGACATCATTACAAAGCCATCTTGCCTTCATTTGCCCATGCAGGAAATTTTACAGGCAGAAATTAATAGAGTGACTAGAAATAGTTTAGTGAGTACTGCATGATAAAATGCAACCTTTACAAGATCTCACTCTCCTTGATCCAGTTGTTGTAGAAGTTCTTCTACCTGTACAGGTAATTGCTGCTTTTGCATCTCATTCCCGCCTGTAACTGTCTCAGGCACAAGGTGTACACTGACTTGGGTCACAATGGATTGCGTGGTATCCCTGATGTGCTCTTGGCGTTCACTCTAGCACAACTGCATCCCAAACTTCATGTCAGCCATGTCTATCCTACTGAGCAGGTGTGCTTGGGGTGGGCCATGTGGCTTTATTTCCTTGACTTCATATTGACTTCAGGTTAGAAATAGAAACACAAGCACAATCCCTCCGTGTGCTTTAGTTTCTTTTCACTGAGCACCTAGACAAACAACTACAGAGGGAGCTGCAGTGAAGTCCACCAGTCTGGATGATGAGGAAACTATGGGCTGTATCTATCCTACAGCATAACCAGGAACTTAACTCTCATTGGCATATTTATACTTTTTACTGGCTCCAATATATTCTGTTCTGAATATGCATCTATAGCATGACTAAAGTTGTCATGGTGTAACCTTTTTGCTCATTCTTACTGAAGATCCATCATATCCCTTTCATGGATGTATATAAGGATAGCAAGATCACATTTACTCCCTTTTCCTTGAAAAATTCTTCTGTTCCATTTATTTAACTTTTTTTTTTTTCCTTTAAACTGTTTTCATCTATCCCTAAAACATTGTGATTCATTGAGCTTTACTCTTCAGTAATGTCTCCCCTGATTCCCTCACACAACACACAAGCTTTCTTTTAGCAAAGCACAAGACAGAGGAATGGCAAGAATTCCTTTTCATTTATTATGAAAAGTTGTGAAAGTACTTCAGCAGAAAATGATCATTTTGTTTTGTCAGGGAAGCTAACAAAAATTGCTTGCTTTATGTATGGAACTTTTCGCACAGCTCTGTTTGTATCTACTATGGGCACATGTGCATTTTTGACATGACAGATCATAATGGCTCTTTCAGAGCCATTACAGTTACCAAGTAAATCCTTCTTAGTTCAAGTACATATAATTGATTCCCATAGACTGTAATAGCTCCAAAATCAAGGCAATACCCTTACCAAACATAAAAGCAGTGGCAGGACTAATACATAATAGCAGTCAGTTTTTACCACCATGGTACTAGAAAATGATGCAGTGCTAACAACACGTTTTTTTTATAGGCTGATTTTTTGGCACAATAGAAGGGCAATAATTCCATGGTATTGCAGTGGTATCATTCCTGCATAGTCCTGGTGAAGCTATAAATCCTCAAGTATCACAGTAGTCATCTTAGTCTCCATATGGAATGTAAATTAAAGTCTTGTCCATTCAACCACTATGCATATAAATATTCTGGTACAATTTACTGGAGCAAGTGCATGAGTAAGTTGAGGTTTTTTCCTTGTAAATTAGGGATGCAGAATAAAAGCCAAAAGATGAGTTAACTTAAATTGGTACCACAAATTATAATGCAACAGTAATTTAAGCATCATTCAATAGACTTTATAGAAGAAAAAAGAGAAGGGACCTTAGCTATGCTCTATAGTCCTATCCTGTATTCAGAACGCTGTAGATTTGAATTGCTCATGGAGGAATTGTGCAAAACCCTTTCCCAAGAAGCACTGTGAGCAGTTGTAATACAGAGCAGGCATTACATTTTTTAATATAATAGTCTGCTCCTCCTCAGCATGTCTGATAGTTTCAATAACAGCTTGGCAACACACATCCCAGCCTTCCTACCATGTAAGGGGTACGCAAAAGCATAATCTTTCTGCTCATGAGCACAGATGACCAATGACCCTAAAAGGAAGGAGAGCACTAGATGATATATTGACAAGAAGGACCATTTTCTTCCAAACACTGAAAATAAGTAGAGTGCAATAAGAATCAACTCCTTCTTTTTCCCCTTTAAAAAAAAAAGAGACTTTAAAAGGAAAACAAGTTTTTAATTTTTTTTGTTTGTTTTGAAAGAGTTTATATTACAATAGAAAAAGGTGTTGTAAGCTTCAAGGAGCTAATGTACCTTGTGTAAAGAAGTCTCAGTGGAGATCATAGAAATTTCATATGACTCCCATACGTTAATAATGCCTTTGAATATAAAATCCAAATTAAAAACTGGAGCTGAATAAAATACTTTTGTTAAAGGTAACATTTTGAAATGCTGTCAGTAACTATCATAAATATTTGAGAAGTTAATATTTTAATCTTCAACTATAGCTCTGAAAACATTTTTAGTGACAGACAGTGCTTCATTAATAGAGTTCTGTATGTCTAATTGCTTTAGGCAAAGTGGGTTGCATTATTTTGACACATGACATGCAATTAGTACATGGTCACACGGCTAAAGGAAGATTTTAAACCTTTTTTCCTTCTACATTCAGAGTGGATAATTAGCATATTTTTTCTGCTTAGAATAATCATCAGAGCCTTAGATCAGAAATTGCCTAATGAGGTAAAATTCCAGTTGTTGACATTAATACATGTGACATTTTTTTCAGTTGTAAAAGTAAACCTAGTGCTGCCGTTTAATTTACTCTTTCCAGTGTGTTCTTAAGATTCAGTTCTGTCTTTTTAGCATCAAGCCATTGAAAAATCATATCTTTTCAACAGAAGGAGATGAACGATGCTTTTATATTTCACCATATTTACTTGATATATTTTAAGAAGATTAAATTTGGCTATAACCTACAGTCATCCTGGGTAGCTTACAGTTCTCTTAATACAAAAAGTAAACCATGACCACAATATACATGCTCCTTACTTATGAACTTTTTTTATATACACCACAAAAAAAGAGAACTCATTTTGATCAGTTATAAGATCCATTCTACAGGCTGTGCATAACAAAAATCTGTCTTTTTGCATAAAAAAATTTTTGATTAATTTTTGTTGAAGAAACAATGAAGAGTTAGTGTAGATTATCTGATGTAACACAATACACTTTGTCTTTGATTTCCTAGAGAACAGATATTGCAAATTTTAAAAAGGATTATATTAGGTCTTTTAAAGTAGATTCCCCCTGTCGCATTTAGCACAATTACATGTAATTGCCTTTTATTAAAATTAATAAAATTTAAATAAAAATAAAAACTTCTAAAGAGCAGAGTCATTTGGGTCATAGGAAGTGGTTTGGATTCTCATTCCTTCACTCCTTATTCAGGTAAACTTTCCACTGAAAAATTTGCATGAGATGTGGGATCCACAACAGACACGGGTTTTCTGAATACTAATAGTTATAGTTCTGAGCATAGAACATACAGAGACATCCTTCAGAACTATGTGAGACACTTAGTGGTACCTATAGCAAAGTGTTGAATTAAGCATTGAGGTGGACAGAATTTTTTTTTTACTTTTAATTACCTTATATTTATTTAAGTACATAGCAGAGAGTAATCGTAGAGCGCATTTCTGCTTTATCTATTTGATATTTACCAGGATTGAAACAGCAGAAGGGTTAGCACTAAACATTTATAGAGAACAAAAGAGATACAGACATTTACCTTTTTTTTCCCAATAAATTGTGAGGTAAATGTATTAAAACAAGCTTGCTATTTCCACAAGGAGGATGAGCTTATAGAGTGAGGTGACTACTACTAGACAGACATTATAGGAGACCAAGATGCCCATACTCCTTCAAGCATCGTCAATATTTATTTTTTTTTTTAGGTTTTAATATGAAGTCAATTATGAATAAGCAGCACTAAGGTAATTAATAAGGTAAGTTTTTCTTCCACATAGGTGTCCCTGGTGTTCTTTTCCCATTACTATTTGAGTGAAATTATTTCTTTAATGTTACTTTATTACAATCTAGAACTTCTTTCCAAATGTGTAGCTGTCAGATTGATCTTACATCTTTTTAGATGACAAACAGTTGCTATTTTAAAGACTACTGACAATGCTAGCCCTTGTAAGACTTCTGTAAGCGCTCCCTACTCAAAAGATAAATTAAAAAAAGAATGCTAAAGCCTGCACTTCTGATCATCATGTGTGTGAAGAATATACAAGTGTACGCTTTTAATGATCCAAGAGATTCTATTGAATAGAATGTAACAAGTCGAAATAATCAAGCAATAATATATGCTAGCAACTGAGAGGTTACATCATAAAGAAAGTCTCCTTTGTCACCAGTTTAACTCTCTCAACTTATTTCCGGTGAATAACGGAGAGATGAAAGAAAAACAGTATAGGAGAATGATTATGCCAGTCCAAAGTCCATTGGTGGCTACTGAATATAATGAGAAAAGTGAAATATCCAACTTTATGTTGAATCATAAACCGCACTGCTCCAGTAACAGCCAGATGCTTGGAAGATACATTCCCAGAAGATAAACTTCATACATATATGTACTTTTATTCTTCCCTTGTCTTCTTCTGGTCATTTACCAAGATAGATGGGCTAGATATTCTAATCCAGTTTGACTAAAATTCTACAGCATCCAAAAATGGTATACTGAAATTGATTGGAGATAAGTTCTGGTGAGTCTTATTAGGGCTGATAAGCTACTACATACAGCCATTTTAATTCTGAACACTTGGCATGTATTAATATATTTTCTGTTGTGCCAGAATGTGGTAATGCATTCCTGGTGCTACAAGTATGATAATATGGCACTCCAAGAGCTCATGTTTTACTGGTGTTTGTATGTAGCGCAAGTCACTCTGTGCATGTTCCAGTCCACTTTGGAAATACATTGCACTGCTGTCTAAAAACGTGATAAGAAAAAAAAAGCTTTTCTAAACTACATTTACAGTTGCGATGAGACTGTAATAGCAGAGTTTAGTGGCAAGATGCAGTCATTTAGCAGCAAGTCAATGAAAAACCAAATGTCCAGATTATATTAGACTGCTACAATCTACAATATCACAGTAAATCAATGAAGATCAAATTGGCAAACATTATTATGCAGGAAAACAGAAACACTGAAGAGGGTGTCTGACATTTTTGTTTAAGCATAAGTTCCTGATCTTATCCATTTTCTAAAAGCTAGAGACTACATAAAATAAATTAGAATTTCACAGACTAAACCCAGGCACAGAAGGATCCTTACAGCTAAAGAAATATTGCTACAAATTCTCAGAATTGCCTGAAACCACACTGAACATATACCAGCAGGATATGTTTCGACCAGGTCTACATGTTAAAAAAAATATATAGATCTGCTCAACGCGGTTTAGATGGTATTCAGCTAGGACCGTGATAGAGATAGGTAAGAGGTTTTGTAGTGCTGATCCTGGTCCATTATATCTTCATTCAGCTATTATTATCACTGGTACCAGCTGGTAGATATTAGAAATTAGAGCTGAACAAATAATTGGATGTTTTGGTTCACTGACATGAATGAAAATATGAAGGGAGGGGGAAGGAATGATCATTTTAGACTGACTAGGAAGGATTATTTGTTTGGTTTGGGTTCTTCTTCCCCACAAGAACAATCAGAAAAAAAAATCTACTTCTGGCAATGCAAAATGATTATTTCATTTTCAGATTGTGGATTGTGTGGTTTATTTTAAACTCAAATGGCAGGATGAAATATTTCTTTAAAGAAATTTTACATGAAGAACGTTCTTTCTATTTTGTCCATTTTGTTGCTGTCTGAAACTCCATCAAATTTGGCACCATCTTTACATACATTTTTATTGACTTTTTTTTTTCTATTTATTGAATACCATATATCATCACAAATATTTGCTCAGCTCTACTGGAAATATTAATGGGTTCCAGAAGATAAAGTTGGAATCATATAGGAATCATTTTGTGCCTCTCTTAGCCTTCTTAAGAGAGTGAAGTCCCTAGGATGCATTAGGGTAGCTCTGGGAACAGCCATTATATGTATTTCCTTTTCCCTGCCAAAGTTCCAGAAGGCATGTGTAGCAGGGAAGAATCATTCAGACACATGGAAGACATTATGCCTCCACTATGACCCTTTTGGCGAGCTATATCTGGCACAAAGAGCAGTAGGCCAATGCTGAATCTTAGTTTTTTGTGATCACATATAAACACTTCTCAGAAATATGATCAGTTGCACTAGGCAATGTTTAATGTACTGGCATATTTTAGCCTTTTGAGTAGGAAATTAGGTGTGGAGGGAAATAGTGCAGATGCTTTTCTGATTTTCTAGCTTTGATGAGTTTTTTTCTTTGACTTCATGCATTTTAGGGTCAGCAAATGAATTCCTGTACTCCCAGATTAATGCACAGGCGGTCACTCTGATACTGGCTTGGCTAAACTTTTTTCAGTACCAGCTATGGAATTTGATTTCAAGATGTTTTTTTAACAGAAATTCTGAGATTAAAAGTATTCAGATTGCCTCAATATACATTGCTTTTTATATATTTAGTCTTTTAAAATGTACAGTTATAAATGAAGTGGTATGATCCTTATAATAGAAATACAAGAATCCCTTCCAAAATTTGTTTGTATTGTACTCTATGTATTCAGCAGAGGAAAATAAAGCATCCATCATGCAGCATTATACTCAATTATACTACTTGTTTTATTCTTAGTTGTCTTGCTGAATAATCTGGTCAACAGAAAAATTCCTGTAATATCTAACATAACGTGCACATGTCACTTTATTGCTTTCAAACTGGCATAAAATTTTTCCCTAGATTATGATCCTGATTTCCCTTCCTCTATATGTGGAGTTCTTTTTGAGCATATCTTTCCTTTATCTTTCATGAGGAGAACGCAGTTTCCTCCACAGCCCATTCTGTGTAACCTGGACAACCCTATTTTACCATGTCAGATTGTAAATTCTGATGGAAAATAATTCTTACAAAACAAAGTCAGCTTCTGTGTATTCAGGTAGTAGGCATTACATGTCTCAGTATACTGTTCAATAACTACATCCTGTTATATAGCTACACAACAGAAAAGAATACAAGCATAATAACTGGGCAAGGCTACTAATTGGGCAAGGGCTCAGAAGAAAACAGAAAGCTGTATACAAAATGTGCTAATGTTATAGCCTCATAGATCACTCAGAAACAAAGATTTCTCTTTTTTTGGGTTTTTTTTTTTTGAATCAGTAATCTCTCGGTTAAAGCTGTTTCTTACTATAGTTTTGGTTTGATATCACTGATCAGGCAGTTGTGATGCAGATAATAAAACCTTTTTATTTGTCTTTTTAGAATAACATTTTCACTCCATTTATTCTGCAATACTCCCAGAAGTTTCTATGAAACAAGTTTTAGGTACATGTGTGCACATACACACACACACACACACAAGTGTGTCTGTTCCTCTTCAAAGGAAGTGAATTCTGTTAAAAAAAAACTAAACAAAACATACCTAGATTAAAAAAATTGCACTATAAGAAAGAATATCTTGGATATCTTTTAAAATTTCATAGGTCAAGCCTTTACTAAGAATTGGAAGATGAGAACTGGAATCCTCTCATTAAATTTTATAGGACCCACAACACTCAAATTATTGTGCTATATAAATAGATACACTGAATATAAATAGGTGCATACCACTGGCCACCACATACACTCAACAGACAGCAATGATAACTTGAAAAACACTACAAATGTACATACACCAGCAAAACAAGTGTCTTTGGAAGGACACACCAGTACATTCCAAAAACGACAAGAGCTTAATAAGGGTGATGTAGAGACAGAAAAAAACTACCCTAGCACAACACCTTTAATAATATTTGTTTTAGTTCATTCTTACATTGTCATGTTAAAAATCAATCAACATGTTCATAATTTCAACGTTTCTTATTCCTTGTTTTGATTTTGATGTGCCACAACCGTTAAATGAAATCATGCTGCAGTTACTTCAACCAGAAACACAGAAAGGTTATGACTTTTTTGTTTAAAAAGTCAGAATTTGTAGCTAAAGGGCTTATTCTTCTCTCAAAGAGCACATATAACACTAATTAAGGGCAATGGGAATGACATGTCTCCACTAAGAGAAAAATGTAAAATTTCCATACAATATATGTTAGTAATAATGCCATTTATTAAGGATTATAGCCTCAATTTAAAAGAACTAGGTCATTTTGAGATTTTTTTTAATACTACTTTTTAATGTAAGTTTTAAAAAAAAGTCTGCAAACCATTTTAATAGTAGTGAAAAGGTAGGATGGGAAAAGGCACATTTAGCCCACAAATTTATGTTAGAAAAGAGGTTTACACCTACTTCCCCTTGGAATAATTCTTTTTATAAAGTAAGAGACATTTTAAATGCATTGTTACAGCATACTCAACCCCAGTATCATGGATTTCAGAAATTATTTTTCATCTTTGTATGATCTGGTATTCATTAATATAATTAATTAGTAAGATTAAAATCATAAAAATATTTTTAATAATTCAGTTTGTATTACATGCTTAACTGCTTGCTCAGTGCCTTGGTTATGAAAATTTCTGCATTCGTTTTTTAATTTTACTTTAGATGTCACTTGGAGAAATATAAATGCTTGAAGCAACAAAATTTCAGTTAGCTCAGTTTTAGCCTTTGTTTTGTATTGCACAACTTGTTTAAAGGATGGGATTTAAATATTTTGTAATTAGGCACTTGGAAAGTTTTTGAAATACAGTATTTCAGTAAGTAAAAACTTCTCTTATAATCCATATATAAATTATTTACTTCAATCATTTGGGAAACTAGCCATAATTATGACGACTATTTAATTAAGGCTTCTGCAGAACTTGACAACAATGCTAATAAAGCAATTGAGGAGATACAAGTAGTTGATCTTAATTGGAAGAGATGACACTATTTACAAGAATAAATGATGGTAGCTAATCTCGCATTTGTAATTATCAGTGATGGGCCTACTTCAAAAGATGTTTTCATTCTTGTCTGCTTTAGCTGAGCTCCCCAAATATATGTGTTTATTCAGAGTTTATGTGTCTATCTGAATTGTAAATGTAGCAATTTTTCTTACAGGAGGCAGCTGAGTTGCCTCCTGGACCTGAATGTTTCAGTGACACAAACAAGAAAAAGCTTTTATACTTGCCACCCAAACAATCTCTCTTCGCCTTTTCATCTTTTGGAGTTGTAAGCTCTAGCCTTGCAGTTTCCCAATGAAGAATGAATTTGATTATCTGCATCAAATGATGGCTGTTCTAAAGGAATACATTGAGCATCCATATCCTCTGAAACCATATGTCTGCACCTTGCCAGGTGGAGCTCCTTGTGTCCTCTGGAGAACTGATAACTTTCTCTCTCCCTTTCACAGACCTGGCTGACAAGCCTGGTGCATCAGGAAGAATGCCTTATAGTTTCTGGCATCCAATCATTCCTTCTATAGCAACTCCAAACCAGAATGGAAGTCCAGGAGATAATGCCAGTGGGTCAGCACTTTCAAAACGAGCTATTTTATTCATACCGTTAGATTCAGGGGGAAATAATCTTATGTGGCTATTTTTCTTCACATAAGTACAAACTTTATGCTGTGTGTTTAACCAGGTCTTGAAAATACACATAGTAAAGCAAAGAGTACTCATATCTAGGCAGCGGCTGAAACAATGAACAGTAAGCAGCATGCCTCTCAGCATATATTATGTTTCTCTCCCTTTCCCAGCAATGAGTTTATGAGATCCTGTGGATGTTGATTGCTCATTGCTGAGCATTTTTGGGTAATTAATGTATCTGAATTGCCATCATTTCTTGACATTCAGACACAGAGAGGTAGATTTTGTTTTTTGATAGGATTTGTGGCAGCAGAGTAAAAGGTACTCTAGAAACAATACCTTCAACTATTTCTGTTTGTGGACCACCTCAGGGTATTAGAGGAAAAGTGAACAAAGCAATTTGAATTTTCCTTTTTTGGAGTTGACACTATCTTCCCCACACTGTTTCTCTGAAAGCAGGTTTTACATTGCTCGGTAGGTACTGTAATTGAAATCTGAACACTGAAAACATATTTTCTGCTTGGAAAGGATATGACTCTCCTCCTTTGGATGCCTATAGTCTATGCAATGAAATAAGGCAGCAGACCAAGAGTGAACACTTTTCTCTAGTCTCACCTGATGACTTTGGTAATATTTAAGTTGCTTCTGGAAACGTTTGGTGATTTTCTCATTGAAATCTCTTATCCTCTTATCAGGATAACCTAGTCACTATGTCTTCATTCAGTCCCAGTTGTTCCCCTATTGCTTGATGGCATGCAAAGATCTGGAGGAGTAATAGTAGCAGTACTGCTGTTTGATAACTAGTGACACAGCAGTACTGACTTGTGACAAGTCTATTACAAAGCAAGAAGTACCATTCTCCTCCCTGTACTAATTATTCATTTATCTTTCACATTACACATTGTATGTAGAGAATTTCACTTTGCACTAAGGATATCTCATATCTAACAAATAGACCATCTAGGATGATAACGTCACTGCCAGGAGAAGATGTTGCAGCTGAAATTAAGATGCAGTTTCCTACCTTGCCTGAACTAAAATTGGTTTACAACCTCATAAAAAAAATCATCAACTTAAGAAAAATTCTCCACACAAAGAAATATCAAAAGAAAACATAAAAAGTCCCAAGGCAGTCTAAATCATCCTAAAAGCATTTTCTTAGACTTGGGTCCCCAGTAAATAGCATCTGCAATACTTTGTGAACAATGGTAAAGCAAGTAAGTTTTAACCCTAAAAAATATGCTTATCAAGCAAGATAATTTTTAAAAGAGTGGTGGATCCATGGACATTTCTGTTTTCCTTCCTCCTTATTAGGGTTTTTAGGAGTGAATTGCTTTCCATCCAAGGAATTTATATGCCTCCCTTCTGTACATTTTTCTTTGGCTTTCACTATTGTCCTCTAAACAGCTTATCACATGCTATCCATCATGGGAATGACTTCAATACTTTCATGTGGGCTCCACAGACCCTCTCTTCTGATGATTAAATCACGGTGCCTTTTCCATTACATCATATTCATAATGAATTACTTCATCCATCAATTATTGCAGAACTACTCTCATATCGTGTTGTAATGATATGGACTTTCCACACCAACCAAAACAGAGTGTATAGCAAACCATCCTGCCATCAACTAAATATGAAAATGAAATTGAAGCAGCAAAACAGTCAGCAGCTGTGCCATCTGTGAATGCACTGCCAATAGTTACATCATTGTGAGAAATGACACTCTTTCTTCCACCAACACAAACACCGTATAGCCTACTACACAGGAACATGACAAATCAAAAAGGTACGGCATGCAATAACACTAAATTCTACAGGTATTTACCTCTTCTGAATCAAGACCTTGTACTGCTAGTAGTTATTTCGTTGCTTTAGATAGAGTGAAAAATTACTTAATCGAAAATAAATTGGCAAACTTATTTTTACAGAGCTCTGATTCTTTTTGCCCTACAAGTGTTTTTGTTTTAACAGTTCGGAGTTAGAAGCAATATAGGGACTTCCTCGCAGAATTGTAGATATTCTGGGTTGACACAGACCTTTAGCTATATCTAAGCCTTTCCTCTACCGTGAGCAAGTACATGTATACAAATGTCTGCATTATTCTCCAAAATCTGTAGTTGACTTATCCTAATTAAATTATCCTTTATGCCAAAATGGTTTTCCTCACATATTTACCCTAAAACTCTGCAGTTACAGATTAGCTCTTTTTCCTCTCATGCAATCTATCTTTACAGGTTTTATATTCTACAAGGTGTCCCCTGATTTTTTGTGCTGTTTTTTAGAGTTTCTACTTCACTTTTAGCTTTACTGCCAATCCTTTACCCTGTGCTACTTGAAACTGGTCACAGAATTACAGTAGCAAGCTCTCTGGTGTTTAGCAGAGAGTAATAACCACTTCTGGTCTTACATACAACAATCTTTCTAGTACATTACATGATGACATTTGTCTTTTCAACAGCATTATTTGTTTTTTTCCAGCTTGGATTCAGTTTCATTATTGCTTCTAGTTTTCTCCCCATTGCTATTTATTCAGCCAGGTAGGAGTAGGGGGAAGATTCCCCCTTAGTACTTTGCAGTTATTCATACTGAATTATATCCTATTGATTTCAGACCCATCCTGCAATTTATCAAGATCTCTTTGAATTCAAACCATGTTCTCCAGAACACTTAACATCCTCCTTGGCTCGATGCCATTTTCAAATTTGATGTGTAAACTTTCCATTCAGTCACACAAGTTGTTAATCAAAATAAAAAGAAAAAAGGGACAGTGGGATAGATGGTCCCCTTTTTCTACAGTTTAACCTTATAAAGTGGAACATAGTGGAGGGAATCACATGATGGAGTAGATTGGAACTCTATTTTGCTTTAACATTCCTTTTAAAGGGGATTTAATACATATTCTGTGGTCAGTTATACTGTCTGCACTGTCGCAGCACCCTACAATGAGTGGCCTGTGTCCAGGAGTCCTGTAATTGTGCTTCATGCCTAAGGGGTTAAGCTTAATAGCACAACTATGTTGAGTCTAGCACCACTGCATCCATTAAAAACAGTATCTATATTTTAGTAGGTGATAGCAACAGACATAATACTTGTCATTGATTTTATAGGTTGAGTTTGTATCATAATATATTGACATTGTACTTTTATACAAGACTTGCTTCAGGGTGTAGCAGTATTCAGCACTGAATAACAGGCTAATAAAAACTGTAGCAGAAACAGCTTTACGACCCTCCATTGACTTGTGTTTTACATTGTATTATCTTATTGCAGACATCTGAATTAAAGGTTAACAAACACTATTTAATGGGTTGTCGGAATGAATGTACAGCACATGAATACATGCCTAGCAATGTCTATCAGTTATCATACTGTAGATGCATTGTGATTTGGGTGAAGACAAGACTGTAAATGGGTGATGGCTCCTGACTGACTCTTTTTAGTAATATGAAATAGCACTTTTTTAATACTTCCTCCAATTAAGTGCATATCTACCATTAAAGCAATCTGTCATCATTTTAACAGTGTCATTAACTTCTACAGTGTCTCACAAATGCTTTGTTCTTCCTTCAAAATTACCAGCACATACATTTATATAAAAACTTCGAAATTCAAAATAGAGAAAACAAGTTTAAGCAGCCATCATCTGTAAATTATATAAATAATAAAAAAGTGGTTACTGAGGAAATGTGACTGCTTTAAAAAGAAAAAGTACAAAGTACTTAATCTGCAAAAATTGTACAGTAATAAAAATGTGCTAACCTATAAAAATATAAATTATTTTTCTCTCTCTGGTAATTATAAGGAAATATGGTTTACCATACTATAAAAATGTACTAACCCTATAAAAATATACTAAATTATTTGTCTATCTATAGTAATTATCAGGAAATATGGTTTACAATAGAACAAAACGTACTAAGCCTGTAAAAATACACTAAATTATGTTTCTATCTATAGTAATTATTAGGAAATACAGTTTACAACTCACAAAGGTAGCATTTTAAATGTAACATTGTTGGCTACAGAACTACAGAATCAAAAATGAGACTGATTCTTTCCTATTTCATGCTCAGATAAGCTAAACCTACTTCAGATGGCTCCAGTAAACACAGGAAGCACTATTAAAAACAACTGATGGATAAAACATGAACACATAAAGAAAAAAATGATGGGTTATTTATTTGCTGAAAGTTTCACATTCAAACTAATAGTGATATGTCAGGCTGATTAAGTACCAGCTCTAGAGGCTAGCTATGTTAACACTGCACCATATTTTTCTAAATATAGTTAAGCTTTTATCCTTTTAAATTTGATTTCAAACAATATAAATCAAGCATCATATTTAGTTAAAAACTAAACTGCAATAAATTAATCTGCATTACAATTCATAATTCCTTTCAACTGAAATGAGATAAAGATATCAAAGACTACCTCAAAATATACTGCACTCTACCAATAATGTATGTAACTTTAGGAGGTCTCAAGGGAAGTTTTTTCAATAGCCTTCAGATTTCAGAAGTGACTTAGGACTGGATCTTTAAAAGTATGAAGTCTGTTAAGTCCTTCATCACAGGTGTTTAAATACTTTAAAAAAAAACTGTAATACAGGTAAGTGCCCAAATTTGCTACCTTTCAGTGAGGCCTCTGTCACTCACTGTTACCACTTCAGACAATGACACACAGAGTCCCAGGTCACATTTGAAAATTCTAAAATATTAGCCCTCAGTCCAATAGTAGTCAGTCTTTCAACTCCAGTACCACTTTGTGGTGTTATCAGCTTTGTCAAGTATTGTCGTCAAAGGGACTATGATTCTTTTATTCTTCAATATAATTTAACAGACTTATTGCTGTCAGGAAACTGGCATTGTTACATCACTTCAAATGACTCTTTGTAATATAGATATTTCTCATTATCTGTATTTTTCATTTTTCATGGCCTAAAATAATATTCTCAACTCAGAAGAACTCAAAATATTCTTCTGTTACATAAAAACAATCTTCTCTTTCCATGTAATGATGACCTGATGTGATAAGAGCATTGTATTTTCTTAATTGCAACCTACAGATTTTGCAGGACATGAAGAGGAATTTATATTAAATGAAATTTTCATAAGGCACATGGTAGATGGGTAGATTTCTTATTATAACTCTGAGAAGAATAATTATGTCCATCTTATTTTAATACTTTGGGTGGGGCATTATTTTTCTATCCATGAGTGTTAACGGCAGTTGCTTCTCACCATTTCAAGCAGCACAAATGAGAAATTCATCACCTAGCAGAAGCAATTAGAGAAGTTCCCAAATATTTGAGATGTAAGGATTCTGATCTCCCTTTACTTCCATGCTAACAGTAGTAACAGATCAGTCTTGTGTGTAAGGAGTGTTACTCTGGTCAATACTGAAAATCTAGTGCCTGTACATTTCTGCCTTATGTGAGATTCTCTGGAGATGAGAAAAAGAATAAGAGTCTTTTGCCTGTAGTGTTTCAATTTCTGCATAATAAAATGGATATCCTGCTACATACTCTTCTCCACAGAAGCTAAGGGAAACAGAATGGCCTTGTCAGTATCTTGACATAAACCCAGAAAATTCGAGGGGATGTGCCAGTAATTCTACAAGAGCCTATTCCTTGGCTTTCATCCAGCTTGATCCTACATAAATTTTGACACCAGTCCAGCAAGACAGAAGGCCTGACTCAGTTCTCAAGAGAGGCCTGTGCTTTGACATCACTGCGCTATTCAATGTACTGATGACCTGGTGACTTCAAGGACACATGACAAAGTCTACCACTTTTAGAGGCACTAGGCTGGGGACCTCAGAGTAGTATGCTTTCCAATCAGCATGGAAAGCTAATGTTTCTGATCCAGTCACTTCATTGTTACTCATTGGTTGGCAGCAGTCCAGAAAGTTACAGATAATAAGCTAGAGGCTCCATAGAGGTTTTTTATAATTTCAGACTGTTCCTTGTTCTTCTGCCTCAGTATCAGTTCAGGGAAGTTGCTGAAAAGGCTGTGCCTTGTCTAAACTCCAAATTTGCATGTTCTAACAGCATGGCCTCTCAAATGCTTACTTTCTCATGTGGCCAGTAAACTAGAGCTGCTGAATGAGACCATGCATGAGAATCTATGCCTTCATACAAAGCCAGTAAAATGGATCTGGACACTGCAGTTTCACTGAGTAAACTAACTGTTTCACATTCAATATTTAGCATCCCTGGGATATTAACCCAGGTACCTGTATGTCCTGAGCTACTGACTTAATATTAAACAAGACAGATCCTCAGAATGGTCTTCACATGAGGGCAGGAATCCCACATGATCTAACAACTTGCTATGAACATGCATGAAATTGTTATACTTTACTATTTATATTCTTGAAAAAATTACATATCCTTGCTTTCAACTACTTTGTTTTTCTTTCATGATTTGCCACCTTTGAGAGAAATCAGATTAGCAACAAATCTGAGAGGGTGCACCTTTCCTCATGATGAAGATTGCATCACAGGGAAAAGAACATGGATGAAGAAAGAAACAGCCAAATGATGAAGCTGCTGGATTCAATGCATGAAGATTTTAAGAGGTGGCAGGGAGGATGGAGTTGCAATTAAAAGATGTTAGCCTGTTGAGCAGGATTTGAGTGAGTTAGAAAAAAGTCTCTCAGCATTATGACTGTCTTTCATTCTGATGCCTATTCAAGGGGAAGACAATATGGCTGAGAGTTAGCAAGGGTTCCCTCTTATCCTGTTTTCTAACAAGTTGAAGCCTTCTCAGAGCTATTGAGTTCCTCAATTGCCATTTTAACCAAGTTACTGCCTTTTGAGTCTTTTCATTACTTTCAGATGTCCATAGAGACATTTCACGTTCCCTAGCTTGAGAACCTTTGCATTCATAGTTCTTATATTGTGGTAAGTAAGCACAACATGAAGTCTAGTGTGCCAAGAGAGTGTGGAACAATCTACTTCTCACATTCTGCCCCAGCTGCAAGAATAATGCAGTATCCTGTTTGGTTCTTGAGCTAACAGCTTTCATCTCTGGAAACAACAAGTCTCCTACAATGTTTTTTTCATTTAGGAAAGAGCATGAGGCAAGTGCAAGCATATTGTGGTGGTCTCAATATGCCAAAAACTCAATGTCTACCAAAACCTGAATTTTAAATTAATGGTCCATATCTTTACTTGGCTATTGTTCCTCCTGTATTTGTAGCATTATGGTGGTAGTCTGGTTCCATCCTGACACCCACTCTTTACGTAGTTGTAAACATTAATGAGGTCACCCCCCAGTCTCCTCCAAGCTAAAGAGCCCGAGCTCCCTCAGCCTTTCAGCATAAGGCAGCTTCACTGCCTTCATTACCTTGGTGGCCCTGTGCTGAACTCTCTCCAGCGGCTCACTGTCCTTGAGCTGAGGGGTCCAGAACTGGACACAATATTCCAGATGCGATCTCACAAGGACAGAGTAGAGGGAGAAGAGAACCTCTCTCGACCTACTGCCCACTATACACTTCTGCCCCTTCTAATACGCCCCAGGATGCCATTGGCCTTCTTGGCCATGAGGCAATGACAGAATTACAGGAAAATGTATGGGGTGCAATATATTTTTATTCTAATTATTTATTGTGCTATTAATTATAGGTGTACAGCATAGGTTTCCATCCACTTTCCTAGCCATATGACTAAATTCACCTATAATACATTGTCCTTTGTGGATATAGTGTGACAGTCAGCACTAAATGATATATGATGAACTTCAAATAATCAGACATCACGTCCTATTGATTGACACGCCAAGAGCATGGCAGCTTAAGAAATTATAGACAATGCAAATTGCTATCTTCCTGCAACTTCACTTAAGTATCTATCTGTTGATGTAATTAAACCTAAGTGGCATCTGGAATTTATCAAACAGATTATGGACCTCAAAGAAATGTCCCATAAAGACTGTAAAAGATTTCTGAAGTTACATTTTTTATCATTTTTTTTTCTCTCCAAATGCTGATGAGCTCATGAACTGGATTTTTTTTTTTTTTCATTTTGTGGATTTTTATTGTCCTCTGTTGCTAAGTATTTTTAATACTAGTTAGATTTTAATTGATAATATTGGAGTTTTCCCTTAGTGGGTTTCTAAACATTTCGGGCATATGAGTTAAACCTCTGCTCTTATAAAATCCTTTCACAGATGACAGATAGGACTGATCACATGCAGAAAGCGAAAAAACATAGAGTATAAAATCCTCTTACCCTTACTTTTGCTGAAGGTATTAGACAAGATACCTACCGACTATCCTCTTTGAAGCTTTTGGAGTGGGAGCATGCCACTCCCAAGGCCCAGGAAACAAGGTGTGTAACAAGTTGGGAAAGGGTGAAGCTTTACTAGATGATTCTGCACAGTGTTATTTCCTCAAGTAGGTGGTGATGAGCTCTTACAGCTAAACCACAGTCCTCAAAGTGACAAAAAAAATAGAGAACACAAGTATTTTACCACTTTAATCCTGTTTCCTTGGGGTGTAAGTTCAGCATTGCACCTCGTCCTAAGCAGAAGTTTACTCAAGTTTCTAATTATTACCCATATTCAAATCTAAAACTCACAATACTACCATTAGAAGGAGTTTCATTGAAAACAGTTGGAGTTTCATTGAAACAATGATTATCATATAGACAATCATAGAATCACATTACCACTTAATGAAAAAACCTGACAAGTCAGAAGCTTACCTCCTGTCTTTTATGGGCAGCTGCAAATATTTGTGCTGGTTTCTTTAGATTTATGAGATAAGCAGTCTTCCAAGTACTGTCTGCTTAATTTACGTTTTTTACTCATGAAGAGTGGTGATTTAGCTAGGTGTCCACCAAGTCATAATATCACTCCCCCTCCCAAACTAGGCAGGAGAGAGAGAAATATAATGAGCAATTTGGGAGTCAAGATGAGGATAGAGAGATCGCTTGGCAATTAGTGTCATGGGCAAAACAGACTCAACTTGGGGATAAAAAGGCTTGATTTATTAAGGAACAATAAGAACAGGGAGACGAGAAATAAAATTGAACCTTAAAATACCTTCCCTCACCACTCCCTCTTCCCGGGTCCCTCCTTCCTTCCTTCCCCCCAGTGGCGCAAAGGATGGGGGATGGGGTTACAGTCAGTTCATTACAGATGGACTTTGCTGCTGCTCTTTCTCAGGGGGAGGCCTCCTTACACTTCCCACTGCTACACTGTGGGGTCCTTCTCCATGGGAGACAGTTCCTCATGAACTTCTCCAGCGTGGGCCCTTCCCTAGGGCTAAAGTTCTTCACAAACTGCTCTGGCATGGGACCTCCCATGGGAGCAGCTCCTCATACCCTGCCCCAGTGTGGGTCACCCGCTGGGAGAACAGTCCTTCAGGCACCAACTGTTTCTGTGTGAGTCCCTCAGAGGACCACAAGTCCTGACAGTAAACCTGCTCTGGTGTGGGCTCCTCTCTCCCCATGGGCTCCCAGGTCCTGCCAGGAACTTGTACCAGGGTGAGCTTCCCATGGAGTCACAGCCTCCTTCGGGCATCTACCTGCTCTGGGGTGGAGTCCTCCAGTGGTCTTCCATGGACTGCAGGGCTAAAACCTGCTTCACCATGGTCCTTCACAAGTCACAGTGGAGTCTTTCTTCCANACAGAGGCGTTATCTCCATCACTAATTTGCCAGGCCTGGGTCAGCTTTGGGATCCATCTTAGAATTGATTGGCATTAGCCCTATGAACTACAGAGGAAGCTTCTGGCAGCTCTTTGTTTAAAGAAGCCACCCCTGTAGCTCCCCTTGGTACCAAAAAACCTGGCCCAGGCAAAACTACTACATAAAGCAACGTGAAAGGAGTTATCAGGAACATGATTTCATCTGTTTTATGGAAGACTGCAAAACAGAAATAAAGCTTCGCTCCCTTTTACTTTTTATATTGTAGGCAATGACACAATTTCATGAGCTGAAACCAACTAACCAGAGCAGCAAAGGCAGATATGAAAATTGTTGAAGTTGGGGAAAAAAATAAGTTCAAAATTTGTTGTATTTGAATCCTGCTGCCTCAAAACTTCAGCTGTGGTCAAGAGTATTGGCTGCGATCCAGACAAGAAAAAATATAACAGTGAGAGAATGAAGTGAGGCAGAAATAACCCTAGTTAGACAAAAGGAGACATTTCAACTACCATATGTAAGGCCATCAGGTAAGTTTCCCAGCTGGCAAACAAGACATCACTGAAGGGGTCATAGAGGAGAAACACTTTGCTGAGATGAGATGAGATGTCACAACCTGAATCATATTATACCATAAAATAATCTCTATGACTACTCAACTATTACTATTCAATACTCAAGAGGAGGAAGAGGAGAAAGGCAAACAAAAAATTATTCCAAGTTTAAAAGATCAATTTTAATTTAGCAAATATATTACAAAAAAAGTTTTCTACAGTAATTTTATTCTTAGTAGTCTGTAGTATACAAATTATAATTTGAATCTGTTAAACTGTTTTAACAACCATAGAGTTTAACTAACCACAGTAGCACATTACAGTATTATCTAGAACACTGAAATCTTTCTTTTGCTATTGTCTTCCATCAGGACGCATATGTATTAATCTATTGTTTATACTCAGGGCTGATGTAATGCCCTTTAAAGTCACTGGGGTGTCTTTCAACTCATTCTAGTGGGTTTTGCTTCAAGTGCTTTGCATACACTTTTACAGAGCCTCCAATATATGTAAAACAGACATTTTTGCTTTATCTTGCAACCAGAGTTTAAAGCTTCCTCATTCATCCAAATTTGTCTTAATATTTATCATATTATTACTGAACTGTCCTTCCTCTGTCAATAAGAATGACTACGATAAGTAGCAATATGAAAGAGTTAATTTTAATTGAGATCTGACCTTTAATATAAAAAATGAGGATTGTCACGAGACTTGTTTTAAAACTCCTTGTGCACAGTCATGAAATGACTAAGACTAGTGCAGTAGCATAAAGGTTTAAGAAAAAACAGTGAGAAGAAAGGAATAAAAATGATGACTGAGGATGAGGTCAAACCATCGGGACTTAATTTTGCTATAGTATTATGCTAAAAAGAAGAGACTATTCATAAACTTTCTGCCTCAAACCTTTGGGCAGAAGCATGAACATGCAACTATTAGAAGAGTTGAGGAACTCATTTTTGTTAATATGCACTGTAACTTTACCATATTTTGTGTATTTTTAAGGACACAAATTTGAATGTCTATGTGTAAGTCTGCAAGTGCCCTTTTTAGAAATTGAGAAAAGCATGAAGCTGAAATCAGAAATTTCAAGCTTCTTTTATGAGAGTCTCCATATGTTGCAGCTAAGACCAGTAGTGGTAACTATCTTTCTAATTCACATTCCCTCCCACAAGACTGTGTAACTCCGTACAACAATAATTTTGCATTTGATTCTTGTGTAGAAATGGGCCTTTTGAACCACAGCATATTTAGCAGATGATTTAATGCTGCAATTTTTAAAGCTAAGGAATCAGCTGAAATGATGCTGAGGTAATCCTGCAAGACTATGCTATTAAAACAGCCACTTTCTCCATTCCCTGTAAAGTGATGCCAACTGATCCTTGCTGAACATAGTAAAACATATTCAGTTAAGATGTGCTATTCCATTACATGGTAGAGAAAACTCTATCAGCCCTTATTTAAAAACACCTCCTTAAGTATGTGGTCAATGAAAACACAAGCATTTTGAATGCCACTTCATCTGCCTCATGGGGAAAATACACACGCGTAACTTAGTAATTAAGGAAAAAGTATGTAAATGAGGGAAAAAGGCAATGTATGTAGTCTAGACCAGTCTGACCCTGAAAGGAGTCCTAAGGACTGATTAACAAAGAGGTCATCAAGCTGCTGTATAAATATACCCTTTCCTCCATTTTATCTACTATGCTACTGATCAGTTGAAATATCTGTTCAGTTGCAAGAAACAGCCAATTCTGGCACCGAGTAGTTAATCCTGGAGTGTGAGACTAAGGAAACAGTATTTTCGGAATAGTAATAGCACCCTTGGTATCTGCCAAGCAGGCACAGCGTAATCTTGATTTTAAAATGGCTACCCTATTCCTAGGCAAAGTTGGATGGATAATTTACTTACTAAGAAACACAGTTGCACAGCATATTTAGTCTATACGTACAGAATGGGTTTGGATACAGAAAACATGTTCCAGGACACATTCAGAGGGAAGGTGGAAGTCCTATCATTCTGTCCACAAAGATTCAGGACCATCTGGGTCCATTGCCTTTATGGTTCTGCTCACCTCCTTTTCTGACGCGTAGGTCAGTCCCCAAGCACGGTGTCATGCAAGTTACTCTCAAGTCTTTCTCACTAATGTGTTCTGAACAGACGCAGTGTTATCAGGCTCACAATTTCAAGGCCTTTTCCCCACCTCGTGGCCAGCAGGTAAATGAAGAAAACCCTCCATTGTAGGGCCACAGTTTGGCGGAGGAGCTGCCTTGGCCTTCCGTGGGCTGGGAGCTCCTCAGGAGTGACCAGCTGGCCTCCATGCTCAGGCCTGCTGCCTCCTCAGAGAGCCGAATCTTTCCAGATGTCCTCCCTCACCCCTCAGGGCGCTGCCTGGAGCTGCAGCAGCCCCTGCCGGCGCGTGCTCCTCGCAGCCTCAGGCGCAGGACGAGGCCGAGGAGCCGAGGTGGCGTTCCGTCGGAGGATGGTGGGATGAGACCGAAATTGCCTTCGGCCTCGCTGCAGTCATACCACTACTGGGGCGGGTTTGCTCCCGTGGTCTGTGGGTGGTTTTAGGCAACAGCAGCAAACTTTACTGGGGCCAGGGTGGTGGAGAGAGTCATCCCCTTGTATGGCATGTCCCTCTGCCAAGTGGGAGCAGGAGGAGGGGAAAGGGCCTCCTGGTCCCATGTGAGGGACCCATGCGGCCAGGTGTCCACCTTCTGAATTTTGTGCATTTCTGTCCTTATGTACTTGCTTTCAGGTTGAATGTTTTTGGTGGTTTGGTTTGATTTGATTTTGTTTTTTTTAAATTAAAAATTTCATTTTGTTGAGAAAACCTAATTAACAGGGTCAATTTTTTTCTTTTCAGTCCAGCCACTCAATACTCTTCAATATGTAGAGTGGCTAAACATTGGTAGACTACAAATGATGAGACAAGTGCACTATTAATATCAACTGTCATAGCTCTGCTGGTTTCAATCAGGCTGCTATAATTTACAGTCTTAGAGGGTATGATCAAGTATCATTAGTCCCAGAAAAATGAACAATTTTCTGACCTCAAAAGTAACAATGAGAAATTAGTTTAATCTGAAACCTCAAATTCAGATCTTGCTCTACTTTGCTAAGGATCAGATTGAGAAATTGAACTGGATAATGATACTGTGATGGCCCGTGTCAAAAGCCTTGATTGAAGCATTGCTTATGGTTTATTCGAGAGGTGAGAAGGAAGTGTTGCAGCTGATATTCGTGTTTCTTTTTGAAGCAAAACAAATTTAATGATACGAGTTCACTCAAATCCGTGCCAGCTAACAAATAACTGATAAAATTGCCCCATAGATTTTTTTGAGTAAAGCTTGCAAAACATATCAGTTTGCAAAGTACTCTTTGTTTAATTTAAAAAGTATATTTACTTGGTCTACCTAGCTGTTACTAGTTTCCAGCTCTCTTTCAGCTATATGACAACATACCACCTCATATCAACAGGTATGATGCTGTGCTGTCAGAGCTGCCATGGAAATTGCTGGTGCCTAGGGGGACAGATAAATAAATGCTGCTTTTTTAGTGTATAAGAGTTTTCCTGAGCAGTGTAGCCCAGCAAAGTGGGAGACAGTAAGCCGCAATGCCAAAGAAATCTGGAAGTGTATACTCTCAAAAAACCAAGACTATCGTCACTTTATGTTCTGAACACCTTCCCCAAGATTGCTGGACGAAGAAGGTCTAGTATGTCTTTTCCAATTAATAATTCTTGTCCAATACTAAGTTATTAAGTATCATATTCCTTATATATAACAACCAGCAACATCCTAAAGACAGAAATAATAATGATGTGCATTCAGAATGTGAAAAATCTGAAATGCGGTTTCCAAGTATTGTATTTCCACCATTGCAATTCCAGCTACCTTAGCTAGAATCAGTAGTATTGGTGTAGTCACGATGTTACAAAGAGGAGAGTAAAGATTATAGGGAAAAGGAAAATAACTAATAAGCATATTTGGCAAAAAAGACTTAAGGCAGACAAGAATCTGAAGGATTGCATTGCTTGTGCAGCTGAGAGTTTATTTGCTTTCTATGGATATGTTCAGTGAGTCTAGTAGAAGAAATTACCTCTCCTTATAAATTATGCCTCATTAGATTTGAGGCTCTTCAGCAGCTTTTGGCTGCCTTTAAATCCACACTGTTATGTTGTGCTAAAAATATTGTGTCCTAAACATGTCCTAACAATTCTATGTTTTCGTTTGTGACATCAAAGAGCTATCAGTAGAGCAAATATTTAATTGAGAATGAATGGTGATTTTATCTATATGAATGGAGACTGAGGGGAAAAAGCACAAATAATTTCTTCAAATTTAAAATAGATGGGCAAGTTTTTATTTTATTTAAAGTATTTTCTGTTTAAGAAAATTTGTATTAATTTCTTGAAACCGAAAAATTGTCATTTGTCTTTGTTGGTGTGTTGAACCTGACTAAGAAAGTAAGATTATTTTTGCTTTTACGAGTTTGTAGAGACAGACTGAACTACAAAGATAATATAAGTGGTCCAGCTATGCAAGTTTGAAAAACAAGTGAGGCTTTCAAGTTCCTGAGGAATTTGATAAGGAGAAAATGTAGCTGAAGAGAAAGGTTGATGATCAAAGAGCTAGCATAGAGTGCTTTGGAAATAATAGCTGGTGCATATACAATGCTTAATAATATTGTACCTCTGGTTGCATGTAAGTCTCTGTATTCCTCCTTTAAAAGAAATAGACATTATGAATGTAAGATGAGTCTTAGGAACTTTACTAATCAAATTCTGCATGGCATGCCTGGTGACAATACAAGGGGTAATGGAAAGAAGCTGGAACACAAAAAGTTTATTTAAACATGAGAAGAAAATATTCTGCTGTGAGAGTGAGGGAGCCCTGGCACAGGCTGCCCAAGGGGGTTGTGGAGTCTCCTCTGGTGATTTTCAAAACCCTCCTAGATGCGTTCCTATGTGACCTGATCTAGGTGGACCTGCTTTGGCAGGGGTGATTGGACTAGATGATCTCTAAAGGTCCCTTCCAACCCCTACCATTCCATAATTCTATTATTCTATGATACTGTGTTTTGCTTAGCCCTACCAACAGATGTTATGATAAGGGTTAAAATTTTGTCAGTATTGTCAATTATTTCTTCATGTGGTCAAGGAGCTGAGAGTGGAAAACAAGTTTGCTATTGTAAAACAAGAAACAGTTGCATTTGGCATATGAAACAGTAAAATAAAGAAAACGTTTGCATAGGTACTAGGGAAAAAGGTAAAATTAGATATTTAAAGAATTAATTAGAAACTGTTTAGAGGTAGGTTAATATGACTCTTAATTTGGGAGTAGCTGTTGTTGCTAAAAAGAGAAACAAGCTGTAATCTGAGAGACCTAGACAAAGAAGAACTGCCTCAAGTTTGTGCTGATAGACCTTAATGGACAGGTAAAAGCCATCAAGATTTTTACAAGTATGGGTTTTGAGCATTACACATAACCATAATGCATAAACCCTGTTTGCTTCATGGAAAATATCAAAAGATGGTGATTTCCTGTCTGTCTCAAATGGACACCCAGTGCCTGACCTCCCTCTGCCAAAATCCCTTCTGGATGTATGCGACCTAATCTAGGTGGACTAGACCTGCTTCTGCAGGGGAGCTGGACTAGATGATCTCTAAAAGTCCCTTCCAATCCCTACCATTCTATGATTCCATGATTTTATGTCACAGAATCACAGTACGGTAGGGGTTGGAAGGGACCTCTAGAGATTATTTGGTCCAACTCCTCTGCTAAAGCAGGTCCACCTCGATCAGGTCACTCAGGAACGTGTCCAGTCAGGTTTTGAAAATCTCTGGAGAAGCAGATTCCATACCCTTCCTGGTCAGCCTGTGCCAGGACTCCCTCACCTGCCCCCTCACCTGAAGAAGTTTTCCCATATCTTTAAGTGAAACTTTTTGTGTTCCAGTTTTTGTCCATTACTCCTTGCCCTGTCATTTGAGAGAACAGAAAAAAGTGCCACCCCATCCTCTTGACATACACCTTTTAAATACTTGTGTTAATGAGATCACCCCTCAGTCTTCTCTAGGCCGAACAATCCCACCAATGCAGGAGATAAATACGTCCTAACGGAGCTTACTGCTATTTTGAGTTTGACAGCAACATTCACTCTCTCTGGATTGTCTCTTCTGTATCAGCCATCAGCAGTGAGTCAGGAGAGCAGACAAGAGGCAGCAGTGCCAGTCAGGGGAGACAGCACTAGAGCTACCACCTCGCCTGCTGCAGCAGAGTCTGCCTGAATCTCTGCCACAGCTGTGAAACCAAGAAAATATGTGTAGAACTAGGCTCAGTTTCTCAGCAGAGTTTGTATGGAAGTGCAGATTTAAAACAGCTACCACTATTCACAAGTTGGTGTAATTTCATAACATTCTAAAATGCTGAGAATTTAAAAAAAAAAAAAAATCTATGCCTGGGGGAAAAAAGAAAAAAGTGGAAAACAAATTAAGAGCTTTGGGGTTTTATTTCTTAAAAATATTGCCTGAATATACTTTAAAGGATACAGCTAGTCTTTATGGACAGAAGGCAAAACAATTTAATTTTGAAGTTGCCTGACTTTTCCTGTTGTAGTATCATTTACAAAAGGCTGGTGATATGTTTTTAATAGATTGTAAGGTAATGCACGTTCTTTAGAAAATTAGTGAGGATCATCTGTGCTACTTCTTGTCTCAGATTTAGACTAACATGAGCTACTAACATGACTGGTGGTGTAATACTCAACACTGCTACACAGTTTAGCTATTTTCTAATGTCTGCAAATAGAGTTGATCTTGGAAAGAAAGAGAACATGGGAAAAAGCCATAATTCACTGAGCACACATGAAAGGAATTAATATCAATTAGATTCAATATATACATTTTTTTTATAAACCTCTGAAACTTAATTTTGTACAGAGATTCTGTACTACAGAATTGGAGCATGATAAAGTGTATTTCCAGGCAAACAAAGAGGATGAATTCTCTGTGTTTTTTTCTCTCCATCCAAGCCCTGGATTTAAAGTTCCTGTGAAAATTTGACATCAGTTGTAATGATGTATGAATTGAGTGACCTTGCTGTTGGGATTTTTTTTTCAGTAGTTAAGCTTTTGGCATGTTTTAATTAGGCATATGATGTTTAACCAAACAGTAGTTTATTGGTGAAACTGTAAAGCAGCACAACAATAACTATAGCAGGAATTAGAAAAAATATGTGTCCTAGCTTTTAGCTACTCAGGTGCTATTCTGAGCATCGTATCAGTGTTACATAACTTCTTTTGTCAGTGCTAGATAGCACAAGATCAAAATGAACAAGTTGATGTTAAAAAGTCATGCTTTCTGAACTAGAAGGCTGTTGCCATGCAGAGCAGATGAACGTAAATTAGTGCTTCCATAGGGACAGAAATTTTCAAGCCACTTTTCTTAAACTCTGGTTTCTTTTATGTTTTCAGTCTGTTTTCAGTGTTAATATCACAGAATATTTAATGTTAAAAATCTATCTGGTTAGATAGAATTTCCCCCTTTTCCATCTTCCCCAAGCTTTATGTGCTGATCATGATGGTCTGGAATATCCCCATGGTCATCTGGGGTCAGCTGTCCAAGCTGTAGTGGCTTTTGGACACAAGTCCCACCAAAGAAGGCTTGGAAATACAAGACTTGGAAGCCACATTTAGCATCTTGAAACACTGGGCAGACCAGACAGATGCTTGTAATAGAAGATTGCACTGGTTGCTTGGTTGTGGCAGAGGAGCTGTGCCAGCCTCTGTCTGCTCACTTCAGTAACATAGAACAGCTCCCCAGACACTACAGTGCTTCTGCTTTGTTCTGTGTTCTCCTGCCTTTCTCTGGTGCTTTAACCCTGGCTGGCTACTAAGCACCACATAGCCACTCCTTCCCTCTTCCCTGGTGGGATGAGGGAGAGAAGCACAAGAGTAAGAAAACTCATGGGTTGAGATAAGGAAAGTTTAATAAGTAAAGCAAAAGACACATGCACAAACAAAGGAAACCAAGGAATGAATTCAACAAGTCTCATGGGTGAGAAAATGTTCAGTTCCCTCCAGGAAAGCTGGGCTCCATCATCTTTGGAAGACAAACCATCACTCCAAATTTCCCCCTTTTCCATGTTCCCCAAGCTTTATGTGCTGAGCATGATGGTCTGGAATATCCCCATGGTCAGCTGGGGTCAGCTGTCCAAGCTGTGTGCCCTTGCAGCTTCTTGTGCACCCCCATCTTACTGGTTGGTGGGGTGAGAAGCTGAAAAAGGCCTCGTTATTCTGTGTGTACTCAGCAATAAAGAAAATATCTCCGTTACCAACATAGCCCCATGCTAGCTACTGTGAAGAAAACTAACTCTATCCCAGCCACATTCAAACATTTCTTTGTTCCCATGTGCTGGAGACAGTGGGAACAACCTCACAGATTGGGAGGGAGGAAGGAAAGTGAGGAGTGGATCTGAGCTTCTCATGTTTTGTTATTTTCCTGGCACTTGCAAAGTTGTCTCAATGGAAAGGTGTACCTATTTTTTAAGAGTTCTGCTCTCTAATAATTGCTAAGAATGTTGCTTTGATAGATATTCTGGTAGCAATACTGTATTCTGTTCAACATGCCATCTCAGTGGTCTAAGAGTTTTTTCAGTCCTCTGCATTGCATAATTTCTTTTAGTCTGAGTAAAAAACAATTCAAAAGGTATTCACTAAGTCCACCACCTAAGGTGTCATGATAAGGAAAGTTGCCACCACTAGCTGATTTAGATTTTATAGCAAACCCCTGTTTCTCAAATGCGGTGTTGTTTAAACTCCGATGACCAGTGACTGAAACTGGTGGATTGCCTTCTGGTAATATTTCTATTGGACAACATGACAAGTTGAATTACTGCTGTATAACAAATTCTACATACTACCACAGCTTTTAGAAAATTGTTTTTGTCAGCTAAGAAATTATTGATTAAAAAATATATTCAAAGTCAGGCAGTGAAACAACTGGTGAAAAAGTTAGGTATAGTGTACTTTCCCAGAAATCGCCCCCTAAATTTTCAGTTATCAATGCTAAAACCATGATACCACCTAAACTTGCAGAGTAATTTTCTCTACCTACAGAATATATGCTTTAAGAGATTCATTTTTTGCTGTACAGAAGAGAAACCAATACATTTTTCTTACTGTATTAAAATGATTTAATGATGCTCATTTGCATCCTTCAAAACTAAAGGAAAATTAAAAACTTCACAGTAACTAATTTACAGGTAAAATGCAAGACTTCTTTTATGTCGCAGGTCAGCAAAGTTAAAGGTAAAAAGTGTACTTAGTAAAGGTAGTAAATACTGGGCTTACAAAGACATAATTGTAACTTCATAAACACCCAGAATAATACTCCTAACAAAAGCCTTGTATAAAACAAAAAGAATATTTTGTAAGCACAGTTAAGGGACCTGGTTTTACTGTGTAGCTATGAAAACTGTTAAGCTGTGGAGCAGTAGCTTT
The DNA here is from genome assembly GCA_013401255.1 of Urocolius indicus. Taxonomy (NCBI): domain Eukaryota; kingdom Metazoa; phylum Chordata; class Aves; order Coliiformes; family Coliidae; genus Urocolius; species Urocolius indicus. The sequence continues at coordinate 118,492 of WBNH01005530.1, forward strand.
AGGGTAAATTGTACACCTTAATGGGAATTTGCATGAATCGGAAGAGACCTAACAGGAGCACAGGTGATCCAGGGGGAGAGGAGGTGATTTGGAAGGCATGACACGAGAGGCATAGAGAGTCTCTTAATTCGGATTCTTTGCATTGAATGCAACAGCATGCTCTCTGCTTAGTACAGAATGTAAGAATTGTAGCCTTCAGGAAGCCAGCAGGAGAGTAAGGATGTTGTGCTAGTGCATTTTGTGGGCCAAGCTACATATTAAAAAAATTACATCTGTGTTACATAATGACACTAATTTTTAATTATCCCACAAATACAATTCCTTGAGACCTTGCAATTCCTTGAGGCCTGCAGACTCTCCCCTAGTTCCTGAAAAAGTATCTTACTGTTTTGAAGAAATTTTTGTATGTTATTCCAGCTGTCAAAACCACTATTTTCAGATTAAGCCTTCATCGCTTAATTTGATTGTTCTGTGTGGTCTGATAATGCATTTATGAAAAGCTTAACATTTCTGTTGACTTCCATGGAAGCAGCAGGTGTGCAAGGACTGCCGGGCTGCTGCTTTACTGCTTTTTAAACGTTCCTTTGCTCCTCCTCTAGGTTTCTGAATTGGCATGTAAACAGAATGTTAGCTATGTGAGTAGTTTGAGTGCAATGTCTGTTCTAACCTCACTTGCATTCACCAGCTAGAAATTTATTTAGCTGCATATTCTAGCCCCAGACTTTTTCTTTCTTTAACAATATGATAATATCAGGCTATCGGTGTAAACACACATGCAATTGTCAGTTAACCTTATGCTATTATTTTCAGAGTGCCTGCGGCACTGTATCAGTACTGTCAGAGGAAAAATACCACAGAACAAGGTATTTCCACATTCTTTTCCATGAGCCAAGACACAAAATGGGCTCATTACCAACATGTGGTTTTCTGCAGTTCAATATTAATATGTCTGCAGCTATCCAAAAAGCACAGTGTATTTGTATAATTCAGCAAAATGTAAACATGTGTTCCTGAAGAGACCAGGTTCTGCCAAAAAAAGAGACACTTCAGTTCTTTTTAATCAAGCATAAAGAGTTTTTGTGCAAAGCTATTTAGAAAGCCTTTGGACTAAGTTCAGTGTTGGTGCAAGCAGATACAACTATGCCGGATTCAGAAATTTGCAACTGCTGATGGCAGCTAAAAGGTTGGCCCAGAATTGCTTAAAATCATCAGGTAACACATTGGTGTACTGAGTCTGAGAGGAAATCCCAGGTTCCAGTTCTAGCTCTGCTACTCTGCTGTATAAAGGACTTGTTTAAAAATTTTTATGACACTTAACTAATCTGGCTAAATGTATCCCCACTGTAGCTCATGTACGAAGCTGGCCTTCTGTGTCAGCTTCACCACCTGTAAATGGTGATGATTATAGACACTTACCTCACAGGGATGTTGTCAGGATTCATTAGTTAATGTCTGTGTGGTGCTTTGAAAATGTTAAATGCCACACACTGCAAAGCAAGGTATCATTTGAACCGTTTAAAAAGACCGTTTTAGAGATCTCCTTTTCTTGATTTGTATACATATCTCTGTTGATAATAGAGACTTCTCATGTGCCTCAAGAAGGGAATGATACATAGGGGCTTAAATACCATGGGACAAATTCTCTCATACTGGAAGAATGATCTAAAAATTTAGTCACAGGACATCTGGAGCCTTGCTTATTAAAGTTCTTATGATAAATTTTGTAGTTTAAGTGGACAAAATTGGATACAGGTGACTATTGCCATGTCATATCAATTACCATACCTAATGCCTGTTCGAAATGTCATTATGAACCAGTAGTAACTTTTTCATTGCTGTATGGTCTCACACTATGGATGGAGTTTTTGTGCCCTTTAATGTCATATATGGTATAATCACAAAACCTCATTGTTACAAGACACATACTTTTTTGATGCTTATTAGTGGTGGTCAGGTTAATTCTTGTTGATTTTTGTCAATTACACTGCACTGTAGGCCTCATGATATTTTATGAAGACAAATCCCCACTATATTTGTGAGCTAGGTGAGATAACGGAGGTCAGAAGTTCCAACTAAAAAGAAAGATCTTTTGAGTGTTGTTTAGTACTCTAGCGCTGTTGAATGAAGTCAGTAAAGTCACACCAACACAGTAAGCATATCACTTTGTATATACATTTATGGGGTATTTTTACAGCCCTATCACATAAAAGTCTGAATAGCTTATTTTTGTGGAAATCTTTATAATATTTTTTTTCAGATAAATGTATCCAGTGAGTACACTTAGATCTAGACTGTGTGGGAAAAATTGTAACATATAAAAAGTAATGCAGTCTTTTCAGGGACAGGGCTCTTGACAACGATGTAATTCCACACTGGGATTTGGATACTGTTGGGGTCAATTTCATGCACTAAGTCTTATCATCGTTGTTCATGCAGGTCATGGGAAGAAAGAGATATCCGATTGTTCTGCCAGACATGCAATAAGGACAATGAATGAAGCTCTCAGCCATTGCTCTACCTTCTGAAAACATTTCCAAGGTAGAGGGGTCTGATAATTTCATTAAATGGCTCTCAAAGCATTATAAGCTTTAGCTCAGTCAGTTAAGAAAGCCAGAGCACAAAGCTAGCAGGGCAGACTTTTTCATCTGTCCAGCTTTAATTTCTCACTGCTTGTCTGTTGAGTTCTCACAGAAATGAATGCAGACGTTAATAAACTGAATGAGGATCCAACCTTCTAATGAACAAGATAAACTGAAGCAGGGTGCTTAACAGGTATCTGAGTGACTGAGCTTGGTCATCTGTTTCTCATTTAAAAAAAAAACTAAATCCACTAACCACTCACACACACAATTCTCACATGTCTTATTGGCAATTGGTGATCCTTTTAGGCAGGACGAGACTTCAGATTCACGGATGCAGAAGAAAAATTTGAAAACATTTCACATGTCTGGGAATGTTAGATCATCATATATTTTTGTAAGGTTTTTTTTTTTTTCTCTAAGGCCTTTCTATTCAAGTGTTTGACTTCAATAGGTTAATGTTTTTTGGAATAAGAACCTTAGTCTCAGGCTCATGTAGACAGTAGAGAAAATATTTCTCTTTTTGGACAATGTGGTCACATCAAAGATAGAGTAATACAGCTATCTTTGTGATACTATTTCTCACTTACTTAAGTTTTTAGTGCTAAAGATCTGGCTGTCAAAAGCAGACAACAGAAGTTTGATGGGTGTGATACTGCCACTTTTGTACCTCAATGTTGGACTTGGATGCTTAACATGACAGCAAAGCACTTGTAATTTACCTATAGCTGTTGACTGCTAGCTGGCTAAGTGTAGTATTGAGGCTGCATTCTTAAAGGAACTTGCTTACAAATAGAAGACTCCCATTTTAATGGTCAGAGTGCAATTTGTTCATTGCTGTTCAAAAATAAAGCTTCTCATGATCAGGGTGAGAAAACCCTCATGCCTCTGAGACAATATAACTTTGACTCTGTGAGCACACTCAACTATGAATAGAAATACCCACCTGTCAGTCACTAAAGGTAGTTTAAAATACCTGTGCTGCAAAAGCCCATGTGTCATTACAGATTTAGCTGTACGAGCAATGTTCTCTTTGTCAAACAATGAAGCAATATGACTAATTAACACTCACTAGGGAACCTGAAATAATGGTCTCTCTCTCTCTTCCTAGAGCCAATTACCCCAAATATTCAGATTAGCTACCTACTATATCTGTGAAAGAAATGTCTTGCTTTCTTTTTCTTTTTAATTTAAGGCATTATGTACTATGTAGCATCATGTTATAGGATGTTATGTCACATCCTGACAGCTTACAACTAGGGATATGCTGAATTTGTTGGATAGTTAATACCTTCCTGAATTAACAAGATAACCAACTTTTCAGGAAAAGGAAATCTGCGAAATATTTGTAGTACCTCCTTCTATATCTATAGGAAGAATTTACCTGGTTGATTTAATCAGCTGTGGTATTTCATTATGGTTTCTCACTTATCTAATGTTTAAGTACATATGTTTATTTATGCAGACATTTAATTCACATAAGTGTATAATCTGATTTTACAAAGGCCTATGTTACCGATGAACATAGGTGATGGACCAACATTGTAACAGAAAATTAATGGTGTTTGAAAAAAACCTTGATCTAGAAGATATTTCCAAGAATATTATTTTCATCAAAGTTACCAGCTTAATAAATGATAAGACCACTTATGCAAGTCAATTTTAGCTCTATCATATAGTAATTGTAAAATATGTTATTGGAAACTTTCTTGTTTTGCTTGGAGAAGAGTTTTTTCTATGTATCTTCTCACTGCTAAGGTGAGAAACCAGAAAAGTAGTTAGGCATAGCAGTTAGTTTGCAATTGCTGAACCTTGAGCACTCAGATCTCACGTAAAAAGCAGCTGTTAGATGTGAAAGCTACCAGAGTTAGGTAATATAATTAATACAAAGTGATACAACACAGAACATTAAGCAAAGTAGGGTCTGAAATACATGGAATAAAGACCTCAAAACAGAAAATATTTTAAATATCAAAACTTTCAAAGGCATACTAACCCTTAAGAAGGATAATTTTTATGAACCAACAGCTGAAGATCCTTCCCTGAAGGTAAACTTGTATGCTTTGGTTTACAGAAATGCAACAGTCTTTTCTTTTTTTCCCTGAGGCAAGAGATTGGATGGGTATGTTGCATGTGAAGCCTGGCAATACAAGTTGGATTAAAAGCAAATTGTATTAAGGAATTCGAAACTTTTCTCAGCTGTCCTGAGGTTGCTCTGACTACATGGGTGTTTTGAGACATTTATGTTGTCACTACTTTTCAGTCACAGGACTGAAAAAAAAAATCATAAATCACTGAGATAAAAGGAGTGATGGGCATGATGAAACTATTTGGAATTTACTAGGGAAAAAGGCCCTGAACCATTTTTCCCTGTTTTATGTATTTTATCCAATAATTGGTTTATGTGATTTGCACAGAGAATTTTGAGTCAAGAATGAGGTGGGTGCCCTTACCACAAAATTAGTCATGCTCATTTAATAAACTGTGTATTTAAAAATAATTTTTTATATCCCTGTATTGTGATTTTTTTCACATTTCCTTTAAAACGTGGCAGAAATTCAGTAGTAATGTGACATTTTCATTTTTAACACTGTTGAGAAACACCTGTCTATCTTTGCAACTGCTAAAAAAAAAGGAAACTAAGTTACCAAAGTAGTTGTCATCCATTTTGTACTGAAGATTACTCTGAATCTACTGATCAGAAATAACTTTTAAACCATTTTCTGTTTTTATGCAACTTGAGGAAAGATCAAACTCGATTCCCAAATCAGACTTCAAATTGCATGAACTAGATGACGAACAATTTATTTTTTTTTTGCCACATGATACTAATTTAGAGGGCTGCTAAATAAACACATTTGAAGTTAAGTTGTAAAGGTTTTGAAAAATTTTAAGGACAAGTGTTCATTTTCAATGCTAACATTGGAAAACCTGCATGATGATGCACCAGGATTTCCTCTGGAAACATTTCTTTATGATGAAAAATACACAGACTCATAAAAATTCTTATTTCTGCTATTGTTGTTTAATTACTGTATTGTTGGTGCTCTCTATATGTATTTAAACTTTACTGTCACAAGTTCGACTGTAAAGTCATTCTGTAGGCCAGAGCTTTGTATAAGCAGCCTTAGCAGTGCATGACGCATATATAGATACCAAAAAATAGTCTTATTTTTCTCATGTGTACATATTCCAACATGTAGAAGCATAACCAAGGCTCGTCAGTCTGACGTGATCAAGTGGATTAGCAGAAGTTACTTAACTAAGGCTTGAGCATACTTGGGCTAACTACAAAAATAGTCTCTGTGTCAAGCTTTGAAAAGAACATATGTGGACATTTTTTTTCTTTTATTTCTACTTGTGGTTGACAAAAAACCCCCAAACAACAACCCCTGAAACAACTAGCTGAGATTGACAGAGGCAGTGACATCGAGGTGACATGAGGCTGTCAAGTGGGAAGTTGATTTAAGACAAAAAGTAGAACAGGTCCCATTGATTTGACTGGAGTACACACTGTAACTTTAAGAGGAAAGGTGTGCTATGTCCCCAGTGTTTACAAATTAATTCATAGGTAGAATGTGCTTTTAAATAGCTCTCGGTGACAAATTCTTAACAATTTTAAAAGAAAGCAGCATAAAATGTCATGTTCTTTTAATTTGACTCAAATTTAAGTTATCTTTGTCATACCTACATTCACCTTACCTCTGATTACCTAAGCTTAGCAGCTTATCAGCAGATCTGTGAAAAGTCAACTCTATCAAGTTTAGGCGTCTTCACTTATGGCATTTAGCTGTACTTTACTTATTTAGTCAGGCTTTTTATTATTAAAAAGTGTGAGTCCACCAACACCATTTGAAGTGGCAGTATAAACCTGTTATGTAGAACCTAAACTGTTGGCAATGAGTGGCTGCCACTCACTGGTATTGCAGGCTTTCCACAACTTGGATCTTTCAGATGCTTATATCAAGCACTTAGTAGCATCTCAGCCTGTTTAGAGATTTTTGCCTGTCATAGACAAGACATTGTAGTATCTATTTTATTATAGACATTTAGTGATTGTTTTCTTTGTCTCCCATCTCTAAAACAACAAAAACAAAAGGTTTCTTAACTGTTTCTTTGCATACTGTGCTTTACAGAAAGCTGTTTGCTGGCTGGTGTTGTAAATGGAATACCGATTTGTTGCAGCTTCCATTTCTTACCAATGCTCCTACTGTTCACCTTTCTTTAGAATTTTTTTTTTTTTTTTAGATAATGGAAACAGGATAAAAAATAAAAAAATGTTCTTAGCTAATTCATTCTTCTTCAAGCTGCATCATATGCTCCATATTACAGTGACTAATGTGATAAATTATGTGGCATTGAGACTGAAACAAAAGTACTTATAGGAACTGCAAATACAGCTCTACAAATAATTTTCCATTATGTTTTAAACTAATAGTTCTACAAAACTTCTTGAAGGTTTTTAGGATTCAGCAGACTCCAGTTAACGCATCTTTGTTCAAAATTGTGTGTGGTTTGTCTGGCTTGCTGGCCACATGATTACAAACCAAACTAAGAGTAAACCTTTTCACCTGTCTACTATGTGTGTCTGGGAACCTACTGAACCACGTCACTGTGATTTCTTTAAATCACAGAGAAATATTTTGAACTCCATATAACTAGAGAAGAGTTTTTTAAAATGACTTTAACAGACAAAATCTCCTAAGACGACCTGAGAGTCTTTTGTTATATGCAATGCTACTCACTGTTCCCAATAGCATCCACTGCCTTTAGTTTTCTGATTGACTAGTGCAAAGGCAAGAGGACCATTATTACTGGCTAACCACACAAATGTTTTCTAAAATTATTATGGAGCTTATATTATTGAGCCTCAGAAATGTAAAGGCCAAGGAGAAAATGCATCTTGGAAATAGCATATGAAATGTGTGTAAATATATTTCTGAATTTGCTATATGCTGATCTCCTGCAGTTCTTTTTGAACTCATTGCTGTGGTCTTTTTAAAAGCATAAGCTTTTAGAACCGTGACTCATTCAGACAGAAGTTAATTACTTGCAACTTTTGTGAGCAAGTATGAACAAAAGAGAGTAGAACAGGCATAGTCTTATGCAATTTGGAAAGAACATTTCTACATTTTAGTTTGAAAAGCTGTGTTACTAAAAATGTTACTGGTAATGAAGCTTTCCAGTATGATAGCACCAAGACTGTAACATTTTCATTTTTTAGCAGTCTAATCACTGCTGAATAGGAAGTTATTTTCTAAACAGATGTTTGCTGTCCTTTCTTTGTTGCTATGCTTGCTACCAGAGGAATAACAGAATGCAGGTCAAGTCAGCTATTGCTCTATACCAAATGAGAAATAGTTGCTTCTAGAAATAATAATCATAGAAATGACCACTATGGTAGGAATAATGAACCATTATTCTGCAATTTGTGAATGCATTTCAAATAACTGAATCTGTTTAAGAGGACTTCAGTTTCATTGATTGCTTTTCAGAGCTGCCTCAACTTTCGTATTGGTACTTCTTCCAATACCACCTTTGGTATTGTGATTGGCTATCTAGCAAAGCATATTCAGTTCTGTAGAGATGCAGTGGTTGCTAGGACTGTGCTAGAACCAAAGCTGATGCATGTCCTAAAAAGTCAATTGTGAAATGAAAATGATAGCTTTTCTTACCTGGCATCCTGCCATGTGTGGCAGATGGACTGTACACATGAACCTTTGGAGCTGAAGAGTTACTGAGTTAGGAGGATCAGGTGCTCCCACTGCTGGCTCTAGTTAGCACAAAGCAGAAACAAAACCAAGCAAATTTGGTGCTGATTACAGCTATTGTTGAACTCTGAGTCCCAGTCTCTACTATACCTGCTGCTGTGATTACAGTGTTTGCTCCCGCAACCTTTCTGGCTTAGAATAGTTACCTCTGTGGAAGTCCAGGGCAAACTTCCCCTGTTGACTCACACTCCCTGAAGTGTCATTCCTCTTTGACTCATTAAAATGTTCACAAACCAAAGTCTTTTGGGTTTGTTTTATTTTGGATTCTTTTTTTCCTGTGCAGCAGTATCAGCTCTCCGAAACAGTTTATGCTGTGTGCTGTCACCCTGTGGAGTTTGATTGCTCTTGGAAGTCATTGAATCAAATAGTTCAGCTGTATTTTGTTTCAGGGGATGAATACTTTATTTGCATTGTGAATACATGTATTTTTCGTGACTCAATGAGTGGAATGAGATGAGATGCTTCAGGGTATACATTTGTCACTAACTAGAGGGGTAAGGAAGGAATATGTTCCTGTAATGAACAACATCAAAAATTCGAGGACTAGAAGCTATGGACAGTCACCTAACAAAATATGCATTGGTCATTGCAGGTTAGAGGAGATCAGTGATGGAAAATATACATTCTGGAGAACTGATCTGTTTATATGGTTTCTGCTTATGCTCAGAATTGCATGAGTTAACTATGTGGGGTTTAAATTTTCATTGTTAGAATCACATGTTGATTAGTACCGTGTAAATAAAAGTATTTTAAAGAAAACTCTATACACATTAGAAATGACAGAGAAGCAAATACAGTCCTACATGATTTCAAGTTTTAAATGATTTATCTTGCTAAAGGCTGCATACCTAGTGCAGTTAGCCACTTCAGTTAGATTGATACAGTTGTTGTTTCAGAGCTTGTCCAAATAGCCTTTTATGTTGCAATCAAGTAATAGATGCAAGATTGACAAGTTACAAAGAAAAGGAGCTTTCAGTCAACAAACAGACTAAAATCCATTATTGTGGTGTGTACACTGTGTTCGGGACCTGTAAACACATCTTCATTGATCCCATAGAAAGATAGAAATATCTCCCCTTGTATGGTTCAATCAAGACCCTTTTCACAAAGGCAAAGTGCAAACAATATTGAAAAAGCAGAAAAAGACTGACATTACAGTCAAACAGTAAATAATGGTTGTGCTCGGGAAGCCTATCTATAACATTTCAAACTGCTGTCAGCTCAGATGAAATGTATAACCTCTCTATTACAACCTTAAGAAAGATCAAAACACAGGTACTGTACATTCCCCTTACTGTCGTGCACTTTTTACCAACTGACCAAATCAAAAAGAAAAAGAATCTCATTTTGTTTCAGTTTTGCATGTTTGTAGGTGTCTCAGATCTAGAAAAATCACAGAAAAAGCTTTGATCTTTGTATTTTTCTTTTAAAAAATTCTTATCATTGTAATACCTGACCAAAAAAAAAAAGGCATTTTTATCTGTTTCATGTGGTTCAGCAAAGGTATATAAGACAGATGATCTGATAAGACATTGTCCTTGTTTTGTTTCTTTTAAAATATATTTTATCATCTACATTGAAGTTACATTTAAAATTATATGTACAGTCATAATTTATTTCTATAATATATAAAGGTATATTCTATTACTTCTTATATTTAGGTCTAGAAACCACATACAATGAGTTCACAGCAAGTGCATCCTGGCAAATGACTAGCTTAGCCACTCCACATCCCCAAATCCCATTTAAATCTTATTTGAAACCTTAAGTGGGATTGAAACCTAGCATAAACTCTGGTTGTGCTAAAACTTTAAGATTGTGCCCAAGGATTAATCATAGTCTATAAAAAGATTAATTTGTTATTTAAAGTTAATATTGCTCATCTTGAACTGTCATCTATGTGGTACAAAGCTGCTCCTTACTTTATTGAGCACTGAAAAGGGACCTTTATGTAATGAATAATTACAGCCTCTGGCTGAGGTCATGGGAGGTCTGTCCTACAGGAAACTTGTGAAAATGCATGGTATTATATGTTTTGGAAATGGTCTTTTATGAATTGGCTTGGAGGCCAATAGCCATTGCTGGCTAACATCTTAGAAAGTACTGCAAGGTGTGCTGATTGCCTTATTAACTTACTGCTATAGAGGTCTTGCAAGCACCTTGTCTTTGCAAGTGTTGTTTGGCCTAGTTACCACAGAATCATCAAGACAGTCTCTCGCTCGGTGCCCTCCATTCACCCCCACCATCGTTAGGATGGTAGAGGCCATGGCAAAATGGGAGTAAAAAGATAAGCAAGGTTGTTGTGGATTAAGACAAGGGCAGGGAGGGCTCACTGCCAATTACGGTTCCGGGCAAAACAAACTCCAGTACTCGACTTAGAGAGAAAAGTAGGAAAGTTTATTCTACAAGAAAGAGAATGGAATAAAAGCAAAAGGGAGTAGGATGATGAGAAAATTACAACCAGCACTTTAAGATCTCCTTGTCCCATTGCTCCTTTCTTCCCGGGCCCAGCTCACTGCTCCCGATATCTCTAACTCCTCCCCCCTCAATGGCTCGGAGCGGGGCAGAGAATGGGGGATGTGGTCAGTGTCTCACAGATGGGCTCTGCTGCTTCCCTCTTCTCAGATGAGGATGACTCCTTACATTCTTCCGCTGCTCAGATATGGGGTCCCTCCCCCGGGACACAGACCTTAATGAACTTCTCTGGTGTGGATTTTTCCCAGCAGCTGTGGCTTCTGCCGATACAGGGTCCCTCTCACATGGGCCACAGTCCTTAATGAATCTCTGGTGTGGATTCTTTGCCATGGTTGCAATTTCTGCAGTTACAGGGTCTCTCCCTCAGGACATGGACTATTCTGGGCATAAGTTTCATGAGCTTCTTTGTTGTGGGTTCCTTCCCACAGTTACAGCTTCTGTATATATTGGATCCCTCCCACAGGACACAGCCTTCTCCAGCTATAGTCACTGACCCTGGCACAGGGCCTTTAATGAATTGAATCATTGCCCCTGGCTCAGATTTCTAGTAAAATGAGTCTGCCCCTGGTTCAGGGTCATTATCAAAATAAGTCTCTGCCATTGATGTGGGTTGTTTAAAGAGATGCAAACAAATCACAGCTTCACTAGTCCTATCTGTAGAATGCAGAGGAGTCTCTGCTCCAGCACACCTCCTCTTCTCTTTCCTCACTGACCTTGGAGTACGCATGGTTGTTTCTCTCCCTCTTCCCACTCCTTGTACCACCACCAGCCAGAATAGAAGAAGGGATAGAAGAAGAAAGAAACAGGAAGCAGCCTCCTCTTCTGGCTTCTTAAAAAATGATCGTGGAATCGTCTAATTGGCTCAGAGCTGGGGAGAGTTTTTAGCAACTTCTTACAGGAGCCATCTTTACAACCCCTTCCCCCTTACCAGAAAAGGCTGTCATGTCAAACCATGACATCAAGGTCAAGCTAAAATTATGAGTGATATTATTTGGGAAGAAAGTAATAATAGAAATGGGACAAATAGTCTAAATCCATTGGGCAAGTGTTCCAGAATCACAGAGTGGTTGAGGTTCAAAGGGAGCTCTTGAGGTCATTTGGTCCAACCCCCTTGCTCTGTTGGGCCAGCTGGAGCTGGTTACACAGGATCAAGTCCAGACAGATGTTCAGGGTCTCCAAAGATGAAGATACGTTCACAACTTCCCTGGCAACCTGTGCCAGTGCTCAGTCACCCTCATTGTTGAAGGAAATTCCAGACTAACATCAGGGATGAAATCCTAGCTCCATTGACATTGAGGGTAATAACACCATTGCCAAGGCTTCAGCAGGGCTGAAAATCTTTGTATCACCAGATCAATTCTGCTTATAATTAGCTTAACAACATCTGACTTCCTCACAGGAATAAGGATATTGTGTCCCTAGATTAAATTTCAAATATATCCAAATATTTAAAGTCCCTCCAGTAGAGCAAAAGACAATCATTATTTTGTGTGATTATTGTAAATATAAGATAAAATAGATAATAGTGTTTTCATTATGATAATTTGTAGGAAAAAATATAGGAAAATGATAGTGTATATTACATACTGCAGCTGTTTAGGATAAGACAGTGGGAGAGAGTGAGAAAGAAAGTTACAATTAAATAGACAGAAAGCTGAATGAATAGAAGGATGGATGATTAAATAACCGTGTCAGGTATCTTGAACAAAAATAAGGTCATTTTCCTTATTTGTATGAATTCCTAATTTTGTGAGAAGTACTAGATATGATTGTGTGAACTATGCTAGGTAGGAGTCAGAGCTTAATGACTGTATATCTGTTAAACTCTGAACTTTGCATTAAAGATTCCTGTTTACTGTTTATTCATGGATGGGTCATAGCAGCTAACTCTTCTGTACATTAGTAACTCACATTATGAAATGTAATACTATTCTCCAGCACCTCTATACTGAAGACAGCTCAGATGGAAGGAAATTTCTATAAAGTATAATAATTTTTGCAGTTGCTTGCATAGTAAAACTCTGGCTATTAAATTAAGAGAGTTAGTAGATGATGACAAGTTTTACTAAAAAAATTACATGGGAAAAATGAAACTACTTCATAGCAGCTGATAGCCTTACAGTAGACTTTAAAAAAAACCAAAACACTAACCTGCTTGTTACGTGATATCTCTCATAGATGGAAGACCTAAATTAAAGATCTTCTTTTTAATTAGTCTGACTAGATCACTTACATTCTATGCAGGTGCAACAGTATAATGAATCTTTGGATTTTTTCACAAAAATGAGCTAATTGGAAAACCTTTCTCCTACTCAGATATACAACTGGGTAGTTAAAGAACTCATCTAGAAAATGAGAGCTTGAACCAGCAACTCTCTCACTCTAAATGGGTATAGTGGATACTGTCTCGCTGGCATTTGGGACTTGGTGGACTTTTCATCCTTCTTTTTCTTTCTTTTCTTTTCTTTCCATGAACGTACTTGGAAAGTCTTGTAGTCTTCCTGTAGTGTACTAGGGGGAGAACTGTTAAAAGTCAGAATAAAAGTCTCTCCATCTCTCCAACTGTAGATCCAGTTAAGAACCACAGGGGTTAGAACTGATGTGTAATTTTTAGAGTTGTGCTCTGCTTGCTTATTTATGACCTTACCCTTCCATAAAAATACAACCAGAGGGAAGGCTTTTCTTTTCAGCCTCAGTCAAACACTGGATTAGTGTGTCTAGAACAGCAATGCTGAAAATCCGAACTGACTGTTTGAGATGAAAATAGCTTTTGTTAGCAAGAATTAGCCTCCAAAATGTCAGGTGTGACTTGTGTGTCCTAAAATATTTCTTGGCAGATTTGGAAATCCAAATTTTAAATCAATATCTGATTGTTTTGCATTTACATTCTTCTCTGTTCATGGTAAGCCTGCTATTGTAGGATATGTCAGGGTTTAATGGTACAAAATTCCTGTTCGAGGCCCAATATCTCTTCAGCAGCAAAGCCCTTTAAGCTTTGGTTAAAGCGACCTCGTTAGAAACTGCTCATTTTTCAAAAGTTCTTTGCTTGACCATTAAAACTCACCGTGTGCTGGAATTGTTTTTGTAGAACTGATTGAATGATAATACAGTTTGACTATTTTGGATTCCAAAGTATAAAAGAATATTCTTAGTTATTCTTTTGTTAAAGTACCTTGCTCTCTCCTCCTTTGAGACCATTCCTCAGAGAGGACTGTACATGCAATCTTTCTGGAAATGCAAGAGAGTACCAAATAGTCTTTCTGTAGCATCAGGATATAGGAGTGTATGTAGTGTTGGAAATGGAGAGAGTGCTATTGATTTATGGCTTCATAAATTTACTGCATAAAGCAATAACCATAATGGCTTTAAAAAGAGCTCTCACAAGATGCTCTTTGGTTTTGATCTTTGATATTGTCAGATCTTTTAAACTTTGTATTCCATCTATGAAAACTACATGTACTGGTAATCTCCTAGTACAACAGCAATTCCAATATTGAAAGTAAAAAAACCAAAATTATCTCTATGTTGTAGGATAGCCTCTTGGAAAACAAAAGTAGTAACACTGGCTGTGTCTACATTACTGTTCTGTTTCAGATAAGGATCATGTAAATATCCCAGTACTCTCCATGTATCATGCTTTGGCTCACATCTTGATGTAGTTTCTGAATGTGCCAGCTGGACTCTTTAAAGACGAATGCTACAAAAGTTGTGCTTAATAGTCTGTTTGTAATATATGAATAGGAAAATTAAGTTCTCAAATCAGGGATTTACCCATCTGTAATGAAGGTATCTGGAACAATACCTTTTACACTGAAAAAAAGAGAATTGATGAATGCCCAGATATATAAAACTATAAAAATTACCTGATGTTGCTTTAGAAACAGTAGATTTTCAAGCATTTATAGACTGTATTGTAATGAAATGCTGTAAAAATTCTGTGCAAAGCTGTGATTAGGACACAGGTATTTTGTGGGTTTTTTTTGTCAATTGCTTATTGACTGTCATCAGGAAACATACTACTAAATACTAACAATCTGAAGATACACATTTCCCCAAAATATATATACAAGATACATCCCAAGATAACTGTTAAGCATTCAGCTGAGTGTAGAAGCACACTTACCCTAGGCTCCCCTTATGGAAAATACAGACATCAGGCACCCCAAAAGGTAATTCCATTCATTTGAAATCTGAGTTGCCTTTTGGCAGTGCCTATCAGTCTTCACTGACAGTATAGAGAGCCTCGGGACAAATGTGCATCTAAATCCATCCACCTAACTTAGGTGCTTCAGTTAAACACTGAGTGTTAAGTGGCATAAACCTCAGCACGATGAATTGTGTAAATTCTCACTGATATTTAATTCAGTCCTGTCATAGACCAAGGTCATTATAATAATAAAAGTGAATTACAAATATTTTTTTATAGACACCCATATCAGATAGCCTCAAGCAAAATTACATATGATAATTAAGCAGTTACTAATCAAAATAGTGTATTCAGTTGGACAAACAAGTAATGCAATGTATTAATATTGTTGTTGGCATCAGAAGATTTTACATGCTTATTTATTTTTTAATTAAAGGAGTAAGCAATACATATGCATTTTAATATTAAGGGTTTTTTTATTATTTCTGGCCTTTCTGCAAAAGATTTTAGTAAATCAAATGATAGAAATTGCTTCTAGCTCCCTTTCCTATTTTCTGTTGTGATTTGGTTTTAATTAACTAACAACAAAGCTTCCTATATATCAGCTTTCATTCAGTTACTCTCAGTAGGCAGTTCTTTAGGAATTTAGCACTGGACCAGTGCTGAAAAATGCAGCACAGTGTAGTATGTTGAGCCTCTGGGAGACAGACAGAGACTTAAAATAATTGGTAAACTATCTCTGCTGGGTGATCCTCATTTGAGGTACACTCACTGCTATGTTCTCACAGAGAGGGCGGATGACTGAAACAAAGTACTTGAAAAATGGCTTGGATTTCCATATGACACCCAACAACAATATGACTTTCAATAGTAATGCAGAAAGAATTTTGTAGCTTGCTTTCTGTGAAAAATATCAATCACTTGTGATTGAAAAATGAATCTGTAACGTTAATCTACTCTGTCAAATTTTATTTATTCAGAGGTAAACAACATTCCAAGAGGATTTAGTGAGCCTGTGTTTGGCAAAGAGGTATGTTCAGGTTGTGGCACTACATAGATTGAATGTCCAAACATTTAAAAACTCTTTTATCATTGGCCTGAATACAAAAACGACAGCCTTCATTTGGTGACCTTAGAATGTCCCTGCTATTTGTTATGGGCTTTCTGTATTTAGCTTAACCTTCCATCATGCTGGGGTTAAATAAATGACAAGTTGTTATTTTTCTGATTTTTAGATTAATATTGAGCCATTAAGCTATAAACATATTGAGCAAGATCTCAAGCCAGTGTAAATCAGCATAGCTTCATTGTTTCCAGTGGAGCTTTGCAGAATTGCATTAGCTGAAGAGCTATTCAGTTATTTGGAACAGTGTTGTATCTTGCTTTCCTATAGCACAGCTCCTGGCTGGAATGTTTGATCTGTAAATCACAATATTGTCACTGTATTTCTTATCCTAAGCCTTGCCTGCTTCTTCAAACATGTCTTTATTCTTACTTCCAGCTGTTCTTCTCTTCTCCTTTCCTTCACTTCTTAATATTTGGAAACCAAATAATAACTCTGATGCATATTGATATTTATGAGGGGCAGAATTTTAGAGTGTTAAATCTAATTGTGCTCTTATAAAAGTGGACCACATTAAAAAAAAAAATAATCAAGGCCCAAGGTCAATTTCCCCACTATATTTACACTTGCAATTACCATAAGTATGCATGCAAATGGCATGACTGACTGCAAACCCAAGGAGATAGGTGTCTGTCTAAAATACATGGATGGTAATTACATGCAGACTTGTCAGAGAGCAATTACTCACAGACCTTTAGCTTCCTTTTTAGCTGAATTTAGCCTTTAAACTATATTCCTTTTTTTTTTTTACAGGCCACAGTAGTCCCTTATGGTATATAACATATTGGCTTGAGGAAAGCAAGCAAACACAGACTCTGTATTCTTTCATTGTTTGTTTTGATTTGCAACAGGCCTGTGGTTGTTGTTACTACCAGGAGAAAAGTACCAAAAACTTTACATACAGATATACCTTTCTAAATCTCTAACACAATGTATTTCCATGTTCACTATCTCCAGGCTTTCAGGTACTGTTTCCAACTGGTCTGGTGTTGTCTCAGATCACACAGAACCCATTATACTCTGATCCTATAAGAGCATATGTCTGGACTGCTACTCTGAAATTACAGCACTCACATGCCTTTGGCCTTATGGTTCAGAGAGTTGTGAAAGTGGGGTGTTTCTATCTGATGAATGGCAGTAGTCTGAAGCTATGAAAGCTGTTGGTAAAATTATTAAATCTAAAAATGAAGTTGCCTTTGAAAGAACAGACAAGGGAATGTGGTGATTATTGTATAAATTCTATATTTGTGTGTGTTAAGTCATTAATATAAACATATAAGGAGAGCAAGTATATTTTTACAATTATGTTACAATATTTTGGATAAATGATACATGTTTATGGTAAATTAAATTTTATATTTATAAACCTGCCTTTATACATAAAACCAATTTCCCTTTCAGAGAAGGAAGTTACAAGCTTCTGGTTTATTGTATTCCCCCTTTTACTTCTTAACTTTATTAAAAAACACAGTCTTAGCTCCTTTTTAAATACTGTATATGTTGCATGTGCAATACAAATCTCTAAACCTAAAAAGAAACACTTTTATACAACATAACCAACATTTTTTTTCAAATGTGAAATCTTTTCACAGTTAAAATACACTAGTATTGCTACCGTAAAAATAACAGTTACTTAAAGGAAACAGTTGGGCATGTCTAGACTACAGGTATATGGCAGACAAAAATACTACATAATTTTCAGTATGTTTCTCTGAGCTTTAAAAACTGCATGAAATAGATGCTGCTTCTGTTTGAATGTTAAAAAAAATAAAAAAACACATCCTTATCAACTTTCTTACTTGAACAGCTTTTTATTTGAATGGATCTGATCCTGCATCTACTCAAAGACAGCTCGGTGGGGAACATGTTTCACTGGGAGTTTTACATCACCATCCAGTGATGTGACAGGGCTTGGGCTGTGAACCTACTGGAAAGCCTCTTTTTAGATGTTAATCCCAACTAGAAGCAGTTGCCAGACATCTCATGCCACCTGTCTGGTTCCCTGGGCAACAACAGGAACAACGCTTACCTTTCCGTTCTGCCAGTCAGTGTCTTTTTTTTCATTTACTTCTTACCCAGTTAAGACTCCCACTCCTGAGATGTTTACTCAGAACCATGGTGGACAGCACCAACTAGCAGTTAATGTATTCCTAACCCCTACAGACCTCTGAAATACTTCAAAGCTATAAAAATACTTTTAGAGGAGTTTCCATATATTGGAGTGGATCTTACTCTTGTCTATTCATGTTGGTCCTTAAAATGCCTTTAGTTTTGCAGCCCAGTGCCAAACGCTTCAGACTAGAAGTTGCCAGGCACACATGGAAGGTCTCATGGGACAGAAGTCTGCCTGGTTTGAGGAGCTAATCCTGATTTCTTAAGAAGCTCCTTACTTTGCACGTTGATACAGTGTCGTGTTATAGTTTTCATATTATCTGGGGAAGAAATACATTTGAAAAAGTAATATTAAAAAAAATTATGGAGTGACAAAAAAATATACTTTTTATTAACATGACACATTTTCCTCAGGTTTACCAGTTCAGTTTACTTCATTGTTGTTTAAAAAATGCTACATCTCAATGTGCTGTTTATGAAAACTATAGTATTGATTATAGACAAGTACTGCAAGAAAAAGGGTCCCTGAAAAGTGTGTAGCTTGTGACCTGTGATGACATTCCTGTTCTTATCCTAGGCCGTTCATATGGAAAAATAAGAACTTAGAAGTGACATCAAAACTCAGTTTCAATGTGACCTGAGCAGGGATTTGTATTGCAGTATTTCTTTAACAATGAATGGATAGTGTACTAATTTATTCTACCACTAAGTCCCTTTGCTCATTGTCTCATGTAAAATTATGCACAGAAATTCAATTACAGTGCCATTTCCTTTATCAGCTTCAGTGTAGGTGGCTGCGTTGAGCTGAGAGCCTGAACCATTCCAGATACAACACGTGCTCCACCATCACATGTGGCAATACAGCCTGTTGAAGTTTTGTCCCTGGGAGCACTAGGAAATTGATCAGCGACTCATCTTGGAAACCCTTCCACATACCCAGGAAGCTCACATTTTCTGTTGTAACATCCAGTCCAGCCTGTTCCAATGCTTGATAATGCAGTCAGTTTCTTGTTCTGAATATTAATTTCTTGTTCTTCGGTGTATAGCTTTGCATTTAGTGATGTTGATATTTTGTATGGAGAGACCCAGCATACTATGCTGCCTTGACTGCTAACTGTGCCTTTCCTCATCTCTGTGTTACCTGCCAATTTTATGTTGTTTATTTACTGCCATGTGGTGGATACAAATTTTAAATAGGGTCAAGCCCAATGTCAGTTTCACACAACAGAAACATTCTCATTTGGTGGTAATTCTTCATGAAAAAACACCTATGGGACCTTTTAAATGGTCAATTCTTAGTCCACTTAACTACATAGCTTACTCTGCCCTAAACATGTTTACTGGACAAAGCTTATTTAGATTACTGTATATACATCAGTGGTCTAATATCTGTTCTTCATGTTTGTAACAATTGTGAAACCTTCTCAAGCCTGGTTTCCTTTTGAAAACAGATATATTTGTCTCCATTTTCCCATCTTTCTTTGTTGTCTGCTAATCACTTCTGAAAACAGTTGCTTATTTCCAATCAATTTCATAGACAGTAGATATTGGATAGGGTAACAAGTAGAGTAAATTATGTATTTCAGATCCCAAGTGAAGGAGAAGGCTGCCTTGATTATTCACAAGACAACAGAAATTAAAAGACATCAGAAAACTCATCTGGCAGAGATGCTCATATAGTGATCCCAATGCAGTTGAGGTCTGCACTTTATTTGATAGCAGAGTCAACACTAGAGAAATCCATGGAAAAGTGAGTTTTGTTCGTTCAGATGATAAATAGTTTATAGTGATTTTTTTAACACTGTTCACAAATACAAAAATAAAGACATTCCATAAATTATTCTTTGGAATGCCCCTGAGAAAGGAAGAAACAAATGTTGATATGGGAGTGTAGGATTCTGCAGAAAAATCTTTTCAAATCAGCCTAAGAAGCACAGACAGTTTGCCCACACTTGGCCCACACTTGACAGACTTGACAGATTTTTTGGCAAAGTTACGGATGGATCCAGAAACAGGGGGAGAATCTTATGTATAGCAAACATAGCCGCATTCTGTTAATACAGTTTGTATCTTCTGTGGCTGAGGTTGCAAGTAGGATGCTTCTGTAGTACAGTGTAAGCCTGAGAGATACAAAGGCAGAAATACCAAGAAGAAACTGCAGATTTCAAAATAGTGAGAAAAGTTTGTTGCCCATAAACCAGATCAGGCTGACTAAAAGAATGGTTGGATTTATATGTGATGTTATATCTACCTGAATTTTTTTTTATGCTATCTTAAGGTGCTTGGTAGAATGTGTTTAAGAATTTAGATGTTTTGATTCTTTTAAGTCACTGTTTGTTTCTACAAGAACCATTTGAAATAAATGCAAAATGACAAAGCAATTTGCTGCTTACCTTAACTAGGATCATGTGTGAGGTGTACGAAGACCAAGGCACTGGCCTTGTTGCTGTATCTCTGGCTTTCTGAATTCTCATAGCGAATCTGAGCTTTCCATTGATACAGAAGAGCCTTCTCATCTGTCCCCTAAAGAAGGCAAGTACCAAGAAATCTCACAGAGCGCTTCAACATACGACCTGATACAAGAGACAAAAAGGAAGGGGAATTTAACTTTCAAAATACCTGCACTAGCCTATGTGAATATCTATGTTGTCTATGAAATTGCTCATTTTAGCTCTTATTTTGTGGTCTTCCTATTTTCACTGGACATAAGATGGATACTGCAGAGAATTAATAAGCAATTTCTAAAAATTTTCCCAAAATTTCTGAAGGCTGATGGAGTTCAAGACCACAGGACATGATAAGGGATTCTTATTTCATTGTAATTTTTCCAGAGACTGCTTTCTTGTTTTTGTTTTCACATATGTCCATAAATTTTAAAGGTATCAATTTCAGTACTGATTCTGCATTTTTCAGCATTATCTTATTTTGATGCTAATAAATTATCATACAACATCCAAATGGAATAAAGTGCCAGAAATTGAGGTACTAAATCTTATTACACCAAAGAGAAATTATAAGAAAAAAAATAATTTTTACTCAGAAGAGAACCAAAAAATATTTAATGATGTTCAAATTCACTTCAGCTCATCAGAACTCACCCCTCAGTTGAATTCCTACTATTATATTTTGATTTTTTTCTGACATTTGAGGGAAAAAAATGGATTAAGAACTGATGAATGAACTTGGCTGAAGACTTACAGCTGGCTGCAAAGAAAAGAAAGAAAACTGCTTCATTTTAGAGTGCTCTTCCTTAGCTGCTAACTATCTACAAAATACTACAAGACTCAGAAATAGAATTCAGTGTTTTGGTATGGGAAATAACCATGAACTCAGACACAGTACAGTATTCTAAAATGCAGCTACTATACCGTTTTAATGGTCTTATTGAGACAATTTTAATGATAATTTTTATGATCTCTTAATTTATAGTTAACTTTATCACATAATCTATATATGCATACACAATGAGTTCAGTGTTTTCAACTGAGTCCCTCATGGACAGTAATCTACATCACAAAGCCACCACACATAATTCACCTAAATTGGCAGCCTTTCCTCAAAAGAGTTTTGCTCAGACTTGACCTGTAGCAGCTGAGGAGCTGAACTGCTTTTGCTTCACCCCTGTTGCTCCTCTTTTAAAGTGTGGTGTGCCCTGATTAAAGTTGAGGTCAGAGACAGGGCAGAGTCAGAGTAAATGTCATTACTCCAAGCTTGTCCATTTCCACTCTCTCCAGTTTGAGGCTGGATGTATAACTTTCTATGTCAACAGACTCTGTCAATACATAGACATTGCAAATGTTAAGAAATACTAAATATTTTTAATGAATGAAATAAAACTCCAGCTTGTGATGTTTGTCAGGTTGTAGACTTTGCTGTATTTTTTTTGCAGAATACGCAAAACGAATCAAAAGTATGATTTGGTAAAAGTGTTTTACAGATCTTTTTGTGTATAAAAACGTGGACTCACATCATGACTTCTTCCACACATAGACCATACCACAACTCTATAGAATATTTACAAAACACTCGTTGATCAATATTGTAACAATTACAGAAAACACATTGTAAATATAGTAAAGAGGCAACAAGATCATAAATTGAATGACTTTGTTTACTTGAGTAGTCCCTGAGCAAACGCTAGTCCCTGAGAAAAAAAATAAAATTCCATGATTTCAAGCCATTTGGCACAATTCCCAGAAGAGAAAAAGATCAAGGAACAGAAAGATTCCCTACCTTGATAGTAAAGACTCACTTGTTTTCCCTTTCTTACTGTTACTAGCTTGGAGCTGCAAACTGTATTATTCAATTATTACATACCTCTGGTAAATTACCTTGAAACGTCTTGATGTTTCAAAGCACTGTACAAACTGGATTTTGTGTTGCACAAAATAGTGGCTTATTATGTACTTGCCAAGTTCATGTGTGGCAGGACCCAATGTGCAGTACTTAGAAAAAATTATAGACTTAGGCTGACAATCTCTTGAGTGCACAGTAAGGTACACAGTACAGGTGCTTTCCATATGGTCTTACAAACAGGCATCATGAGCTGAGGCATTCTGGTTTTCTGTTAATAAGACTTTCTAAAAGAAAGATTCTATAATTTTCTTTATTCTAGTAGTGGTTTCTTCTTGAGCATATCAAACTTTTTAATCAAACCAGGGAATATATTTTTTAATACAAGAAACAGGCTCTTTCAGACGTATTGTATTCTCCAACACTTTCTAAGTCTACAGAAACAAATCTGCCTGTACCCTAATAGAAAAAGGAAGAGTCTACTTGTGTAATAGAAATTATTTTTGAACCTTCCAGATTTTGTTGCCATTAGAATGTATATATGCCATCATTATTTTTGTATTTTTATTAGAACTGTCTGAATATTGAATGCATTTGAAGAGGTAATTAAATTGTGAAACTTATGAAACTGTTAAATTCACTTGTATTAGGGACTCATTCACAATCTTGGGGAAATTTTTTTGCTTAAAAAAATACCAGATTTTCCTCACTAGTAAGCAGTGCAAAACAAACATGAAACATGAAATGTTAGTCATGTGGCCCAATACACAGTAGAAGAGAACATTCACTACACATTCAGAGACTACTGTGGTGAATAGAGTATAACAGGAAGCACAGAATGGGAGAGAACGTAATGAATAACTGCATTTGAAAGGACTCAACCACTTCCCTGGGCAGCCTGTTCCAATGCTTGATAACCCATCAGTGATCTTTTCTTCCTGAATATCCAGTCTAAACCTTCCCTTATGTAGCTTGAAGCTGTTTACTCTTGTCCTGTCACTTCTTATTTGGGAGAAGAGACCAATATTCACCTCGCTCCAACCTCCTTTCAAGTAGTTGTAGGTAGTGATCGTATCTCCCCTCAGCCTCTTCTCAGGGTCAAACAACCTCAGCTCCCTCAGCCACTCTTTACTGGACTTGTTCTCCAGATCCTTCACCAGCTTCATTACTAATCTCTGAACACACTCTAGCACCTCAATGTCTTTATTGTAGCAATGTTTGTAGAGGAGAGAGAAAAATGTATATTGGAGAGTTTTTCTGCTTTGGAAAGATTGATTTCATTTGACAGGGATTAAACCTAATAGACTTCAATGTCTGTAGGTAGGATTCTTTAAAATTATTGTAGAGGAAAAAAAAAAACACTTTAACACAAAGCACATAAGTTGACAATTGCCCTTCATTAGTGCTGTAGCTTTGCTTTGTGTGTTGCTTCTGTTCCCTCACTCTTAACAGTATATTTACAGAAGTGGTAGGAAAACTTATTTCAGTAGAGATGGGCTTTTCAACTAGCTTGAATCTCATTACAGAGGCTGACATTTCACTAAGAAGCGGTGACTGCACTTCATTTCACAGGGCAGCCACACAAATAAGTATCTTGTACTTTTAATATGCCAGAATGTTCCCCAGCACCCCTTGTCACTTTTTTTTTTTAAAAGAATGTTCTGTCTCTTATCCGCTATCCTCAACACCTACCAGCTCTGTTATTGTTTATTATTACATTGTTTCACATCATCTATGGAAACCCATATAGCAACAGAATAAAATAATTATGATGACATATACCATTATAATTTATCTCAATTCTCCCTTCCTAAAAAATTTTATTAATTAAACCTAAAATAAGATTCCATGCTATTGTGGAAAACTGAGAAAATTGCCATATTAGCTTGCCAGGTAGTAGTGGTAGTTGTAGTATCTGGCTGTTTATTACAGTATGCCCCAAACAATAGATTAACAATATTTGCACATTTTTAGGAGAAAACTGGGAAACCTAGGTAAGGGAAATATTATTTCCTGTAATTTGTATTTATTATTTCCATATAGTTTCTGTCATTCTCCAAGACCAGTTAAGATTAGTGGACTATTAAATACTAGCATTCAAAAAGAGTAATATGGACTCCCCTTCAAGAAATAATGATTCCCATGATGAGTTCTTTATTTTAAACCAGATGCTTAGACTGTGGGCAATACATTGCTCATTGGAATGCCTATGGCATGGTTTGCCTATAACGCTGATAGAAAAGCCTGCCGTATCACTCTGATGAAACCGACCTACAAATCAGTTTCCCAGAATTGAGAATTAATAGAACAAGCAATAACATCCTAATTTCTACAGGACAGCTAGAGTAACACTTAAAAACATTCTGCATTACTAGATAAATACACCATTCATTTTCACAAATGGAGTCTGTTTCAATTCTCAGCTGTTGGATGATGATTTGACTTGGAGCAAAGGCAGCATAATTGGGTAACAGCTGAAATGTGCTTCATTGAAAAGGGTTGAAAGATCCATTACTGGATTTCCAGGAGTGTGAATTACAATTCCAATAATATCAGAAGCAACTAATTCTATTCTTTAGAAGTGAGGACATAAAAGAAGTTTTAGGTCTTCTTATTTCAGGCTTTAATTGAGGCCTAGGTTGTAACTCATTTTCATCCCTGAATGGGTGGTAAAAACATACACAGTAGGTAATTCACACTACCTCAAAAACTGTTAGTGCCATAAGAAGACTAATCAGGGTAAGCTTCCAGTAGCAAATTATCAGCTACAAATTAAAACCTTGACACATGTCTGCTAAAAGCAACCTTTTTTTTCCCCCACTAACACACATTTGTCTAGATTAGTAACTGTTGGATTACTACTGGATATGAAGAATGCGGAATGATCTGACCAAGCCTTAAAAACATTACATTTCAGATGTGAAAAGAGAACAGTTTTAAGCTCTTAATTTTGTTTGACTGCCACATTTACTACATTCTGAAAATCTAATTTCATTTTAAATGGTAAAGGAAGCAAATTTTTATGCAATGAATGTATTTGTTTTATTTAATTTATAATACATGATTGCAGGGTGTGAACTAAGGGAAAATACACATACATTTGGCAAAGCACATACAATCCTGTATGTATGTAGTCAGGAAGTGACCTATCCCATCCACTGTTTAAGATCTTTGCCCTTTCCAGGGGCACAATAACCAACAGACTGCAATTTATCATCAGGAGCCTTGAATTCCATTCCAATTTTCAGGCAGTTTCCTTATCAAGCAAAGAGTTTCACTCCCTTTGTGATAAACTGTTGAGTTTTATTTGGCCCCTGAATCTTCATTTCTAGTTTTCTATTGTTTTTGTCATAGCATTCTGGTTTTACATCACATTTTAAGTCAAATAAAACAGAATTCCTCAGTCTCATCAATAAAGGAATAAAACATAGAAGAGCAGGAAGTGATCAAGTTAAGGATCATGTATCAAATATCAAATGTTGTCAGTTTGATCTTATACCTCCAACTACCTTTTCTGAAGTCATCCTGTTTAATAAAGACATAGTGGAAGGACATGATTATTTGAATGTTCTTTTTCAGGGTGATCTTACTATTTTCTTTCTTAGCTCACAAGTTTTTTTAAAAGTGTTAGAGGTATTTGAACAGTGTTGGTAGAATTCTTTTGCTATTAAGGGCAGGGGTTTTTACAAATTACAGGAGACTTGCTCTCTGCTCTAATCTCTCCAAGTAGAGTCAATTTATGGTGTTTGTTTGGTATTGGTGTTTAGGTTAAAAGAATAGTGATCCCTGAAAGAAAGGATTATTATGTATTCTTTGCAAGCACCTTATTTATGGATTGCTATATACATAGTGTGAACAAACAAGTTTCAGTCAGAAAGTGTTCTGAGTATCTTTCCCAAGTGCTCATTTCATCCTGTTTATTCCGTTTCAGATTCCACAAAGTGCTTAAGCCTAACTGCAAATTCATTCTTTGGCTTTAAATGGGGCCATGCTATAGGTAGTCATACTGAACATTTTTGGACTCTGGTAATAAAAGTAATGTAGCTCACTGGTGCAAGGTGAATTCTTATCACTAGCCAACATGACAGCAATGTGAGCACATACAGCACCACTGTTATAGAGGGTGTTTTTCAACTGAAGGTAGATTCTGTGCAAAAATTGCAACTTTTGTCCTTTGTCCAAAGCCTAATCAGAAAAAAAATTATGCTTATTTACTTATGTATCACATAAGGAGGCTTTCTGTTGTATATTTTATATTTTCAAGTTCTTTATTTTGTCCCTGATAGCAGAAAAAAAACCCAAATCAATAAACCAAGGTTATTTCTTTGTTGATTCCTCTTTGTTTGGGATCAGGTAGTACTGTGTAATTCCATGACAGTGAAGTTTACAGTGTGTTTAATCAAGTCAAAGAGAACCTGAGACAAATTAAGTGGTTGTGTTATGTCCCTATACCTCCAGAAACTTCTTAAGTGTTTTGACTTTTTGTCAAACTAGTTATCCTCATGCATCAGGGTCTGGGTGAGTCTCAGAGAACCAAGGTAATACACAATACTTTTATTTTTGAGGTTCTTGACTGTTCCTCATATGTGTTAAGTTATACATGAATGCTCATTAAATCTACTAACATAACTGTTTGATGTCTTACTCAGTAGATGAAACATAATACCGTTCTTTAAAAAATCGTCAAAATTGCTTGGAGGAACAAAAAATTCATACATCAGCCCATACTTTATGTTCTAAAGTGCAATTTACAGGACTGAACTAAAGAAAATGTCATACCTTTAATTTCGTAAAAAGTTATGTACAAGTCTGTTATTCAAAATAATCACATAACTGGGAAATTCACTGAACAGCTACCTTTCTGCTCAGCAGGGTGCCATTTTATAGACTTTAAAATTCACTAAGTTCAAGCAGCTTTCGTTCTCAATAATACATGTGCTAAATATGTCACATTAAAAGTGCTTTTGGCATGTAAATGATCCGTTTTCACATAGAAATGCTTTTAAAAGAATCTGAGCTCACTTTTTTGGAAATTATAAGTGCATTGAATTTCATTGTCCTACAGAACCATGTAGAGTTGATCGAAGTGAACTACAATGACAAACCAACCCTTGTCAGCCCTTATATTTATGTATCATTTGAGCTGTCAGAAGTATATATAGTTGCATTTTCTTCTACATATTTTCCACTCAGTTCAAAAAATAAAAAAAAAAATTGGTATAAGGAGGGGGATGTGGGTTTGCTTTACTAGGCCTAAGTGCTCACAAGCACTTCTCAGTATAAAAATTTAACATTTCACTGGAAGACTTGCAGCATGTTAAACTGATTTCCTAACCATGTTAATTTTTTCTTAGAACTCAGCGGTACTTCTACTACTGCTTTAATGTCAAAAGATAAGGGAAATGTTTTACAGGTGATTTAGGATGCTTATCCTCCAAAGAACGAATTCTGAATTCTTATGCATAATATGAATAAAACTGAAAGCATAATCTCTGTCTCTCACTGCTTCATTATACTGCTGCATACTGAACAAATTCTCTGTACTCTGTATACTGCAGAGAAAGATTTTTTCATGATAAATTGAGTGTACCTATTGTAAGAGACCTTGATAATGTCAGACATATCTTACTTTATAAAATCTTTTGTTCTTCATATTAGAATAAGTAAAGCAACTTGAATGCTGTTTGGAAGTCATAATGTTATTATTCTGGTTACATATAATACATTACATGGCTCCAGGGTTCTCACAGATACTTGTTTAAGAAAATAAACTGTCAAAATGGACAATTCTTGTTTTTGATACAGAAACAAATTTTCTGAGATAATTCAAAAAAAACCCCAAGACACTAAAACCCCTAACTGGAAAGACTTGGTGTCAGGAAAGCAAATATATTGGTTTGCAGGGTCCAGAAAAGAAATGGAGTTCTTTAACTCAATGAAGTGGCTGAATACTGGGAAACCTATACAGCCCTATAAATCTTAGGTGCCAAAATCTATGTGGAAGGAAAGCTGAACAAGTCCATCATACCTATTTTTTGCTTATCCATAGCTGTAGCTCTGAAATGAGTGTAGGATTTTGTTCAATTCTTTTTCTGTAAGTGATATAATTCTTGATTATCCAATATGCAGATATAGGTGAGCATTTCTGCATTTCTGTTCTCTGTAATTCACAGTGTAAATAGCCAAAACAGATTAAAAATGGGGAAAACTGATGTGATGTAAGGCTGAATCTGTACTTGGCTCATATTTAATTACCTAATAAAGTTAATTTTTGTGTATTTGTAATATAATGTAATCTCAGGCTTTTTAGCATTTTGACTTTTGGGTAACATAAGAAAATATTTCAATAATGAAATAATTTAATAATTAACAAAATTAAATATTTTTCTGTCTTTAGTGGTCTAAGGAAATAGACGATAGAGACTTCAGGGGTTTAGACTCACATTTTGCCTCTTTATTGGAGACATTCCTTGTTTATTATGTTTTATCTAACTGATAATACGGTTTGATCCTTTGAACATCAAATATCTGACAGAAAGAGCTCTAAAAGCACTCAAGTACAAATCTTCCATCCTAGTTATTGGCTGGTTACAAACAGCTCAGGAAAGCTGTTTTTGCCCCTGGAAAAACAGTTGGCCAAGGTGTCCTGAAATCTGGACATTTTACTACAGTGTTATGTTTGCTAGATGTCAGTAGGCATTTTAAGCATTCAAGGCTCTTGGATTAGCTATTGTATCTTTTTCTTACTGAGCATCAGATTGGTAGATTTCTACATGCTTTTATACCTATGTAATAATGAAGAAAAGCATTTTTCTACCATCTTCCATCCTTTTAAAATTTTTTTTAACATCAGCCATCACCTTGTCTTCCAGATACTAAAACATAATAAGACATATAAAGAGCATCAACCTACTTAATCCTGTTTTTACATCAAAAATGCTTGATCAATGCTTCTTTAGGCTCTGGGTCTGAACTGGTGGTGTCCATATATTCTTGTCTCTTAAAAATAAATAAACTTCTACTTGAAGAAATGCTTTTTAACTTCCTTTGAAGAAAACAGCTGTTGAAGAATGACCTCTGAATGTGTCTAAACATGTTCATAACACAAAGACCCACTGAAATATCGTGAAACGTGAAGTAATTTCCTAAAAAAATGTTACCTTTATATGTGAAGTATTTATAAACTCTGGTTCTCAACATCTGTAACTCAGTGTGGGATATTTCCTATAGCTCATATATATGATCTCATACACCCTGTGGAAATGCTATATAGAATAAATAACAGAAATGCGGCCAGTAGGAATCTACAGGCATTGAATTGACTTCCTTAGAAATTAATCTAAAAGCTGTTAGTCTTTAGTAAAGAACTAGATCTTTTTGACTATTCCTTTTTTTTATCCTTTGGCATAATATTTTATCATGAATCTTGTTAGATTTTTTATTTTGTGGGGGTAAGTAGGTTATTAAAAGATAAATTGTAATTTTAATTAAATTCTATATAACTTTTAAATAAGGATTTGTTGGTCCTTGTATTGGTTTTGGCTTGGGCTAGGATTTTCAGTAGCAGGGGGGCTAGAGGGGTGGCTTCTTTAAACAAAGAGAGTTGCCAGAAGCTTCTTCTGTAGCTGACAGGATTAGGGCCAGTCAAGTTTTAAGCTAGACCCTGTACCTGACCCAGGCCTGGCCAATTAGTGGTGGAGGTAACGCCACTATGAATAACATATTTGAGCAGAAGAAGTTGTTGCGCAGTGGCAGAACTGCAGCAGCAACAGGGAGAGAGAATGTGAAAATATCTCCGCAGACACCAAGGTCAGTGGAGAAGGAGGGGGAGGAGGGTGTCTAGGCACTGAGAAGAACGCTCCCCTGTGATATGTGGTGAGGACCATGGTGAAGCAGGTTGTCCCCCTGCAGTCCATGGAGGACCACCAGGAAGCAGAGATCCACTTGCAGCCCGTGGCCGAGGCACTGACGCCGGAGTGAGTGGATGCCTGAGGGAGGCTGTGACTCTGTAAGAAGTTCATCCTGGAGTAAGTTCCTGGCAAGACCTGAGAGTCCTTTGGGGAGAAGCCCACGCCAGAGCAGGTTTGCTATCAGGACTTGTGATCCCGCGAGGGGACTGCTGGAGCAGTCTGTCCCTGAAGGACTGTCTCTCCCAGTGGNTTATTTCTCATCTCCTTGCTTTTATTGTTTCTTTAATAAAGCAAACCTTTTTCTGCCTAAGTTGAGTCTGTTTTGCCCGTGACGCTAATTGCCGAGTTTGATCTCTCTGTCCTTAACTCACAAGCAGGTGGTTATATGCCTCTCTCTCTCTCCTGTCCAGTTTAGGAGGGGGAGTAATATTATGACTGGGTGGATTTTAGACTAAACCACCACAGTCCTGCTCAGACTTGATGCCAATATGAAGCACTTTGTTTAATACTTTTCTGATTTAGTACAAATTCTATCTAACTTCATGTCTAGTATTCAAAATCATTTATGGGGATTTTTGAATTGCTGACATTTTTAGGCTTTTAGATGTTATGGATACAACACTGAAAGTACTGATTTTTTTTTAACTTCCTGAAGTATATTTTAATAATAATAAAGTGGAAAACATTGCTAAACTTTTAACATAAAAGAAATGTTAGTCTCATTAAGTCAAAAGTAATACTCTCCTTAACTTCAAAGGAGACCATAGTTTCATCCAACATATCTAAAAGTTCCATAAAACACACAATGAAAATCACTTTACAATATTGGCAGGCAGAGTATGCATTTTGTATGCATCTCAGTGCAGAAAGGGCACAAGCATTCTGACTTATATACTAATGCGTGACAGCTAAAAATTAAAAGAGTAGAGAATTTCTTGAGAAACATTGTATTATAACTCTCTAGGAGTATTAAGTATGCACAGCCTCCATTTCAAAAGAGACTTAAAATCTACACTGCGAAATAGCGCCTATGTTATCCTGAATTTTCCCTTAGTTGCTGGCTGTTGAAGTGTGATGTGTGATTTCTCTTAGTGAGGGAAGGATGTTCAAGGTGCATAGGTGAAATACTCATACCAGCAGTAAGCAACGCAATGAGCTCAAAGCTGAAACTATTCCAGTGCATGTTCTGTACAAGTACAATAAATTCAGTCACCTAAGGTTAAGTGAGTAAATACATATTCTGTTAGTCATTTTCCTGTGCTAATGAAATAGCAAGTCTAAAGCCATATCTTGGAAGCAAACTGCAAGAAAATTGAAAAAAATGGATAGATGTATTTTAGTGAAATTTAATATTGATTGGTGCTAAGTACTTTAAAATGTGTACCTTATGTTAAATTGGAAGTAAGGATTTAAGAGCAATAATTTCAAGGTTGCAGAAAAAAAAATGTGTAGAATTTTTTTATATTATCAATGAAAAAAACTTACCAGAAAACTGATATTTTTTAGTATTGACTAATGATATCACACTTTCCTCATTGTCAAGAGTAGCTTTCCAAAAACGTATGAATAGTCTGAGAGGATTCATCAAATTCATAGTGTGGTTGACCTTCAGGAACAAAAACTTTACAGCTCTACTCATGTGTCTGAAGATCTTAATTGCATGTAAGCCATTTCTTTTTCATAAGAAAGGGTTTGCAAATGTCTTGTGAATTATAGTAATCTTTATCTGGTAATATTTTATGTTCTGAAAACTGCTAGATGTTTGGATATAAATTTGTTTCAGTTGAATCCTTTTATTGGTAATTGTTTCCAGCCTTCCCTTCTTACAGAGAAAGAGAACTAATGCCTCCACAGTTTAACCTTAACACCAGAGGAGTCATCTACTTACAAAAAGCTTTTATTATTCTCTACTTGCAGAGTATGTCTGATATCACGTTTTTTTTGTAAAAGGGATGTGAAATGATGATGCAATACATCATCCTCCTGAATCTATAAAAAACTAAAACAAAAAAAAAAGTGTTGTAATTGGAGATTGTGTGGCTATGTCTTTGTCAGTCGAGGTCTGTTCTTCACTCCAAACAGTATGCTGACCAACATCAATTTACTGCATTCTCAGCAGCTAAGTTAGAACACGCTAGTTCCATCCCTGCATCTCCTTTGTGTATATATTCGTGTATAGCCTCTATTACCTTGTTTAATCTCTCTGTCTAGATCTAGCTCATTTATTTCTGGGAAGAATTTTCAGGAATTCACTCTTTCTTAGCTGTTAGGTATCATAGTCAGTATAAGATACACTGTCTGCTTGCGTGAGCACTGCTATGTTGTTTCAGCAGAAGCCAAGCAGGTTACTTGAAACTATTGCTAAATCACAAATTGTAGTTTAACCTAACATGTTTGTCTTCACATGAGAAAGGATAAAAAGTGCTGAGATTCAGGTATCACATCACAGATGGTGAAAGGCAAGTGCAGAGTCCACATTCTTCCTTCTGTTGTGTTACCTCTCGCTCAGCTCAACCTCTGCTGTGCATTAGTGTTTGATGTTC
The DNA here is from genome assembly GCA_013401255.1 of Urocolius indicus. NCBI lineage: Eukaryota > Metazoa > Chordata > Aves > Coliiformes > Coliidae > Urocolius > Urocolius indicus. The sequence goes on from WBNH01005530.1 coordinate 151,445, forward strand.
AGGTGATTCCCAGGGGCACTCTAAGACAGATTGAACATCACTGCAATTAAGTGTGTAGACATAGCTCTTTTAAGGCTTTTTGATATTTTACAATAAGAATATAAAAAAGGTGCTGACATATACATATCCCGCTGGCATTAAAATCCAGCAAGTCTCCAAAACAGAGTGTAAAGAAACAAAAGACCATCATTACACAAGGGTATATAATTAATGACAATTGCTATTTTTCTCTGGAGAAGGAGATTGAAGAATACCATATACTCTTAAATTCAAAACACTTACCTTCTGAGGATAAAATAAATCTAATCTTTACAATAGTAATGTGTTTAAGAGTGCTGCAGAAAACTGTGTTGGTACTTACATAGGTTGTGTTATGATGTGTGGAGTGCTGTATGTGCCTGTGGCATGAAGGAATTCCTTGTAATTGTTTTAGTGACTGTAATAACCCTCTTTATTCTGGGGCGTTTGGAGGGTCAAGAACTGTCATGAGGAAAACCTGCATTATTCTGCAAAATCTGTATTTGGTACAGCAGCTACTCACTTGGACTGCAATTTCCTCCAGATTCTCTTTTCATACACTTGAGGATCCTAATGGGGATGCCCCTAATGGGTGATACGATGGAGATCCTAATCTCTGGCTGGCATTCAAGAGTGCTACTACAATATAACTGCTGCCAGTAATGATTTGGCAGTATCTGTCTGTATATTCACAAGCAGAAATGGCTTTATTTAGGATGAGTGTAGTGTTTCCGCTTCCTTCACGTTAATGTTGCTCCTCTCCTAGATGCTTCTGTCTCCATGGTGAAAGACAGCTTGTCTACTTGCATCACAATCGCACTACTGTAGTTCAAATACTTATATTACAGAGCATTAGTCCTGATTTGGAATACTTCAATATTCTGAGATTTTTTTGACAATTATGGATGTCCAGTGAGTGGCTGAGTATTATAGAAAGCCTATAGTCATCTCTGAGATCTACTAACAGAGAAGTAGGAAAATCTATACTTGTCCTAGGATAAACAATTTCCCCTCCTGAATCAGAACATATCTGATACACTGAATACACTGAATACACTGAATACATGAAACGTTGAATACATGAGAACGCTGGCCATTGTTTTTCAGGTACCTGGTGATATGTCCCATACTACTTGCACTTGAGTATCCTAGCCTACTTCAGAAAGAACAAAATTTGTCAAGCTTACTGTTCTATATGAATCTGAGTACTTCCCCATAGTCCCAAAATTTGGGGTATATTGTCATTCTGTTTGAAAAAGTTTCAAAGGGTTTTGTTAGAAATGGGTTATGTTAGAAAACATAAGCTACACTCCATTGCAGTGATTTCAAATTTTAGTAATAGCAAAGACAATCCCATACAGATAACACAAGGAAAGTATAAAATAACTAATGTGATATCAAAACCACACTTTTAATGTAGAGATACTCTGCATTTCAAGATTCTTTATTTTATTCTTGCAAGATTTGAAAATGTGGTTTGAATATGTTTTGAGAAAGGGTGTGAAAAATAAGACACTACACAATGTTTTTGTTTACTATACAACTCATTCTATTCTCACACATTCAATTAGTAAGACCACTAAACATTTTCTGGTGCTTCTGTTTTGCAATACAGGCTTTGCCTGCTTTCTGTTTGCTACTCACAACATAATGACACCTGCTGGAAGAGGTCACTAGTAAAAAGGTGTTAGCAACTGAGAGGGAAGTTGAAATCCAATCTGGATAAACGTATGTTACAATCTTTACCAGTTATCACCTAAATGTGTATTTGCAGCAAATAGATAAGTAGGTGAAAACAGTATAAAATAGTCCTACCTAAAATGTATTTTTGAAGTGATCTTTAAAATAAGGCATAAAAAATCTGTGCCAAATTTAGAGGAATAGGGATAAAATCCAAAATGTACTTTATTTGTTATTTATTTGTCCCATTTGGGAATAGGGTTGATTAGCAAAATCTGGTTTGTTCCATGTGGAATGTCTTGGGCTCAGCACTGGAGCACTTAACCCAAGGAACAGCCTCAGTGGAATTTGTCTGAAATCTGAAATAGCCTGTTTCTACATTGTATTGTTCCTACATTGGTATTGGTGCTATAGCAATTAACCAGTAGATCTTGGTGCTGAGGCCTTTCCCATCTCCATTACATGTATATCAAGGAATTTACATCAGATGACATTTTGTCTGGTTACTGGACCAAACATCTTCGGTGCACAGATGGTTTGAAACTCTGAGAGAAAAAAATCACTGTGTTCACCACTGTGGTGATGCAGCCCACACCCCTGACACAAGAGCCTGTCTGTGTAGTGTTGGAGTAAACATGCTGGTTTAGTTTCCCCCCAACAAATCATGGGTCAGCAAAATCATCCTATGAAGCCAACCAGCATGTGATGAATGGAGGTTAACAAGGGATTTAGACAAGCAGAAGTTTAACTTCAAAACTCACTTTTGTTCTGAACCACATAGCTAATATAGACTTAGATTTGGAAGCAATGCATCTCAGGATAAAATATGGTTTATTTGGAGTGACTAAAATATCAGTAACTTACAGGTTTATTGGCAAGTCAATAACTGGGTTTAAATAGATTCAGAAGAAAAACAAATGTGAAATCTACTACAAATCTGAAGTCCTGCTTTTCATGTTTTGTTGTCTGGGGTTTTTTTTCTGGGTACTTCTGGCAATAACCTGACTTTCTGACTTATTTGAAAGGAGGTGAAATAGTGTAATTCATGTAGATATCTTCAACATGGATGTAATTCTTGACTTGCACACAAAATGTTTTTGCTTTCATTTACTCATTTCTGATACTAGCTTTATCATTCTTGTAGAAGAATTGTCATTTAACCTTAAGTGTCATAGCTGTGTAATTTCCATGCCTTAACTTTCTAAGAGGCTAAAGAGTAAAGAGTTAGGCTGCTTGTTCAGGCACCATCTAGTTAGAAAGTACAGTTACTTGCTTTACAGCTAATATACTAGTATACTAGTTCTGCATATGAATTTTTATCTCTGCCTTTGAAAACTTGTCATACTCCTTGTTTCTTCTTTCATATTTATCTGGATCAGTTTATCATTTATCTGTTCAATTGACAAAGTACTAACATAGGTCTCTACAAGCTTCATTCTGCATTTTGAGGCATCTCATGCTCTTTAATCTAGACAGGTCTAAGCAATGGACATGTGTTTGGTGGTCTTCAAAAGACTCTCCAGTTTTTTCACCCTGTTGAGGTGCCACGTTTAAATTTGGCATACCAAACATTCATACATTACTTATTTGGAGTCTTTACCGTTTCTGAGATGCTCAGCAGAGACAAAGAAGTTTTCTTCCTTAAACCACTGAATAACTCCAGAAGAGTCAGCAGGGAGTGTTTCAGCTCAATAGCTAACTTCAGAGCTTCGTGGAGCTTCTTCATCAGAAGAAATGAGAGCATTTCCCAGGTAGCATATTACCTCAACATAATCTTATCCAAGACACTGTACGGATTATACAGAGCCATAAAATGACCATAAAGGGGCATAATTTTTACCTGGGGAAAAAAGGTACAGATATCTCAAGAAAAGAAACAAGAAAAGATTAATTTTGCCACCAATAGCTGAGTCATATTGCTGTTCTGAGACAGCAGAATACCATCAAAAAGTTGGTAGCAGAAACTGTTACTCCAAGTCTCTGTAGCTAGAGAACATAGTCTGTTTCCAGCGCTACTTAACTCAGCTGACTTCATGCTGTCAATCAAAATTAGGATAGTTTTATGTTAAATCTTTGAAAAATTTAACAGTATAAAAGCAGGATGGAATCCATATTTAACAAAAGAGTGAATTTTATAGCAGAGCTGTAGATAAAACATTGGAGGTCAAAAATACACAAAAGAACAATAAACTCCACAGTGATACAGGAAACAGTGTAATGAACAGAATAAACACTGTACTAGCAGTTGAAGAGTGGTAAACACTACTGAGATATTAATCAAGAGGGAATCTGGTTTATGACTGGATTTGCCTTGAGACAGAGTAGGATATAAACCAATTTAAGTAATATATTTTTGTTTCTAATATTTTCACAGCCACCAAAATGAATATTTAATAAAACAATTAAAGACTTACCCTTTTTTGATGTGATAAGAAACTAAGAAACAAAGGCCCATCACTAATAGTTCATCTTTGTGGGAATACTTATCATTATTTTGACATGAAGACTGAATTACTGTTGAAAGCAAATAGAGAAACAAGGTCTCAAAGCTCTTGGATTTTTCTTTTATTGCTGTCATTGTGACTGCGCATTCTGTGGCAATGAAACAGCTGATAAATTAAGGCTCCCAGAATCAGATAATCTCTAATGTTTCTCATAAGAACATCTTTTTCCTTATGAAACTATGCGAAGGATACCTTTCATTTCACCTTGTTGTTACATCTAGAGTTTGGATTCTTTGATGCCCTGGACTTGGAGGAATTTAATGGGCTGAAAAACCAGGTGCTTTGTGTATCTACTTCCTTTTCTACTCCTTATCAGTTATTTACAGAAGCTTTTTCCCCAAGGACTTGTTTTTTTTTTTTTCTCATGGAGAAATATACACCCCTAAGAAAAATAAAATAAAAAACCAAACAAACAAAAAAAACCCCTCAAACAACAAAAACAGAGTTTTTCCTCTTTACAGAATTCAGGGACAGGAAGCCTCTGAAACAATGCTTAAATAATGCTAACTCCCATCAGCACACAGCTGGCTGTGTTTAAAAAGCTGCAGGAAATGAATTGGCGTCTAACTAAAACTAGGCATTTCCAAAGGCCAGAGGATGGAAGGTCTTTCATAGGGGAAAGTATCACTAAGAAGATTGAGTAGCACAGGGATTCTGTAAGCTCCACTGTGTCCCTCTACTTTAGGAACCACCTAAAATATTTTTAAGCCACCTAGATATGCCACAAAAGCCTTTGTGAACAACTAGTCTAAATGCATTGCAGAAATAAAGCTAGGTCATCTAAAGGAGACGGCGTGAGATGACAGTTGTGCTGATTTTACACACCAAATGGAGAAGGAAGCAAAAGAAAATTAACACCAGCTAGAGTAAAAAAAAAATACTGTTTAAAATAAGCAATCCAGATTTCACATATGTACTTTGTACATGGCAGAGGTGGGCACAACCTCCAACACAGAGTCTTAGACTTGAAAACACAGGACGCGACTTTCATCAAACCTTAACCTCTCTCTCCTAACTGGACAGCAAAGACAATAAAAAGATAATTCCATGTTTGCGATTTTTGTTCACGGCTTCTTAAAAACTTCAAAAGTTAGTGGAAGGAATAGCCAGCATTAGAGGTAAGAAAGAGTCTTTTCTCTCTTTAACTTTGGAGACAGTCACCTGAAATTCATGGTTGCTTGTATTATAAAAATAAACATGCCAGAACACATTAGGAACCCCATAAGACTATTTTCTTCCCAGTAAGATAGTATGTTCAGAGGAGTATAATATTTGATAGTCTTTAGCAGGCCAAGAAGTCCACTTATCTTTACCACTAATATCCTTTCACCTTATTATAAAACAAGAGTTGTCATACCAAAATTGAAGACTTGTCAACAGAGTGAGGAAAATAATTTTTAATTACTGTATGGATAAAGCTTCAGGATGATAAGAAATGGGGAACGGTAGTATGATAATTGAAAGAATTACAGACAGTTCTTGAATTGAATCTTGTATTTTTAGTTGTTAAATTTCTCTATATTTCTATATTTAAAAAAATCAAAAGATATATCAGTAAGTAAATGTACAGGACAGATTCTTTTTAAGTATTTCAGTTTTTATTACCATGGATGCTGCAGCCCTGAAGCAAGCTCTGGAATAAGTACATGTCGATTCTGTACTTCAGCAAAGATTTAAGTGTCAGTCAGTAGCAAAAATCTTTCGTCAGAAAAGTCGTACTCAAATTTGATTAAAAATCAAATGTATAAACTATTACCTTACGATATACTGTTTTGAGTATGAGAACTGTGGCCTCTTTGGTTCGTCTACTTAGGTAAGTTATACAGTATACTATAAAAGGAGTATTAATACAAGCAAAGTTATAGAAAGGAAGAAGCACTTGAAAGATTATTATTTTAAAATGTTTTTTACTGATAAGGGTGTGTTTACTATGAGTAAGTAGAATGTCATTTTACTTTTCCAGCCACAAACTATTCATCACTACTTAAATACTAAATGGAAGAGATGAAAATTAGTACTAATTAATAATAGTGCACTTACAGCAGCAGAAGTACAGAATTGCCATTCGTTTATCAATATCAACATCCACATTTTATTATGTTCCATTAGTATTTTATCATAATCCCCTCACTGTTCCTCCTTTAGATATGTCTATAGCATAAAGTAAATAGGCCATATTAATATGCCATTTTCACCTGAGCCGGTGCAACTGCACTATAAACAGTCATGACTGGGTGCATTTTCACTAGTAGCTGCTAGGAATAATTTAATTCTCTTAAATAATTTTATAGATATAAGCTTTTACTCAACTGCTCACTCTGTTACATTAATTATTGGCAAGTGAAAACATAAATTTAAAACTGAGTCAATAATCTATGATATACTTTGTCTACATTTCCTTCTTGGAGAATCCTACATAGTAACAATAAGATTTCTAGAATATTTTGGCGTATGTCTTAGCAACATATATTACAACGTCCATGAAGGACAAATACTAAGTAGGACAGATAGAGTAAGATCAGTGTAGTTTTCCAAGTACTGCATTCAGCATAGAAGCTTGAGACAATATGTATATATTAAGACAATCTGTTAAAAAAAAGTGATAAAAGCCTTCAAGATTTTAACAACAGACCATTTTAGCATTTGAATTAACATATTCCTAAAATTCAGTTTTTAGAATGCTGAGATATCCTGGCTGCATACAGCATACAGAAACATAGCCTTCCTTCAGACTTGTATTGAAGGCTGTGTCTGTTTTCCCCTGTGATCATTTTCTGCTGTTTTCATTCAGGAGTCTGGACCTCTTAATTAAAAAAAAACCCAAGGAACAGGAGCTCTGTGGTGGCTATTTTTAGGCTTTGTGATGCTTCTTGTATTTTCTTTTCCATTAGCTTGTAAGACACTGCTAGCATTTGGCTTCTCTGTTTGTTAGTTTTGTTTTCATTTCTTATTTTAGGAAATCTGACACTCTGTTATGAGTTCAAAACATTTTACTTAATTTTCTCAGAGCACAGAAGAATTGAGGAAATGTGAAGGATGATATTTTCCAAAATAGCCTGTGAGTTTGGATAATGAGTTGAGAAAATACCTAAACAGAGGTATCCTGTACCTGATTATATTCATAGGCATTTATCCAGTTCAGCTCAAGGTTATTAGGATCTATTAAGTAGTTGGTATGATCGAACACAAATCTCATTTTTTTAAACCAACGCAATGGCTTGAAATTAAATGAAAAATTAGAGAGAATTATTAAAAATCTTCTGTCATTTTATTTTAAGAGATACTGAGCACCTGCAGTTCTCATACTTTGCTGACCTCAAATCAGTAAATGTATTCCATCTAATTAGTATCTCGTGTCAAAAACATGAGTCCTTTGAGAACAATCAGAATCCAGGTCTCTTCCCAGGGAAAAACATTCATCCCATTCTCCATGAGAAGAGGGAATGAAATCTAGGTCTACTTTCTAGCCTCTGGCCAACAAAATATTAAAGAAGAGGTGTTGCTGCCTTCTTTATTGTGCATATATTGAGAGAATTAGATGTGTAAAAGAAAGTCAGCCTAAGTCAAGCTGTAAGAAAACTTACAGAATAAAATCCTTTTGGGAAGTTGGTCTGAGAAGCAGATCTAAGCTGGGGTTCCATGAATAAAAACATTGTGATTCGAAATTGCCTAAATGTGCAGATATGAATCTGGTACCCAAGTCCTGGTTTTAGAATCCTAACCACAATATTGGTGATACTTTAAAGTTTTCCCAGAATCAGAGAGTCACAGAATGTTAAGGGTTGGAAGGGACCTCAAAAGATCATCTAGTCCAATGCCACTGACAGAGCAGGACCACCTAGAGTAGGTCATACAGGTGGGTTTTGAATGTCTCCAGAGAAGCAGACTCCACTACTAGGCAGCCTGTTCCAGTGCTCCCTCACCCTCACAGTGAAGAAATTTTTCCTTGTGTTTCTTTGGAACCTCTTATGTTCCAGTTTGTACCTGTTGCCGCTTTTCCTATCATTGGACATCAAGAAGAGCCTGGCTCCATCCTCCTGACACCTGTCTTTACATATTCATAAACATTAATAGTTGAGTGGAGCTTTAAGGGATTGTGACTTAGTCATATACACATCAGTCCTGCTTGCATCCATATTCCCTTTAAGTTCTTCAGTTTAGAGCAGAAACCACCAAATGTGCTGCTAAAATGTAGTGAACTCACTTAACAGGTACTAAACAACCTAGGAAAGTATATTATAAAGATAAGATAGTACAACTTGTCATATAAAGGGGTAAGCGAGGAAATTCAGCTTTCTGTGGATATAGAGAAGTTTATAGAAAAGATAATGAGAAGTGTATTTTTTTTGGTGCATGAATATCTTCTTTGTGCAATTAATGAATCTAGAGGAAAATAGCTGCACACATGCTAGTGCTGCCCACACCTGAGCTGTGCTTGCCTTGGGATCGAGGATAGGGTTTCTCTACCATTAGAGAAAATCTACTGCTAGGAAGGAAGGAAGGAAGAGACATTGCAGACTTTGTTAGCAAAAAACAATGCAGGAAGGAGTCAAGAGTAATAGGAAATTACTAATTCAGCCTCTTGCTGGAAAAATGCTGCTTGCCAAAATTAAAATCCAGATAAGAAACAGCTAGGAGCTCAGAGGCTTTGCTTCAGGAGCTACAAGCACCGATTTGTTGACTTGTATATCCCTTAATTTTGATTGCACCTGTTAAATTTGTCTGTTGAATTATATCATTTTTCCATTTTTAACTAGCTGTATTTACTCTTTAGAGTAAAGTGTGTGGCTTTGATAGACGACTGAATATCTTCATCCTGAGTTAGTCCCTATTCCCATATCTCATTCCTAGATTGTTTTCTATGTTTGCATTTGTAAGTTACTTTACAATTTATAATTATTCACTGCTTTACTTTGAGGGAGATAAAAATACAGAGAAGTGGTTGTATTTACAGTAAATATACAAGGCTAAGAGGAAAGCTCAGGTATTTCTGGCTTCTGAGGGAAAACTTGCCTATTAATCAACTGAACTAAAACATGTAAATTGAAAAGTAAAAAATATCTTAATTCAAGTCTAGCTGAAGGACATGATCATAGGATAGGATGCTAAGAGGCTTGAAATGCTAGCAAGTTTAAAGGCAAAATGGGTCATATCTTTAACAATACACATAGCATTCACTGTCCTGGCTTTAGTGAGTGTTACATGGAGATGAGAACTAATAGCAGTACTTCCTGATTTGAGCAAATGTTTGCATAGTTTAGTTGTGTGGCATGAAGATGCTGCTCTTTTTTTGCTGATGACATGGAAGGTGCTCAAGTGATCTGCTAGATAAGTCCTTGCTTATAGGACAGTGGAAGTGAAATTCATCTTCTTTACCTGCTGATATGCTCAGAAAGAGGGTCGTTTGTGCATCATTGTGCAACTTATATTTCACTGAGTTTTAATATTAAAACTATGGTCAATGTGGTAAATAGTGTACCTTCAGGCATGAAGAGGATGAAATTTACTATCATTCTAAGATCAATAGTAAAATTACTCTGGTCTTCACTGGCATGATGCTAATAAGTCTCATAATCAGATCTTGAGTTTTGAAGCCAGCTTTAGGCTGTATAGAGTAGGAAGCTGGGCTCTGATCTCTAAGGAACCAGTCTGATGTGTTAACAGTACTTGAGATGTGGGGACAAAACATATGTTAAGGATAAAAAGATAAGAGTCTGGATCAGAAGTGGATAAGGGTGAAATCTCCCTAGTTTTGCTGTCATAAGCATATTTCAGTGTAAGCACCATGTATCCTTTAGGAATGTAACGCACCTTGAGCTGCACTACATTGATTAGTGGGTTTGCAGATCTCTTAGTTCACATCAAATCTGTTCCATTCCTAAAGCACTGTACAGATCATGACAAGTGTTGTTCAGGAAGCTGCCAATTCTGACAGTTATGAATATTGACTTCATTTTAGTTTAAAATGTGAACGAATGCCTTTTTTTTTCTTAATTATTTAGTCATGTGGCACATGGAGAAATTCCTATTATAACCTCACTAGACCCAAATGTAGTATTACTTGCATAAACTTGAGAATTTTACTTGGCCAAGAGGGGTATAAATGTGATAAGTTTTTTCAGTGTATTTTTGCAAGTTTCCAAGTGATACACATAAAAACATTAAGTACAAAACCTTTGATTCTTTGTAGCAATGATTTCTAAGGGAGAGATTATTGGTTGCTAGGTTTGAAAGATGAAATTCCTTTCTTTTCTGCAGAGTTCTTTTATCCTAAGTCTATAAGCACAAGATCTCTGTGCTGTGATAAATTAAAACCTATGTTCACTGTGACTAGTCTGACATTGTCTTCTAGTGATGGAGTTTAAGAGATACCACTTTAACTCATGACCCTTAATTACATTGAAACTCAAAGCTCTGTTTTAAACAGACCAGTTTAGTAAAATAAGTATGTTCTAAGTTCCTTCTCATAATTTTTCTGTTTTAACTGCACCTCAAGGTTGAATGACAGCTCATATTGATATGTGCCTTAATATCTAGAAAAAAATTGAGATGCAGCCTGTGTAAAGGACAGCCTTTTGTGACCTTTATTACCCTTGATAAAAGTCATCAAAGGACGCTCTTTATTGGATGAACCTTGAGCTTTGCATATATATCAAGAAAAAAAAAAGTGTGGTATGTGAAGCAAGATACTTGTCTGTATCTTTAGGCACTAGAAAAAAAGTGTAAGAAATTAGAAATGTATTTCAATTAAATGTAAAAAAGAAATTTTTTTTATTAGTTTGTTTACTCTGCATAGTTTAGTATGTTGAAAGGGTATTTGTCTGAAATTGTCACTGTTCACACAGGTACATACCGTGTTTCTTTGCTTTGCTTGAATAAGCATTCAGCAACCTTTGTGCAGTATTTCCATTCCAAATTAAACAAATGTATGCTTTAGTATTCAGAATTTACGTGTGATCTGTTCTCTCATTTCTTTTTCTTCATAAAGCTGTGGTGCTGTACCTTGTGTCTCAAAAACCTCTGAAGATAATTATATAAAGTTAAATTACTTTTTATTTCTTTTGACTTCATTAGGATTACGTACACAGTAGGCTGTGGAGCCTCAGTGATTTCAAGTGTCTTGTTCTACATTATTAAAGGGCAACAGTTGTACCTACTTTGAAACTGAGGCAGTTAAATATTACCTAGGTATTATTTAATTATAGATTTCCATTTTTTCCAGGAAAGTTCATCTTTCGTGTTTCTTCTGGCCAAGAAAAGGAGAACTTCAATGTATTATTGGACTACGTGATCTCTAAATGTCCCTTCCAACCCTACCATTCTATGATTATTCATCAATATTTCATGATTAGTATATTCATGAATTGTATAATGACCACATATTTTTAATGAAATAATGTGAAAAGGCAGAAAACCTATTTGTGAAAAGGTGTGTTTTTGATGGCAGTCTACATCTATGCCAAAGCAACTAAATTAAGCCAGAAATTCAAAAGAAAATCAATAAGTTATTGGATATGTCTTGTGGTTTTCCATAGACTTTTAATGTTTTTTAACATTAAAAGATCATGACTACTCATCAACATTTCCTCTTCACTCCAGTGGTAGAGTCCATCTTTCCTTCTTGACAGGCACTAGGAATGAATGTCTTTCACTGTAGTTATGTTTTAATCTAAGCCAGCCAATTGTGATTCAAATAATCTTGCTTATTTAGCTTCTGATTTGCCATTTCTGCATCTTCACATACTTACATCTTCCATTCTTCTTCACATTTTCTGACTTTTCTCATCTGTTAGGGACTCTGCTTAGAAGCTTTCTGTCCTCCGTTTCACCCCTTCAGTCCCCTATTATTCTGTGGGATGTTGACACTACAGATTTAAAAATTCCTCTTTTTTTGTTATTAAAATATCACTCACAGGTCTAAATCAGGAATCAGAATTCCTTTTTTTTCAAGCTACTGAAGCACATGGCAAAAGTAATGTGAATTTATGATCTGAGCATACAAGCAAATGAGATGAGTAGGACAAGAAAGCAGTTAAATTACAAATTTTTGCCTATGAAGCAGAAGTTCTCTCACATCCTAACTGGTGAATATTTAGCTCCAGGCTGACTTTATCTTGACTTCTTATATAAAGTCTTTATTGCAAATGTTACATGTGAAATATTAGAGTGTGCATTTTTTCTTCAAGAGCAATCATTAATGCTCTATAACAAAAAGGTATGTAAAAATAAACAAATTTGTTCTTTCACAGCTATGCAAATCTTAAAATGTTTTACTGACTATGTAAATATTTCTGTTGCTCCCTTCACTGTTGTAACTGGATCTTTTGTTTACCACCATTTATTTATTTATTTTAAAGCTTAAGGAAGAAATATTCCTGAACCACAAACTAAGTTTTACTTTACATGAATATTTTATTGTAAATCTGTAAACATTTAATTCAGAAATGAAAATCCTTTATAGGGCCTAAGTGTAATTTCCTAAGATTTCAACATACAGAGATTTCCACTTGAATAGCGCGTGTCTATAAATAGTTATTTATAATAATATAACATTTATTAAATTTTTATAATACATAGACTGGCATAGACTGAACCCTAGATATGTGAGTGTTCTTTAAGAATATGGCTTATTATTTAAGTATCAGCATGTTTCACAATAATTTAGTACATATTGGTAATTAATATTCATCAAGTTACTGAAAGTATTAGTAAGTTCTTTTTTTGCACGTTGGATAGTGTTTTCATGATCAAAGTTTTATCAGCAAAAAGAGTTAGGTCTTAAAACCTTGCTCTAAAATCAGTAAAAATAGCTTCATTTGTTTCAATTATCTGAACACTTCAGATTAAAATTAAAAGTGCCATTTTGAAGATGCACATGCACAATGCACGTCTACAGATCATGTACATTGATCATTTTTTGTAAGATATGAAAAAGTTTCAGAGATTTGATAATATTCAAATATCAACTAAATTAGCTTGCAATTGCTCTCCAATACATTTTTGTAGCAGCACTAAAGACATAAATGTTTGATGCTCTGTACCCAAAGGTTTATGCAATCTATACACATAGTGGGCATTTGGTTTTCTTACACATAGTTGACTTGTTTTGTCTAAAATTCAAGGAAGTAATTTTGGCTTGCATTGGTAAATTATTGGATCTACTATGAGCCATATGGTAATGGAAGGGTTATTGAGAAGTCATTTGATTAAAAAAAATCTCACTCCAAGCAAGTCTGATGCCACCAATAAATGGGATAAACCATGTCTTCATCTAGTGAATCTGAATGCCCTCCACAGTCTCTCTGAACTAAGAAATTAGTGGGAGTGCTACCACAACGACGAAGTGCCTAGAGAGCATGTACTTTTAGGAGCTGTAGTGGGAGATGAGCCTGTTGGTGAACACGTACAATCTAACAGAGCTCTGTGATTGCTTGAAGTGGAGTTATAAACAGGACAGAATCAAAGTCCTCTTAGTAGATGGCTTAACACCAGACAGCAAGCTCAGGGAGGCTCAGTTTAGGAAGTTATTTGGTCATTAGGAAGCTGATGAAGAACATGACTCAAGCTTTGTGAAAATTTAATTGTATTAGTGTAATATTACATTTTAAATTTATTTCAGGTTTTGCTTATTCCTCTGGTATTAAAATTTTATGGTGATTCCCTGTGATGAAAACTATGTATGTGGGCCTTGAGAGAGGGACACAACAAGAGTCTTGGTTTTTATATCTCTTGAACTGTGTCTATGCATTGTAAATTGACATAGGCTGAAGCTATGAAAAGGAGTATGCATGTGTAGTCAAGCTCATGTCCATCTCTGGTGAGATTGCTAATATAGGTATGGCCCCAGTGACTTAGAACTGTATTTGAAGACACAAACTTAAGTGTCAGGGCCTAAATTAATTTCTGTTGAATTTTAAAATTCAAATTAACCAGACTCCACTAAACATAATGAATATATCTAAATGCATTTACAGGTGATGCAAAAATAATAGTAGGCATCTTCAAATTATCTTTGAATTTACATCCAATTTCCATTAATATAAATCACATTTCCCCCATAAAATATAGCATTTTTTAAATAGTAAGTTAAGTATTATCTTGGAGAGTGGAGAAAGACCACATCATTTGCAATTGCAATACCTTTTTCATGTAGCAACTCTTCATGTTATTGCTATATAGAAAGTTATAGAACTACCTGAACAACACTGTTCCTGTTTCTAGTGAATGGTAATTAACCCTCAGGTTATGAACTCATATAAAATATATTAAGCTTACTATTATCCAGATAAAACAATTAAGCAATATAAAGTTTCAGGAAAAAGTATTCATGTTGTTCACTGTGGAGAAAAAAAAATATTCTATTCCGCTTTTGAAAGTGTTATCATCTGGTTTAGACTTCATCAGTTTATTTGTATGCCTCACATACATCCATTCGTTTGCATGCAACCTTAATGATATAATGGAAGAATCAGGCCTTGTTGCTGGTCTGGGAAGGGAATTAGTGCTCCTCTCCTCAGAAATCTTGCAGCTGGTTTGAACTAATTGCAAAATCAGTCAGATAAGAAATTAAGAGTTACTCTTTCCTAGGCTTTCCCCTTCCTCTCTCCCTTTGCCAGACAAGGGCTAGATTTATTTCAAATACATAATATTGGTGAAAAGCAAAGGTTAGGCTGGAAAGATTGAAGCCTGGTGAGTGTCTGTGAACCTCTGCTGATTCATGAAGGAACTCATTCTTTAGAGGATTTGTCATACTAAAAAGGAATGAGAGAGAAGTTTGCCTGGCTCCTGTGTTATGTGGTCCATCTTTAGAGCTTGGAAAGGAGTTTTAAATTCAGTCTGAAAAAGGAGTACATTGTTGCAAACACTGTGTAGATATGTAAGTATTTATTGATCGACTGCTAAATCTTACCACGCTTCGGTGGAACTATCACATCTCTTAGGCTCAGTTGCAGTGCTCTCATAAAATCAAGAAGCTAGACTGGATTTTTTTTTCTGGTAAGAAGCAATGAGAAAAAAATATATTGTAAACAGAAAATGAAGACTTTCAGACTGTTCTTGTATCCCATAAAATTGGGAGATTGAAGAGCAGGAAAGCAGCTACAGACTCAAGTTACAATTAAGTATCTGCTGGGCAGTGGGCTTATTCCTCTCTCTCCTGGGGAAGTATCCTAAACATTTACTGTCCCCACTGTTAGCTCCCAGAGTTAAGAGTTCAGAACGGTGTTGGTAGTTATGCTGTGGCATTTTTTTTTAAAACCTTGTGCTTGCTTTGCCTTGTAAAAAACACAGCAATAAATAGGCCTTTTTTCCTACTTACTTGTAGTCAATGAAGTTGTAGTTGCTTTAAAGGTACTAAAGGTTAGTGTTAGCCTGAAGATTTGTCTTCAGGCATGTTAAATTAAGAGAAGTATTATAGTCCTGTCATGAGGATGTAACTCTGCCTCTCCACAGTTAAAGCAAATAGACATTGTTGGTTGCAGAATGTGAATGCAAAGACAACCATGTTTGTCAAAGCCTAATCAGTACTTGTGGGTGACATCCTTGACAATATTGCTGCGGGTTAAGTTGTTTTAATGGTACGTTTTCCTTGGTTTCTATTGTGAGGAATTTCTGTTTTTCTTTGGGAGTTTACCTGCTACATATGACTTTAAAATTTTGCCAATTCTTTTTTCTTACTTTATCCACTTTTTGAGACAGACATTCAGACATAGATTGTTTTACATGCACACTACCACATGCCTTGGCCCTTTTTTTTTTTTTTTTGCATAAAAATAAGGATTTGCTCAGTGCAATTGGGAGTTTCATAAATAAAAGATGGGTAAAACTTATCTCTGTAACAGTTTAGGTAACTGACTTATCACTATTAACTCTTAAAGTTGCTTGGCACAAGATTTGACTAATTAAAATATTCTAGGGACAATTTAGTATCCATTGTCCAAAACCACATGACAATAAGCAGTCCTTTGTTCAAATACCAAATGGCTGTTTGACTCATTTCTTTTGTTCTCTGTTCAGGTTTGCTTAGGCTGCCAGATGACTGCTCATGTGCAGCTTTCTTCCTGATGTATTTACCTAGTGGCAACAGCATCATCCTCACATAAAGCATGATGGTGTGAGGTGGTAAGGAAATATCTACCCTCAGAAATGGACTGTGGGACATCATCACCCACCACCATGGACAGTAATCCTGTTTTGAACAATGCAGTGCTGTGAGGATGCACCAGTTCATTTCCAGGTAGAGCCTGGCTGCGGTAGCCAGGCAGTACCTGCAGGCTAGTGAGCTCACTAGGGTTGACTAAGTCGGATGTGTGAGTTCAGGACCATTGGGCGTAGCTTTTGGTGTATGATATGTGTTACATGCATGTTTGAATATGATGCTAGTGTGTAGGAAAACCTGCCAGACCCCATCTCTCTGCAGTGTGCTGCCATGCAGTAGCTTAAGACAGAATAACTTGTGTCTGTTTGAAGAGATTTAGTCTGAGACTGTATTGGAAAACCACTACTAAACTGGGAATAGATGTGTGTGCAATGTTCCAAGTTAATAAGTACAACCATATCTATAATTCTGAACTGCAAACATTTTTCCATCAGAATGGGTAAAGCAAGCTATATCTTTCATATTCAAGTAGATAACTGTACCTGTCTCTGTGTCTCTATATTACACCTGTGTTATGAACAGACAAAGGTGGTTTTAAACATGAACATGGTCAAGTTATATGATGTGAAATACCTATGAAATAGGACTCTTGGAAAAAATATGCTGAACAGAATAGGCTTATAAAGGGCTAGATCTTTGATGATAAATTTCATTGAATTTCATAAGCCTTTTAATTGCCTTTAATATTGAATGAGGCAAAATATGTAAAGTTAGGAAAAGCTGAGTATACTTTTTCACTTTTGTTTTTCCTTTTTCTTCTGTTGTAGCTTTCCAAGTTTTAGGAGCTGTAGCTTTAACACAGTAAATATTTATCTGGTGTCCTATCATTCTCTTCAAACTCTTCTTTCTGTGTGCTCACTGACAATTCCCTTGATATACAGCTGCTGCCATGATCTTGGATCTCAGACCAGAA
Organism: Urocolius indicus; assembly: GCA_013401255.1. Taxonomy (NCBI): domain Eukaryota; kingdom Metazoa; phylum Chordata; class Aves; order Coliiformes; family Coliidae; genus Urocolius; species Urocolius indicus. Next base: position 168,717 of record WBNH01005530.1, read on the forward strand.
GGAAATGCAAAAAGTTATTCTCTAAAAAAAATTTACAAGTCAGTGATAATTTTTCAAGAGGGAAAAAGGGAAAGCCAAGGAATTCTAGGCCAGTCAGTCTCACCTGTGAGCCTGGCAAGATCATGGAGCAGATCCTACTAGAAACTATGCAAAGATACGTGGAAAATAAGGAGGTTATCGGTGACACAGAGAGAGGATTTGCCCTTCAAGTCTATTGCTTTAATTCCTTTTGCTGCCTTTTTTTTGGCCTTCAGCATCAGTCACAGTGTTTACCAGCCCAAGTTCTAAACTATACAGCACTATCAATTCAAGAACTACTTAATCTACGGAAAAGTAACTGAGACTGTCTTTGTATTTGACTGAAGCACAGTGGGGTACTAAGAATTGGATTGACAAATTAGACAAAAGATGTTACTAATCCTATTCACTGTATACTGTTAAATATGTATGAAGAGGATTTATAACCAGTTCCTGAAGAGTTACTTTATCATCGGTTTCATCTATAAAGAAAAAAAGTCAAACTATTTTGTAGTAAACTTTTTCCAGTTTTTCTTCGTTTGCTTACCTGTACCCTGTCAACATGACAATGAATCACTGGCTAAGAGTATGCCAAGGAGTAGTTTATTGACTCTCTGAGTATCTTAGTACTGTTAATATCACCCTTTTCAAATTTTATCAGGCTTCTCAAATGCCAGCTTACTCATGTGGTCTTGAATTAGAAGATTTTTTTAACTCAGGAGTATTAAGCAAGGGAAAACTAGGACAGACTTTTGTTGTTACATGATTTAATAAAATACTGAGATGTTGTAAGTATTCAGTTTACTGTCTAAATATACAAGTACTGGGAGAACACCTGATTCTATAAGATGCGTGTACTTAAGAATGCATTTGTGACAAAGGAGAGAAGTCAATCAGGAGGTATGACCTGCTAGTTTTAGAACACTTCTGGACTTATCCTGCAGTTCTCATTCTGTCAAAACAGCCATTGAACTCATTCAGAGATGCTTGAAAAAGGAGTAAAAATCTTATTCTGATCCTAAGCCCATTGACTGACAGAAATAATTTTCAATTTATTTATTTTATGATTTGGTCTATGACCTGCATTTTATAAACACACAGAAAGGTGTATTTTGACAGAGGAACCTAAGGGACTTAAAAATCAAAGTCTCAATGAAAGACTGTGGAATCTAAGTTTCTGGATAATTTTGAACATTTAATGTGAGTGAAGTCACTATCCATTTCCACCTGAATCATTAAACCCTTACTTCCTTCATCTCAAAGAAAAATAGTGTTATGTACACTGTTATCAACACTGCCCAAACAGGATATTTTGTGTACTTCTCTGAGACATTTACCTCAAATTCAGCAGAATATTACATTTCAAGACCAAATTTCTTTGGAGCTGCTCTTTTCTGTGGAGAGAGGATCTCTATTTGAACACATGAATGAATTAATATGGATTGACTTGATGCTACTGTGAGTCAGCTCCAGAAACAAAAAGAATCCTTTCACCTCTTGAAGAGCTTAGGTAAGGCTTTTTATGAGCATGGCATATCATCCCTTTGTTTTGAAATATTGAGAAATATTGAAAGTATTTGTCCAGTGAGGACATCTTTATACACACACACCTTTCATTGTTGTATCTCCAAGATACAGGATAACTTTTGCAGCTTCTTTTGTTTTCCTGATAATATTTGAATTGCAAAGTTTTTAATAATTTTTCTTTCTTCCTTTTGGTGGGTTTTTTTTCCCCTCACTTGTATTTCTTTTTAGATAGTCTAGCTGAATTAAGTGAAGAATTAAACTATATAATGCAGCCTTATTATAGGAAGAACAAAATGAAGATGATCTGATGAGATAAATCGCTGAAGGTTAATAGCTTTTTTAAAATCAATCTCCCTTACAAAGGAAAAGGGTAAATTGCTTAGTGGATGAAGCCTTGGCCTCTCACCTTTCTGACCATAGTTCAAGTCTACACTGTGAGGGTCCTGAGCTACATGCTTTATTGGGCTGAGATCAGTCTCTAGTGGGCAGGAGTCTGTATTACAAGATTCATGGATGTATTTTTCCATACAGGCAGTAGCAGCATGTGAGGCAGTTACCAACTACTCTATTATCTCCCTAACCAGTGAGACTGACAGAACAAAGTTAGTATTACCGAGTGAAGCATGAGGACATTCCAGCTTACAGCCCTCTGCACTGTATCTACACCATGCACTAATTGTGGGGACAGGCTTCCAGAAAATCTTACAGCCTTTTGTCAACAATAAATAGAATAGTCTCCATTTAACAAACAAAAACGAGGTGACTTTTTTCATCATAATTAACAGATTACTAGGAAGCTTTAGTAATTATAATTGATCATTTTTTATATCAAGTTCAGGCAAAGAAATAATTTATCTCAGCTGTTATCCATAAGGAAGGCAAAATTTCAGAGAACAAAATAATTGAAGTGTCAATTAGGAAGTTTAAATAAAAGTGGGGAAATTTTAAAAAACCCAACATTTCTAGCATAATTTATTAGCATGTTAATCAAGTTTTAATCAGATATTAGTCTGATAATTTATGTATTCCCATCAGTCATGTGCATGAAATGACTATTAAATAAGCCTCTTTCTGATTTAGTTTTAATAATATTTTTAATAGAAAAGCACACTGCATTCTGAGCAGCAAAATGAGCAATACAAACTGTCTACTGAATAAACATACAAGGCATGGACATAAAAAAGCTTTCAGTTAAGGAAGCTGTTGTAAGTGTGATTTTTGTAAGCAAAGCTATGTTCCCTTGGGATCCAACTAAAAGCAGAATTTATTAATCTTACGAAAAAAACTTTATTTTTTAAGCCAAAACAATGACGGGGGAAAAAAATGTTATTTAAATGTGAAAGGAAAGTGTTTTGGTTTACCTGTTTGGCCTGTGCAGCAAGATACATGGAGTCTTGTGTGAAAGCATTCAGCTGTGTGTCTGTGTGTTGTGAATGTTGTGCATAAACTTAAAATCAGATCTATAAAATGTGTATTCTTTCTACTGAAAATACTGGCCATGCTTGTAGGGATTAATAAGTAATATACAAAAATAATTTGCAAATACTGTATATGCTAAGACTTAGGAATTCATTGTATGTTAAAATGTACATATATTCATGACACTAGCATACACATCCCAGTGATTTTTAGTGATTATTGCTTGCTGTTAATTCAAAACACCTGCAAGTCTCTTTGTTTTGATCAAAGCACTTTTTCTCCCTTGAGACTGATGGATGGCTTTGTAATTTGTGAGGTAATGTGTTAAAGGTCATGAGTTAATATGTCCTGTGGAACTTGCTCTTCTTCTTGCCTTCATTTCCCAAATGGGTGAAAGGAATAGTGTTATTTTTCTGTGTAGGTGAAACTCCTGTTCATATATATGCTAAATGTATGTGTACTTACATTTATGCATGTGTTTATGTGTGTGTGTATATCTCCGTGTGTATACATACATAAAAATGCACAGAGTCACCTTTAAGATAATTTTATGCAATACTTCTTTTTGTAATAATCTATCTCTGTCTGGATCAAGTATTATTATTATCCTTTTTAAAATTAAACTACCCACAAAACATGCATTTACTTTCAGCTATAGAAAATGCTAATAATGCTTTTAGAATGGTCTTTAAAAAGTCTAATTATATCATTTAAAAATAGAGAGACCAAAGGGCAAGCTAAATTCTCCTAACATAAATCAGACTTTTTTTATTTCAATGACTTTAAAAACCTCAAATGCAGTAATTTTAATAGCAATGAAAGAATGAATAAGTCATAACTCCGCCTGATCACATAACTGTCTATAACTGTTATTAAATGCTCCAAAATAAGTGAACTCATTATGTTTCTGCACTGCTTTTAGCTAATCTAAGATTCTGCTCACTTAATCATGCAGAAAAGGCTTTAGCACAGTTTTAGACCCTCAGCAAGGTCACTTCAATGCCTTTTTTTTTCTGTTCCACACTGATCATTTAAGAACAGCACTTTGACCTGAAACTGATGATCTCTCATATAAGCTTGAATGCTTAACCCCGAAAGGGCTGTGTTTCAGATGTACATTTGCACAGTCTATTGTCATATTTGCTGCAAACTGAGCCAGACTCTCTTTTCAGAGAATAAGGAAATGCCAATCAGAATTTGTAGATGTCATGAGCATGATGAAAGTACATTTTATGATACCTTCAGAGACAGAAGTAGTGATTTTTAAAACACATGCTCCTGCTATGAACTCTTTAATGAGTTCCAATTGGCTCTGGACGTATGACAATTAAATGCTGGGTTTTTTACTATACATTTCTGTCAGAAAATATATAAATCTTATATGTAGACTTTTCCTAGAGATCCAAATAATTTAGGCATGATAACCCACTTAGACAACTCTTGGCTACAGTAAAATTAAAGACACATTAAAAAGTTAGGAAACAAATGTCCCTTCTTCACAGTGTCTGTGCTACAGAACAAAGTGCTTTTTAATGTCAGTAAAGTATCTTCAGAAATCGGGAGTAGAGGCCAAGTCCTACACCACTGTAGTTAAGAGAAAACCTTATTGATTCAGTGACAGCAGGTCTGGGCTTTGAATCGCAAAAAAAAGCTGTAATTCTCCAACACTAGTGCACATACTTAACTTTATTCATCTAGTTTGTGCTGTTGATATCAACAGGATGACTTTACCTGAGTTAAAGGCAACTTCAGCCACAGACATTTATTTCCCAGTGTGCACTTTCCTTTCTCTCCGCATGTGTGCATACAGTCAGAGGGAGGCATAACAGCAGTAGCACATATGCAGGGTGGTTATCAGGTCTGTTATAAAGGCAGTCATCATCCAGCATTGCCATCTTCTCTGCTCATGATGAATAAAGGTGTTCTTTATGGTGCTATAAGGCTGTTTCAAAAATACTGTCTTTTTTCTCCTTTTCATGCTTTAAAGGGAGAACGTGTTTGGCGTGGATGAGAAATCACATATTTTCCTCCCCTTTTTCTAAGGCTTAGCAATGCAAAAGCAAAGTTTTGTTTTATTACATTTAATTACATACAAGAATAAAAAGAAGAGAAAATAAATCCTAAGGAGGGCATTCAACCAGTTCTACATTGCCCAGTGCAGCTTTTCTAGCTGTCATGGAAAAACTATAGCTGTGCTTACCTGCTATGGAAAGACAAGCACTGGTCCCACACGCTTTCCTAGAAATGAAATTATCTTCTTTTCTACAGATATAAAATATACTTTGTGATTGTATAATTTCTGGCTATTCAGTGCTGCCTGGGGTTAGAGTCATAAAATCTAGATTGTAGATCTATAATGGTTCTTCCCCAGAGACAGTGTTGGCAAGAAACCCTCCCCACCCCCTGGCCCAAGGACAGAGAATGGGAGCAGCATGCAAAGGCATTTATACCTCATGGCAGTGTGTTTGTTCCTCAGACGCCTTGAAGAATAGCAAGGATGTGTAAATGGTGTCACCATTCCCTCAGACTGTGGGATGATGGGTGTATTTACAAAGGAGGTGTGCTTTTCAACTGTATGGAAAGATAGTTTTCCCTGTACTGCCATAAATCTTCTGGCTATCACTGCTCCTCTGGTTTTTGCATTGGTCATGCCTGTTAGGGAGATGCAGACGATTGTTTAGAGTCAGTCCACAGTGTTAAACCATAAACTCCTCCAGTCACAGACTATTCAAATGCTTTTACTGTGTCTGAGCACAACTGGTCCCAGACCTATAGGCACTACTGTAACGCACTTGATGCAAAGGCAGTATAGTAATTACTAATGTCACATGCTAGCTCTTGATGCTTTTGAAACACTTCAAGATCCTAAGATTAAAATAAAGCTTTTAGGATTGCAGAGTGTTAAAAAAAGGACTACATTTTTCTTGTATAAAATTGTACTTTGTCAGAAAGACAAACAAAAGAATTACACTATTAATATTCTACAATGGAGCAGTAAGATCAGAAAAATTAAAAAAAAAAAACAAAACAAGTAAAGCTAACAACTAATGGAACAAGCCTTCAGCTGGACATAGAAGAACAAAATAATACTATATCTTAATATTGTTTCCTTGAGGACAATTATTATTATTTAATTAAAATGTAAATTTTGGTTCATGCTATTTAGATAAATGATTGAGCCTTGAATTGGTGCTCCATTTCTCATTTTAGATAAGAAAGTGTACAAATAGAGGTTTGAGAGAGACAAGCACAAATATGCCTCAAGAAGAGGACGGAATTTACCCAGTTACCACTGGAGAGATGTTGTAGTCAGAGCCCCATTTTTCTGTCTCTTTTCTCACATCTATTCCAAAACTTCAGAAGACATGTTTGGTGAATTGTGTAATCAGAGGTTTGTAGAGCCCTATGCAGTTCTTGCACCCTGTCCCATATTCTGTCTGTGAAATAAGGCCACTGAAGCACTTAAACAAGTCAGATTCATACTGTTCTGTTCTGTGTATGATAAATTGTTGTGACACCGTAGTACTGCCACTGGGCAGTGCCACAAAATCACTGCTGCAAGGTGAATCTCTGTGCTCTACAGTCTTGTTCTTCAGTGTGAAAACAAAATCCAGCTGCTTAGCTGCAAGAGAAGTTATATCTTGGACTGAATAAATAAAAGCTAAATATTACTACTAGAATGGCAAATGAAGAGATTTTCTACAGGCAAGCATAAAGCAAAAGCCTATTCTAAGCATTTCAGAGTATAAGCAGTATCTGCACCCAAATTATAATTGCATAAATGTGATTGACATTCTTAATTCACTACATCTAAGTCCTAAAATCTTATGATTGTGTGTATGTGTCATGGGGATGGTGGAGGAAGAATTCTACCACATTTCATCACCATATTTTGTTGCTTGAGTCCATCTGAGATTTAGGAAATGCTTTAGGGCCAGCCAATGAGCAGGTCTGCAATCAAAAATTGCTAAATTCACAGGGTTATGATTTATAAGGATGTAATATTATTTATGCATATTTATGTAAGTGCTATGTATTAGCAACCGTGTTTATAAATCCTGATATTTTAGCACATTTCAGCATGAATTATTAGATATGTGAAATACAAAAATTGTTTTGGAATATTATAAAGTATTTCTTCATAATAAACATATTTGCAGATACCCAGACTGGCCAGTTAGATAAAACAGGATGAGAGGCATGAAACTGTGCTTATTGAAGTCAGTATAACTCAAAAAGGAACCACATTAAACTCTAAAACTTTGATTCCTTTTTTCCCAGAGGACTGACAAATAGAAAAACTGAAAAAGAGAAACAAAAATGTTCAGTCATGCGAAATTTCAACTGTAAAATTAGTTAACACCTTGTAACTTTTTTCCCATTAATTTGGTTCACACCATTGGGGCATCTGAATAATGTGCTTATATGATTTTGCAACAGAGGCTGCGCAGGATTTTCAACAGATACTTTCCAAATGTGTTATTTATCAATAAAATTCTTTTGATTTACTTTTTCTATCAAAATGTTTTTCACATGATGCTGGAATACATAGTGTTACAGTTTGGAGGCCTTACTTGAAACATATCTTATTTGGGATGCAAATCCATGCAAATTTTAATTTGTGTAAAACACATTGGTTTCACAACTGCCAGCAACACAGAACACAGATATGTATGTTTGTAAAGGTTTCAAGTGAATTGTAAGCAAATTTGTGTTGATTCAAAGTTTTTTTTCCATAGGAATCGCTAAACCCACATTAAACTGTTGTCTTCATTGTGGATCACATTTTGTTTCCTGGTAACACTGAAAGCAGCTCAGGATCTCCTGTATCCAGTGCAGCATGAGAAAGAAAGAACTGGTTAGAACCTCTAACAAACAATTAAGTTAAATTATTGTACATATTTGTAGTGTTTTATAATATGATGCAGTGAAGTACAGATACCTTTATAGCCCATTGGTATCCAGAACCTTTTAAATCAAATTACAAGATAAGCCCAGATGAAAACTGACAGTATGCTAAGGTAAGGCAAGAATGGACAGGGATGCCTGCAGTCCAAATTATTGAATAGATTTTTGGAGAAACAGATGTCTGCTGGGAGAAAAAGACAAAGGTGGCTGAGAAAAACACTGAAGCAGTTAGAATGCGCTAGGTAGACATGGCATCCTCCTCAGGTACAGAGATGCACAATTCAAAACCTGTATGGTATATAGTGTAAATGTATTTGAAAATTCAGTCGAATGATCAAGAAAAGACAAAAGGAATTTGATTTCAACAGTGCCCTGAAAGATGTTAAGTGTGTGTTCTATCAGCTTCAGTCAAAGTGAGAGAAATTTTTAGAGGTACTTGAAGGGACGAGATGTTAATGTTTGTACTTACATTAAAAAAAAAAAAAAAAAAAAAAGAAGAGTGAGCTGTATCTTTCAAAAGAAAGTAAAAATGTGATTTTTTTCTTTTGCTACATATCAATATTCTAATGAATTCTTATCAATTAAACTGATTTTATCTAAGTTATTGATAAATCTATCAACCTCCTACAAATATTTATTTCAAAATCACATGTATGCACTATAGTGGTGCATTGAAGGACCATCATACATTATGTAGTTAAAAAACATGAAATATTTTTTGCAAAACCTGAAATGAGTAGTAATCTTAATCTTCTTCCTAACAGTGCATTGTTGTGCAGGGAGGAGAAATTAGCCAGCTATCTCTTCTTTGGTGGGTCTCCTCTGGACTGGAGTTACTCCTTTGCTGTATTCTCCTTTCTGGTCCTTTCATGGGTCATTCTATGTAAAGGACCTTTGGAGATCCCTCCATATAGTCAAGATGTTGTAGTATTTAGAAGCAAGTTTGCATTGTTCAGACAGCATAAAAGTCCTCAAAAGTTTGCTTATCATCATCCCAAAGTCACTTTTGGGCTGAAAGTATATTTAACCAGAGTTAACTCTGAGCTTTCCTGTTACCCTTTTGCTGAAGTGCCACTATAAGCACTAAAAACAAGACGAACTGCCAGGCAGCACATGCAACAGAAGAGTGCATCCAGTCTACTGGAGCCAGTGTTATGCTGAGTAGCATTTAGATTGCTTTAATTTGTGTTTTAGACTGGACCATTATCTGCACAACTTCAATTCCGGAGGTATTTTAAGGTCTACTTTACATCATCGTTTCATATTCAATGCCTGTTTTTTCCTAGTCTAAAATGAAGAGAGGTATTTACAGTTCTGCTTCTGCAGAAAGAAGAAAAATGAAAGTATGAGAGGATTCTGCCCTTCAAGCAAAGTAGTCCTTATGTAATGAGTGTACTGGTGGTAGTTTTAACCCTGGAAAGTGGAGGGAAAACATATTGATAGCATGGAGTTAGTATAGGATTCTGTTCCTCACACTCCAAAAAAGTGCAGTTGCCACTTGTCTTCTTCAAGCCCATCTTGAGTATTATCAAATGTCTTCAAAACAACTTTTTTATCTTAGTAGACATAAAGAAAAAAGAAATTATTAATCTAAGTCTCTGACCAATGCTACGCAATGCTGATGTCAAATCCATAGCTTTCTAGAACTGAAGATGAGCCTTAGAGAAAAAGGGAGTCCAGAGGGTTATCTGTGTTTAATTTCAAAACAGACTGTATTGTCTGGCTTCCAGGAATTTCATTGAGCTTCCACTTAAATTTCTGTATTTCAATAAAACAGAAGTTATTCAAGTACTTGCAACCACAAGGGTGTGAAGAGACTTAATATCAATGTAGATTAAACTTCATGTGAAATTTGTGAAGACTCATTGACCCAAAATCCAGGTCCTCTTCGCTGAAATCTTTCGCATTATTGATCGTGATGACTTCTCTTCACTGGTTAAGTGACCAGTGCTGTACAGACCATTATTATTTTTCAAATATATCTTATTTGTGTCTACATCATTATTGTGTCACAAGGAAAGACAATAAAAGCTTGTCAATACATAGGGGATAGCCCATTGAACAGGAATGCTGTTAATCATGCCATTTATTACTTTTTTGAGTGGGAGCGTTTCTATCCCACATCATTATCAAACTAACCATAAATTCTAAATATATTAGTAAAGATGTTAATTGATCATGAAAATATGATCAGGAGCTTGAAGTATTGTAGGATGAAGTATTATAGGTCAAAGTAATTGCAGTAATTCTCAACACCTCCCTACCCATTTGTATCCAAGTTCCTTGATGATTAACCAGCTGCAAGTGAAAGAAGAGTCTAGTGTCCTCTCCTTCACCTATTCTTACTTGGCTTTCCCAGTTCATCCAATGATGACCACTTGGCTAAGTTGTGATTAAGGGATTTTCTAACCATATTACCAAGCTTTGAAATGAACCCATTTGCCATTCTTTCTGGATTGGTTTCTGAAAATCTGTAAGGAATATATATTCAATTTACAGAGCACCTTAAGTCATCCTCTGGGATATTTTTATTTGCTTCACTTCTTGCAGTATACCGGCTTCTTTGGATGACTCTACCAACTCTACCACAGTAGACAGAAGAAGCTGTTTACTTCTAAAATGTGTTGTTGATTTTTTTTTTAATGGATAGAGTGTGATTTCTAAGTCAAGAGCCATTTTCACAGACACAGAATTTTGCCAGACACAGAATTTTGTCAAAGGGTCATTGTACTTCACACTAAACATTCTTATATCTGCTGGTGTGGTTGTAGTGCTACTAGACTTTAATTTAGTCCCTGTAGTGGAAAGCAGACTTCACCATATTCAAGTAGATAAGAGGAAACCCAAGATATTCCAGATCAACCAGGATGGCAATGTACTGTGTCTGGCAATAGTGGCTATCTTATATCTATGTCAAGAGAGGTCACACTGTCACCACAAGTTAAAACACTGTAAAGAACAGATTAGTATATTTGACTATGAATAAATAAAAAGTTTAACGTTTGATTTATATTCAGCTGAGTTAGAGGAAGTGATCGACAGTCATCACACAGCCAATTGCTGTGAATCAGATTCACAGAACATTATTCTATGTGTACCTTGCAGACAAAGGTGCTAACCTAAGGAAGTTTTCTGACTTTTGGCTTGCTTTTGAAGAAAAAGGAGTATCAAAAAATCCTTATGATAATTTGTACTTGCTTTCCTACTAATAGATTTTTGGCAAAGCCTCCTGTTTGCCGAATATATATGACAAAAATCATGCACAGGGATTCCTTTTAATTGGTAGAAACTAATTGTTTCTCTGTCCATGTTTTAGATAGCATGCAAATCAGCTATTTTTATCAACAATCGGAAACATAAAACTCCTTTTCTATCTTTCCTCAACCCTTCTCTTTTGTAGAAGAAACGTCAGTTTCCTTTACATGTCCATTGCTTGTTAAATTCATTCATGCTGCTAGGCTTGGCTAGTGTCCTTAGACATAATATCTTAATGTATATATGTTTTTAAGCAATCACTTGCCTATCTTAATAACATCCAAACTCGATTTGTTCTTGGGAATATATGGAGACCGAATGTTACAGTAATAGCAAATGGAATTTTAACAAAGGATTCCAGGACTGTGTTTCATTGTTAGCTTAAGGAAGTCCTGGTTTTGTCATGCTTTCTCCCTTCCCTACCTCACCAGAATTGCCAGTGCTATTTCAGAACAGTATAAGTAGTCCCTTTGTAAGAGACAAATGATCTTTTTGTTAATTTTAAAACTTACCGGGATTTAAGTGATTTGTGATTGCAGATATGCATCTGCTAATAAGATCATTTTTTCTCCAATGAAATACACTATGGTTTTTTGTGGTGTTATTTCTGTTTTGCAAGAATAGTAATAAAATATGTTGCAATGTTTAAATAAAAGACATTCAGAGCCAAATCATCAGTGTCAGTGTACATTTATGCTAATGATAGGAGCAATCCACTCAAACTGGATGCAAATGGCTAGAAAGTTAGTGTGTTTACAAATGCCTTAGATATTTTAACATTCGCACTCTTTCTAGCTGCCACAGCAAATTTGAACTAGATATTGCAGTTGCTGTCATATCCAAAATCAAGAGTGTCCTTCATCACAAGCACCCCTAGCAGGAATCCTCAGCAGTATCTGCCTTTCTCATGTATTGCCTGCCTTGTAGCTTGCAATTAGTTGATAGAGTAGGGCTGCAGCATCACAGAAGTGCTGATGCTTTGTCTTGCCTTGTGGAGTATGAGGGTCTTTAGAGGCAAGTTGAATGTCAAAAATGGAAACAACCCCTCTCTTGCTTAAAGGAATGAAAAAAAACTTCAGGAGAGGGTGTGCGTGTTCAGCTTTTAGGCATATCATTATGTAATAGACTACACTGATGAGTAACAGCTTGTATTTTGGCATGGCAGAGGTAGTGTAGTACAATGATTGAAAATATGTTTTTTGTCAGTCCTGTCCTGAACCACCACCTTCACTTACATTACTTTGCACTTCAGGCAGCCTTCTGATTAGGCAACATTTTCTTGCTACTTTGTCATTACAATAGCTTAAAGAATAACATCAAAGTTAGGCCTATTGCTGCTTTTTGTAGTCATAAGATTCTGATGGTATGTATGGCTGGCTTAAGAGCTGATACATTTCCTCATAATTGTTTGGGATCTGAGAGGATCCTTATTTTCAACAAAACCAAGTTTGACTTTGGTACTTTTGTAAACACTCAAACAATTTCATTACTTCTGACATATATCATGAGAACCTTTTGCTGTTGGCAAACTATTCTTTAATGAAACATCAGGAAACATACTATAACGTTCATCTAAACGAATCTCTCATGCCTAAATGGGTAATATTGAAACACAAATATTTTTGTGTTTGGGAGAGTTTCCCCTGAGAAAAGTATACATAAAATGGAAGCTGTGTGAGTAATGAGTGACAGTTTCTTAAAGGTTAATATTTTCTTTAATCTATTTCCATAACAGGAGAAGAGAAGAAAATACGGTGCTAAGCATAAGGTGTGCTTTTGGGATTAGAGAAACAATCTCAGCTAGTATGTATATCTCAGACCAGGGGGAACAATACGCACACCACAAACACATTTCTATTTCACTTACTAAAATATAGAAGTGTCTTAAATATTTTTTCCATGTTATTAAAAGGATAGAAGATTCCTTAGATTTTCTCTTTATTACTTTAAAAAAAAAAAAAAAAAAAAAAAGAAGAAAAGTAAAACTGCCCTTAATGCTGGACTAGACTCTGTGATTGTCATGCAAGGTAATGAAACCATTAAATGCACAGTATTAAGAAGAGACGAGATGCAATTAGCCAAGAAATTACTCTGATCTCAGTGACATTTTCAAAAAATCATAATACAATATACATTGCAGGACATGATTGACAGTCTAATCCAGTTTTGATGGAACGTAGTCCACATACTGAGAGTAAAGCAGTACACGGCCAGATAAAGCTCACAGCTGTGAATCCCTGATATGTCCTTACAGTCTTGTCACCCAGGAAATTCCTCAGGTTTAAAAGATGATGAAAGTATCGACCATTAATGACAGGATCATCTCCTACCCTGAAATAAAATGTACTAATCCCTTTTGCTAGGTCTATGAATTCCTAATATAAATTATATAAACTGTAGTAATTCATCTCTGTTAGCACAGTTGTGTTTGGAAATTGTACAGCAGTCTTTGCCCTATTTGAAATGCTAGATGAAAGCAAGACGTGTTCGTTTAAGCTGCAGCATAAAGTAATTTAACACAGGGGACAGAATAACTTCTGGATAATGAGCAGTAGATATGTAAAAGAAGGAAGTTCTGAAGTTCTGAAGTGGCCTGATGGATTTATGTATGATCTTAGGAAGAGGCCAAAAATGTAAATATAGGCAGTATGGTTAAATGCAGGTGCTTTGTTAGACATTTGTAAGATGATTTAGCGATTGAGTCATACAGAATACATCCTCTGACTTCAAAGAGACATACAATGGTCATTTATGTCTTACAAATAATTTGGATGGTAACCTATCCATCATTTTAAAACACAGGAATGTGGATCATAGTGGATTATTCAGGTGAGGGGGGGAGTTTAAAATGAATTTGAAGTGGCATTGAAAACACATTTGAATTTCTGTAATCCATTTTTTGATAATACATAGGCTGCACATATCTATCTGCTGCCTTGTGCTTATATGTCATTGACACCTGCAACAGTCACATAGACAGTCATTACTGAAGTTAGATAGTTAGCCTTGTAAGGGACATTAAAGGCATCTGCAAATAATATAAAGCACAAAGCTGAATCTTGGATGTTTTTCACACAAGTTACAACAGTATGAAAATGAATGATTAGTAAAAAATGCCTGGAATTCATGGATGGAACATAAAAGCATTGGATAAAATATGGGCATGTTTCTGCTGTGCATAATCTGCTCACACGTAATAGTATATACTAGTTTTAAGAGTAAATACAACACAGATAGGCTACTGCTAATAAATAATATTTACATTAAAAAAAAAAACTGTTCTTCTGTAGAGGTAACTGCTCAGAAGGTTTCTGTGTTTGGTAGCCTTTCTGTACTCTGAATGTGGTGGAAGCCTGCAGTAGAAATCATTGTATTGCACATTCATACAAAAGCAAAGCCTAATGTTATTCAGTGCTCTGAGAACACTTTAGGAAGCAGAACAAGGGAGAGTCAATTCTTTTATGTCTGACTAGCATTGCTTTTGCCAGTTATGTTCAGAATAATTGTAGTGAGATCAAAAGCTAACCGTATACGTAAGTTCCCACAACTTGTGGGATTAAAGATATCTCACAGGTATGATGGGATACAACTGATTCAGACTCTTCAAATTTCAGCAGGTTTCAGCATAGCTTGAAATATAGCCAAACCACAACTGATTGCATGCCATTCTGAAATTGCCTCAAAGAACCCGCCAAAAAACCCAAAAAGCAGCAGAGGTCTATTTTGTATCCGTCATTTGAAATGCTCAAATATGAATTCTATAGCTAATGTCAGACAAAAAAACGCAGAAGTCATCTTTGAACATCTTCTCTATATTACAGAATGGTATTAAATGTGCAGAGGTGAATAATGGATCGTGTCACTTTATGAGTCATAAGAAATACTATATTTCCATCTTGAGGACCTGATTTATTCAAGGTGGGTGGTATTAGAGATGAATATGACTTAAATTATATTCAGGAGTCATTTTAAAAAAAGTTTACTAGAAATGGCAATTTAAAATTAAATTCTGTTTAAAAGATGTTTGAATCTCAAATAGCCACTGAATTATTTTCATGTCTGTGTTCTATTTCTACCACTCAACACAGACATATTTTTTATGATCTTATTTAACGAAGTCTTGAACATTTGTAAATACTATTGACATAAGTCAGAATTAGAAAGTGCAACATTTAATGAGAAGACTTTATTGTGGTATTGTACATAGAAGAACACAGTTTAGATTAGTATCATGACTAATAAATTGAAATGCTGATAACAAAATACAAAAAAAACCAAACCTTAATAAATTAGCAGCTTGAACCTGAACGTTGGAAATATGACAAGTACCTTTGATTTCACTAAATATGGTAGCAATCAAGGGCTCTTAGTAGCTCCCAGAAGGAGCTCTGCCCTCTACAGCATCTCATCCTAAGCCAGAAACATTGTAAGAAGTTAGGAAAGTGTATTATAAAGCAGAGCTGTTTCTACTGCTGCACAATATCTTTCATAAGCCTTTCATGAATTACTGCTTAAAACTCAGTGAGACCTCCTCAGGGAAGATTTTTTTGTTCCTGTTCTAAGTCAGATATTGTGCAATCTTTACTCACTGTTATAAATTACCTTCCAATGTATTTTGCCCTCACAGCTTCATGTCACTAGTTTCTGTCTTTCCTCCTTTTTTTATAAATGAACAAAAATTGAAACATATTTCATTCTAAATCAGGGGGAAAAAAATAAAAAAAAACCCCACTTTTCAAGGGCTAGTTTCTTTTCATGAGTTCTTCCAAGTAGAGAAAAAATAGAATGCACAAGAATGTTTTGTGGTTTTATATAGTAAGTATTTTTATGTTCAACAAAGGTACAGTTGTATTCTTTCAGTATGACTGTATTTGTGGGAACTGAAGACTATTGGCCCAAATTGTTTCAAATTGTTTTTGATTACCTATGCTCTGATCTTTAGATGAACACATACTCAGAACTGCCTTTCTTTTTCCCATGTGCACAATGATCGTGAATTTCTATTTGTAAAATTACTTAGGGAATATAATAAAAGAAGATGCCTTCAATTTTAACTGTTTTAAAAGTAAACAAATGTGTTGAGCTTTTTAAAAATAACATACATTGACATTTTTTTATATCTTCCTAGGTTTCAGTGCTTGGCCATTTATATTCAATTTTTAGGCAATCAGCTTCTATTTTGGCATAGTAATTAGAAAACTAGGATTCCTTTGAGAAAAATCAAAACTGATGACGCCAGCAGGCTCAACATGAGAACATAATGCAAATGCTGTTTCTTTGCTACTTAAATGTTTAAAGGGAGGGAAAAGGAAGACACTACTGAAAAATAATGAACTCTTTAGTAGGTAATGTGCTAAGTGTACAAACTTTGCTCTTCATATTCTTCTTGAGAATATTAGATTTTTAATACATATAAAACTATATGATAACTAAAATCCTAAGTTTTCTAAAAACAGAATTGTACATACTGAAAATTAAATGGTTTAATATAATCTTTGGAATAATGTTTAATTCCACCATCAGCTAGACTAGATACCTTTTTATATCTTTTCTGATTTTGTAACATGATTGTCATGATATGTTTTTTCTGCAGCAAGATCACAATAACAAAAGCCATTATTTATTAGTAGTTTTTATAAGACCAAAATTCCTGATATTAATAGTTTGATAATAAAGAAGATTGTAGATACGGCTACTATATTAGATGTGATTCCAGTGGTGGAGTAACTGAATTTACTCTAAGGCTAAATATAGAATGATGAGAAATGCTCTTTATACCTTATTCAGAAGGCATTGTGCAATGTTTCTATTTGACCCAAACTCCTATGTAACTCCTTACAAATGTTATTATTTTGCTTATAAAAAAAAAAGCATTGAGGTTAATATATTCTGAACTGTCAAGGATAATAGACAAATTACTACACAGGCTTGTTGATGTTATATTCAAGGGTGAAAAAAGTCTAGTGATGGTCTCTAGCCAACACTAGATCATAATAGTTCATAGTCTGTTCTGCTTTACATTTTCAAAGCTCTGTATAGTCCTATGAAAAGCATCAGAAAAAAAATGAAAATAATAAACCAATCTAAGTCTAAAAGGATTCTGTGTGCTTCTACAATTAAAAGAATGTAGCAGAAGACTTGAATGTTGTTTTTGGAGAATACCTGTGTGGGGGGGGCAAACCTTGTTCACTTTAAGGCAATGTTTAATATTTTTCAAGATTTGAAAACGCTTTTTGACAGATCTGTTATGGTTAATTAATTACTTTAATTTGCTTTAAGTTGTATACTTGAAGATGAATAGTGCATGATAAGAAGGCTAGACTGTGTGAGGAAGACCTTTGGTAGTCTATATAGTGTGCTGCCTCATTACAGAGCTAGCTATCTGCAGGAAGCCTGACATTGAAAGGTGCTGCACATCCCATAACGCCCTCCCTTAACTGTGATGATTGTAGCTTCTTCCTAAAAGTGATGATTAGGAGAGAGAAAAGCAAAACTGAATGCTGTATGAATATTTCATGTAAATGTAAGCAGGCACTTACTGGACGTAGACCTTGATTGATGCTAGAGTGCCTCTAAATGCCTTGACATTGAAGGGTTTAGACTCCTCTTTCCACAATGACTGCTTCAAGAGCTGCAGTTAATAGTGGAATAAAGCTGTATTTAGCTGAAGAGCTCTTTATTACTGGCTGATATTAAACAAGACCACAGGCCTTAGGTTGAGTAAGTGAATCTAGATAAAGAGTTAGTAGATATCTAAATGAGATAAGATAGTTAAGGTTTCTGCTCCTTCTGACTTCTCCTTCTATAGCTCAATTGCTTGTATCATTTTAAAATTCCTTCGTATACTGAAGTGAATCAGAAACACACAAGAGGAATAAGCCATAAATTGTTTTACAAAATACCACTGTTCCAAATGGAACTACTGAATGCAAACCTCTAAACAATTTCTTACAAGGAAGCAAGTGTTTTTAGAAAGTACTAAAATTATTATCATTATTCACATTGTAAAAAGCTAGACTTTTAATATCCTTCCCAATAAGCGTTTCAAACTACCACTGAGACACTGATAAAGACTAAAATATCTGCTCTTTTGAGGACTGATTTCTCTTCTGCTTTCATAGGGACACAAATAGTTCTATGCATGTGCTAAGTAGAAAACTGATCCTGTCATGCTTTTGAATTGACCTCTTCAGAAGAGTAGCCTTTAATGCATAGCTTTACACGGAATAGTAAAGCATGCCAAGTAATTTAGAAGCTGAAATTAACGTTTTAAAGGAATCGTCTTTCAAAATCAGTCAAATGAAAGAATGATATTTTGAAAGTTGACACTGAGATGTTTCATAGTGAGAATGAAATGATGATCATGATAGGTATTTTCCACATCTTATTAACATACAAATCATCCTTTGAAAAAAAAAGCTCCATGACTACCATGCACTTTCGTCAGGATTACAGACTGCACTTTCCAAATACTTATTTTTTAAGCATGATACTAAAAAATGCTGTATCTTGAGGTCTGCTTCTTTTAAGTAGAATTTTAATTGGTATGGTAGTGAAGGAAGTAGAATGGTTTCTCACCATAAGTTGAAGAAAACAGAATATACCTGTAAGCAGTTTTGTACCTACTGAAATCCTTTGCCCTTGAAATCTACAAGACTAAGACTCTGTATCAAACACTATCTTTCATTGATTGTAAATCTCAAAACAAAGTACTGAAGATGAAAAGATAAAATAAGCAGAATTATAGTTACCATAGGAGTGAGAAGGCTAGAACCAATGTGAGCTATCTCCACTACCATTCAAGGCATTTGTGAATAGTTTTGCTGTGGTACTCCTCATGTCTCTGAAGGAATTAGAACCACTTATCCATACAGCTTCCTCCTCTGTGCCTCCTGGCTTCTAATGTTTTATACATCCAAAAGGCAATCATAGCTACCATTTCTTACCACCTACCTCAAATCCAGTACACCATAAATAAAAAGGCTATAGGACTACCTTTTCATTCACCACATATATTTTAATTTCTCTTTTTCTGCAGCACACAGTAAAAAGTAAAGCAAAAGTGAAATAGGATTCCTTCTGAAGGAATTCATTGCACCTTGGTTATTTATAGGATAATAGGCTAGATGTAAACAGAGATTTTAGCCACTTTCATGACATAGTTCAGGTCTAAGTACACTTTCTTATGAAATAAAGGACCTGGGTTCATTTGCTGTTGAAGTCAGCAGGACTTCTGGCCATTGCCTCCAGAAGCAAGTGGCTTAAGCCTAATATATTTTCCAGTTTTGTTTTTTACTTTGGGAGTTCATGTACTGCATAAAGCATAATGTGAAGTGAAGTGAGTAGTCGCTCAAAGGGAAAACTGTAGGAGCTGCCATATGACAGACACTGCTTTCATTTTTTCCAATAATACACTAAAATTTCTGTTAACTATGTGCTAGTTAATGAGTTTCTCGGGACATTCCAGCTGTGAATTGTCCTTATATACTTGCTCATGCCAACAACCAATCTTACGTGTTACTGAGTTGACCATATATTGTTAAGAATGTATATATTTTAAGCCCATACACATCCTTACACCCATTAAAAAAATCATATGGTGCTGAAATTAAGCTTGTACAGGTAGATCATGGTCATGGAGTGAACTAGCAGAGCAAAACTGAGTCTTGCTAGTGTTAAGGTCCTGTTTGTTTCTTAAAGTGGAATAGTATGCCAGTATTATGTACTAGAGATAGGGCAGGCAAGACCAGGAATACAAAGCTGTGTAGAGGGACTTTAAAAAAGACATGTTTAGTGAATACTGTATGCCTTCACTATTAAAAATAAACAGAGATTTAATCTTAACATTTTGTAGTCAGTCATGCATCTGACTTCAATAATCGTGAACCTGGATTCACATCTTTATGCGTTAAAATTAATGCTCTAATTACCTACAAATGCAGCCCATTCCCATGTGTCTGGAGTACAGGTGAAGTCACTGTGCTACCTGCTGCAGCTACAAGAGATGGTTATTCAGGCAAGCGCAGTAGAATTTTGATGCCTCAGTTAGATATTTATGAAAAGAGATGCATTGAATTTTATCTCAGTAGATCAATTTTCAGGACAGAGTTCCTAACAGTGTATTCATAGGCTGGGTACAAAACCAATTTTATCTGCTTCAGTGGTGTGTGAACTGTATAAGGAAAGACATCTCTTTACTCTCTGATAGCTTATCTTCCCTGGTGACCATTTATGCGTGCTCTTGTAAATATACATATTTTACAGAAAAAGCTCTTTAAACTATCCTTTGAGATGACCTTGAAATAGGAGCATTTGAATCTTCCAGGAAATTAGCAGCAAACTCTGTTTTAATAATGATTGGTAGAGTGGGAAGTGCCACTCAAAGCAGAATAATCACTGCAGCAAGCTATTTAATAGTACTATTACAGAACAAGTTTTTTACAAGGAAATACAGAAGAAAGAAAAATATCCCCCCTCTTCCAGTTCTGGAAAATTCCTTAGGAACTGGGAAATCTTTGGAAAATAATTATTTGGCAAAGTGGGGCTCCTGTTTTAAAATATTTAAAATAAACAACAGGAAAAATAACATAACCACTGTGATTTTCATCCTGCTGGGCACATAAATACTGATTAAACTTAGTTGCTATCAACAGAGAAAATAATGATGCTTTTTCCAGTGATGTACTGAAAGCATAAACATTTTTATCAAGGTGACATAATGAATTGCCTATTATATATTAGTGTGTAGTTTATAATTTATTTTGTTTCCTTGCCCTTGTTTTTGCTTTGTTTTCCCACTTTTCAGCCAATCCAATCTTCTTAAACATACATCCTTCCAGTTGAAATTTTAGGTCCATACATTGTAAATGTATATGTGAAATGAAAACCAATATCGCCTCTCTTACATCCACTTCTCAAGCTTATATACACATCCAAATATTCTCTTTTTGTCTACACATAAACAGACCTTTAACTCCATGCCCAAATACCTTCACACAGATACAGGCTTTATGCAAATACTCTTCTCTATAAATGTCTTCAGGCACACGTCCCTAACCAGTGCATGCTTTCCATGCGCACATGTACGTTTCACAGAGCATGCTTCTCTGAGTTCCTTGCCAGTCCGCATCAAATGCCTCTCTTTGCTTCTTCTCATGTTGTCTCTTCAAAGATGCCTATATAAAAATTCTCTGCTTGCATTATGCCTACAACCTGTACTATACATAGCTATATTCATTTTCCATATATAAGCACATACAGTCTTTGTAGGATTCATTATGTGCATATGCAATCTTGTGTAGCAGCAGTTTGATCAGCCATGAATTGGTGGTAGCATTTTTCTAAGTCAAACTTTGAAATACACCTCTATAATGGTACAAGGTATTATCTTTTAACGTTGCTGACGGCCTCCGAATAACTCATAAACAGATTTGAAAATGCTGAGTTAGCAAATCAAGTGACGTGGCAATAACTCACTTGTTGCTGTTTTGAATTTTGCTCATTGAGATAGTTACTGGGAATTTTACTAACTATTTTGGAAAATAGAAGTATCAAAGACAGGTATCAACTTGAGATACCAGTGTAAGATATTGATCAGTGATTCAGGGACAGACTCCCAGACAGGAATACAGAAAAATTGATTGGAGGCACAAAGGAGGCAGAGGCTCATCTGGGGCTCAAACTGGCAAAAGATGGCAGGAATAACAAAAAAAGGATAAGTATGTGAGTAGTAAGTGGAAGTACAAGTTACAGGTCCACTGTGCAAAGAGTTAGTACAAGCTGACAAGTTAATTAAATACAACACAGAAAAAGCTGAGATAGCAAATGCTTTCTCTGCTTTGGCATTCAAGTGTCAGTGCCAATAAGCAACAAAAAAGCTAATAGTGAACCACTGAGTGAAGAGGAGAGTCAAGAGTCACCTGTACATTTTGGATATATGCAAGTCTATGGGACCCGGTGGGATGGGTGTGAGTATGCCGAAAGAGTTGACTACTGAGACATTCTTTTTCATCTTTGAAAGGTCATGGAGATCAGGGCAAGTCCTGAATGGCTGCAAAAGCCCAAATATATAGCCATGTCACAAAGAGAAGATCTAGGAAACAATAGTCAGCCTCAAGTTAGTTCCTGAACACATTGTGAAACAGGCTCACATGGAAGCTATTGCCATGAACATGAAAGACAAGGTGATTGGGAAGAGCTAAAATGGATTTGCCAGTGGTAAATGCTTGACCAACTTGTGATGAAAGATGTTGGTCAATGGATAAGGACAGAGTGATGATTGTTATCTGACTTCATTTTAGCAACACTTTCAACACATTCTCCCACAATTCATTTAGAAAATTGCCCTATAGAATGGGTCCTAGTCTATAAGGACCACGTATATCAGACGAGACAGTGGTAGTAACCATTTAAATAAGACAGTAAAATCTGTGAGTTTGTCTCAGATATGCCATGTTACTAACATATTGAATTTGGAGCATCTTCAATACGAGGAAAGGCTATGGGAACTGGGACAGTTTAGTCTATGTAAGAGGAGACTGAAGGAGGATCTCATTAATAAGAATATAAATGGTATGGGTGTCAGGAGGTTGGGGCATCACTTTTTCTGTTGTATCTGGTGACAGGACAAGGGGTAATGGAAAGGAGCTGGAACACAAAAAGTTCCACTTAAACATAAGGAAAAACTATTTTAGTGTGAGGTTGATGGAGCCCTGGCACAGGATGCCCAGAGAGGGTGTGAAGTCTCTTTCCGTGGAGGTCTTCAAAACCCATCTGGATGCGCTCCTGTGTGACCTGCTTTGTCAGGGGGGTTGGACTAATTATATAATTCTATGTACCTAAATAATTTTACTTTTTTTTATAAAATGTTTTTTCCTAAGGAAAAGCTGCGTGTTTTTCATACTGTTCGTGAATAGAGATAGTACAAAATTTAATAGCCATCAAAAAAAAGTTTTGGGGGAAGAATAGTAGATATTTTGGTTTGCTTTTTTCAAAAGAGCTAGTTATTAATCACCTGATAATATTTTTCTTTTTAATGAAAAAGTTTATGTATCTAAAGCAGAGCTGCTGGGATTCCATTAGATCTAACTATGATTTGTTTGGGCAGGTTTCTTGTGTCCAATAGATAGGGATAAAATGAATCAGCTCCTTAATAACCAATAATCCAGTAATCTGAGCAGGAAAGGACTCAGGTGCAAGTTCTTCTGCTAAATCAGTCAGAACAAGGACTTTTACTTTTATGTGGTGTCCATCAATTACATTTACAGTTGTTTAACTCAGAAATAATAAGATTCTGTTTCAGCTGTGTGCTTCTAACTACAGTAATTTCACATGAGAGGTAATGATAGTCCCTTCTGAAAGGCTAGGCGAACAGCAATCCTACTGTGAAAAAGACGGAAAGAGTTTAGACTGTGATGTCTGTGCTGCACTAACTCTTATTCATAAAATTACAAGTACTCATGCTTCTTTGCTCCAAAATACTTATTAAAACCTTCTTTCTTGTTCTCTTTTAATTTCCATTACTGTTTCTCCAGCTTCTGAAGTAAAATCCTCCCTTCATCTATAACAGTGACAAAATTCGATGACCTTCAATGAAGAAAAGATTTCAGCTCCACTGGGTACAGTGATTTTAAATTAGACTCTATAAGTTTTCAGGAATGTTTTGATGCTGGTCTCAGACTAGGCTTACACTGTGTAAAGTAAGAGTAGAATCTGGACCACTCAGCCTAACAAAACGCTTAAGGACTAAACATGGCAGCTACATCTAAACAAATGACTCTAGACGTGCAAGTATTTTACCTCTGGAACTAAATTCTGAAATATTTTCTATTTATAATAATTATGGAAGCCCCTATTTATAAGGCTGAATCCTTCATGAAAATTCTTAAATTTGCATAGCAAAATAAATGAACATTGTTTTAAAATAGAACAAAAATACTGCTTTTTGAAATCTCCATTTTCAGATGCCATAAACAAATATTCAGGTATAGAGGCAGAACAGGTTTTCTTCATTAACAGTTGCATGGATTATCATAGACTAACTGTCATTGCTATGTTATATGGAAATTTGTTTTTAATCCAGCAGCACCATATTGCTAATGATTGAAACATCTACCCGTGGCATCTCTTCTAACAGCAGAGAAATGACATGAAATTGATTTTAATTAGCCTTGGGGAAAAAGAAAAAAAAATCTGTAGAATTCAAAATCCATTGTTCAAGTCATATGCCAGCCAAGCTGTGAAAGAGGTTTATACAGCTAACTGGACATCAGGGATTCTCATCTGTATTCAGAAATGTACTAACCAGTTAATAGAAAAATGTAAGAGGTATGTTCAATTACAGAGTATCTATCAAGGTAGTAATTTAATTATGATTATAATTGTAACCAAGAAACAGAGACAAAAACAGAGGCCAAATTCTTATCTTCAGAGCAAAGTTTAAAAGGACTATAGAGGTTTTTTTAGAGGTGAATAACATGTGTCTGCATCATAAGTTAAATATGCGTGTGAACATTTTACTAAAATATAGTTAGGATATTTTTAAATAAGACCCGTTCTCTAATAAAAAATACAAATCACAAAACAAGTTGTTGACTGATGTACCATGCCAGATCCTAGGAAACCAATGGTTCACTTCAATGGTTTTTAATTTTTGTTAGTAGTCTGTGAGGACATCAAGCAAATATCCATAAAAATGCTTTTTTTTGTTGGCTAAATGACATGTGTTGTCAGATACTAAAATGTTCACATAGGAATTGACTTTCCATGCTGATATACAGGTTTTTAGATAACCCAACCACACAGTACGACAGAACAATTCTGAAACACTCAGCTGAGTTTAGAAAATTGTAGATTTCTGAGTACAGATTTTAAAAAATTCAAAGATTTTAATGAGACCTGGACAGGCTGGAGAGTTGGGCAGAGAGAAATCTAAAGAAATTCAACAAGGGCAAGTGTAGCATCTTGCATCTGTGAAAGAACAACTCCGTGTACGAGTACAGGTTGGGGAATTAACTCTTAGAGAGTAGTGTAGGGAAAAGGGACCTGGGGGTCCTGGTGGGCAAAAGGATGAGCCGGCCATGTGCTCCTGTGGCCAAGAAGGCCAGTGGCATCCTGCGGTGTATTTGAAGGGCTGTGGGCAGTAGGTTGAGAGAGGTTCTGCTCCCCTTCTACTCTGCCTTTCTACATCTGGACCACATCTAGAATATTGTATCCAGTTCTGGGCCCCTCAGTTCAAGAAGGACAGGGACCTGTTGGAGAGAGTTCAGTGGAGGGCCACAAAGATGATGAAGCGAGTGGAGCATCTCCTTATGCTGAAAGGCTGAGAGATCTGCGGCTCTTCAACTTGGAGGAGAATGAGGTGTGATCTCACTAATGTTTTCAAATATGTAAAGGGCAGATGTCAGTAGGATGGAGCCAGGCTGTTGTCAGGGATGTCCAATGATAGGACAAGGGGCAATGGGTATAAGCTGGAACATAAGAGGTTTCAAAGAAATACCAGGAAGAATATTTTCACTGTGAGGGTGACGGAGCACTGGAACGGGCTGCCCAGATGTGTTGTTGAGTGGAGACATTCAAAACCCACCTGGATGACTTCCTGTGTGACCTACCCTAGGTGGTCCTGCTCTGGCAGGGGGGTTGGACCGGATGATCATATAAGGTCCCTTCCAGCCCTTGAGATTCTGTGATTTGATTTTGATAACAGATTACAAGATTTGAAATGAAGAAAATGTTCTGAATTTCAATAGGACCACCATTTCACTACCGTTTTATTAATTCAAATGTCTTTTTTTTTTTTTNTTCTACATCTGGACCACATCTAGAATATTGTATCCAGTTCTGGGCCCCTCAGTTCAAGAAGGACAGGGACCTGTTGGAGAGAGTTCAGTGGAGGGCCACAAAGATGATGAAGCGAGTGGAGCATCTCCTTATGCTGAAAGGCTGAGAGATCTGCGGCTCTTCAACTTGGAGGAGAATGAGGTGTGATCTCACTAATGTTTTCAAATATGTAAAGGGCAGATGTCAGTAGGATGGAGCCAGGCTGTTGTCAGGGATGTCCAATGATAGGACAAGGGGCAATGGGTATAAGCTGGAACATAAGAGGTTTCAAAGAAATACCAGGAAGAATATTTTCACTGTGAGGGTGACGGAGCACTGGAACGGGCTGCCCAGATGTGTTGTTGAGTGGAGACATTCAAAACCCACCTGGATGACTTCCTGTGTGACCTACCCTAGGTGGTCCTGCTCTGGCAGGGGGGTTGGACCGGATGATCATATAAGGTCCCTTCCAGCCCTTGAGATTCTGTGATTTGATTTTGATAACAGATTACAAGATTTGAAATGAAGAAAATGTTCTGAATTTCAATAGGACCACCATTTCACTACCGTTTTATTAATTCAAATGTCTTTTTTTTTTTTTTCAAATATTGCAGTTATGCTTAAACACTTATTCTACTTCTGATGATTCAGAAACTCTGGTCCTATTGGTTTTTTTACATTCTCTGTGATGGGATCTTGCTGGAGCCATGTGAAAGATGGCCTTTGGATGCCCAAAGCTATCTGTCTAAGTTTAAGATTCGTTGTGTTTATTAGCCATACATTATGGTGATCAAATGTTAAAGTCAAGTATGTAAGAATTCTGATTAGGGAAGATGAAAAATATTAGACAGGGACAGAAGGTAAGTAAGAAGAAGAAGACTCAGCTAGAGGTTCAATTAATCTCCTACTTAAAGCAAGGCTAATTTCAAACTTAGATGACACTCTTCAGTGCCTTTTGTGGCAAGGTTTTGACATCTTCAAGGATGGGGATTGCTGAGTGTCTCTATACAACTTGTTCATGTGTGTAATTTCTTTATTTAAGCATTTACTTTTTTTTTCTCAATATGCAGTCTGAATTCCTCTTTCTAGTTGTTGCGATTTATCTTTCCATATGTACTTTGAGAAGTGTGTTGCTCCTTCTTCTCCATAACCCCCATTTAGGCACAAAAGACTGCAAGGAGAACTCCAGCAGCCTTCTCACCTGCAAGCTAAACAAAACACGTTCCCTCAGCTTCTATGTGTAGCTATGCAAATAATAGATATGGGTGTATTCCCTACCCATCTTGGTGGCTTTCTGCTGGATTCTCTCCAGTTTCTCACTCTCGAAGCAGGACTCTGAACTCCAGATGCAGCCACAAGGGTGCCAGACAGAAGGGAATTATAATTTCCTTTGGCTCACTGACTATATTCTTGCCAACAAAAACCTATTGCTGGTGGTGGTATCACCTCAATGACACATTTCTGACTCATGTCCAGGTTGTCCACCAGAACCTCTAGACTACCGACCTGCTGCATTGCCAGTCAGTCCACAACTTATATACCATATACTAGATACCATATAACTATATAGTGTTTTGGATGGGATTATTCCACCTCAGAAAGGATTTTGAGTTTCTTTTCCTCATTTTTATATGACAGGAAGAGGCTTCAGTGACAACTTCCTCCTTGATATTCCTTTTTCTTTAAACAGTCCTAAAATATCCTTGAATTAAGATAGCATCAGAGCCATGTGGATTTAGCACTTAAAAATATTCAGAGCAAGTACGTCTCTCTTCTTTCTACAAACTCTGACATGGATAGTCTTTCTATCTTTTTGATATTTTATCTAATAAGACTTTGGAAGGGATTAAATAGAAGTAATATCTGATTTTCTATCTGTCCAGTCTTTTTTTGCTCTTTTTATAGTTAAAGCTTCCCTCTTACAAAGCATTTCTTCCAATATTCCAGTCAAAGGTAGCCCTTTTAAATATAACACAGTCAGGCAGCTGCTGTTTAAAAATGTGAATTTTAAAACCATATGCTATCAGTGACATCTGCCCATGTTCCAGTTGGTAAATGCTCTTCCTTTTTGTCCTGGAACGATGCTGCTTTCTCTCACCTATTTCAGAAAGATCATACAAGCGTGGCGATATTAGAAGAGTTTCTCATTCATTTCTATGGCAAGCCCACAGAAACCCGTGGATAATGTCACTGTTTGGCAGCTGGCTTTGCATGTTTACATACATGTGGATGGATGGGTTTTCTTTTCAGAGCTAATTTGAAAAGGAATTCAGAGGACTGACACACAGAAGTTTGGTACTAGTTTAATTTAAATTATTGAAGCAAAATAAAATAGCAGTCTGGGAGGACAGTTCTCTTAGGCAGATTTTTCCTTACAGCGGAAACAACCATCTTGGTAAGAGTCTATGGTGGTTTAGCCCTAACTGAACAATAACCAAATCACCCAGTTACTCCTCCCCAACTCAGCACGATGGGGAGGAGAATCAAGAGAGAGTTGTAGAACTTTCTGGGTTGAGGTAAGGACAGTTTAATAGAACACCGCAAAGAGCAGGCAGTTACAGTGATGGCCAAAGAAAAAAAGGAGCAATGCCCAATGTNAAGAAACAGGTCACAGTTTGGTCTATGCCATCTGTTTGGAAACAGTCTTGTTACATAGATGAAATTGAGACATGCTTTGGAAAAAAAAGCTTCTCTTAAACACAGTTAGTGAACTGCACTATAATACAGGTCAAAATACATTTCTATTAAAGAGCTTCTCAAAGTTAGCCCAATAAGGTTAGCATAAAAACCACAGAAATCACTGAAAAGCAGAAGGAAAGAAATGTTCACCAAAACTGTAGATTAAAGCATTTCTACAATCATATTAGGAATGAAGAAATAAAAAGAAATCAACAGTTTAAAAGCACTAAAACAGAAGTATCTTTACTTTGATTGTGCTAATGGTCATAGTCCAAAAACATTTGTATCATATATGATGAACACTTTGCCTTTGAAAAATTTTACCTTATGAAACAACTGAGAAATTCAACTATGCAAGTTATGAGCATTTCATAGAGCAATGATCAAAAGCTATGATGTTATAGATCTGTCCAAGGTGCTTGTAAAACCAATAGGAAGATTATTTACTGGCCTATCTCATGTTTTCAAGATTCAATTTTACAACTTGTTCTACCTTTTCAAGAGCTTTTAAAGAACTTTCTTCTGTTGTATAAATTGCAAATTGGAAGTTAAGAACCAATATATTCTTCTGGGTTTTCCTTGATGTGTCTTATCTACAGAGGTGAGTAGAGTGTACATTTTTGCAAAATGAACTGTTTCTGCCTAAATTTAGACTTTTAAACCCTTGGATACTTTACACTATATAGCAAAGTATAACTTCTGCTTTGTTTACCTGACAAACATAAATTAGAATCAAGTCCACAAAAGAAGAATTTATATCAGGAAAGATGACAGACTCCTGGGTGGAGGAAGTACTAACGGCCTTTATAGTAATGCACCATCAAGAAACTTGATTCTGGACAGCTTTCAGGAATTCTTTTAATATTTCTTTATCATAGCATAATACCTGGCTTGACAACAGAAACGTCAACAAGTAGGGCTCTATTCTTCAAATTGTCATGCTCTATTAATGCTGTTTTTTTGTGGGATTTACCCTGCCAGCGAAGGAATCACCAAGGAGTAAGGTCTGTGGTTGTCTTATTCAGTAAATCCTTTTTCTCAGTGATGCACAAATGACTGAGTACTTTTGATGCAACTGTAAGATCAAAAGTTAAAACAGGTCAGTCTCAGGTTAGGGTGATAGATAGTTTGTCTTGCACATGCCAAATGTTTTATACACATAGGAAATACCAAGATCTCAGGTGTTTCAATTAAAAATAAAACACATAAAGAAAAAGTGCAGAAGAGTGGCTCTTCCTGCCATCATCTTGTTTCTTACACATACACACAAAACTGTATTACCTGTACTTCTGCTGTATGTTAGCATAAGTGTTGTTCTTTCAGTTCTTTCCAGGATGCACAGCTGTGCTTTGCTAGTATTCTTCCCTGAGTAGAAATGCAAAGTGGGTCTGGATCCTAGGAAAGGAATGAGACCTCTTAGCAGATCACTGCTAAGGCCCTTTACTTCAAAGGTTACCATGCAGCTGCATCAAGTCTACATT
Source organism: Urocolius indicus (assembly GCA_013401255.1). NCBI lineage: Eukaryota > Metazoa > Chordata > Aves > Coliiformes > Coliidae > Urocolius > Urocolius indicus. The sequence goes on from WBNH01005530.1 coordinate 198,821, forward strand.
TACACAGAGTACATACCTTACCTACATGTACTATGAGACTTCCAAAGTAACCTTCTACAACACTACACTACCGAGGAGTATTTGAATATTAGCAAAGTGAAGGCTGAGGTTAGACACCTTATGTGTTGGACTTTGAAAGGATGGAGAGAGGCTACTTTTGCTGGTAAATTTTTATCATGCCTTGCACCTGCAGCATTTGGACTAGCCACTCAGGCTGAGAACTTAATTTGTCCCATGGTGCATAGTCTGTGGGGAGACAAAAGTCACAGTATAATTCAAATTAGAAGGGGCTTATTGTCAATGTAGAATTGTCTTATAGAATGACCTCTCCAGTGCTGAGTAAATACTGGTTTTCAAAAATGAAGTGAGAAGTTTTTCTATTGTTGTCATTTAACTGAATCCTACAACATCATGTTTGGACAGGGACTGTTATGCTGCCTTGAATAATTATCAGTAGTGTTTATGAATGTGAAGAAGAATGAGAAGTGCAGATGTGAACCTGTGGGGTAAAACTTGTATGTGAGCAGTTACATATGAAGATTATTTTCTTTGATATTTTAGTAATTAATTATAGCTATATTTTGGCCAATAAAAACTTAGAAATAATCCTGAGAGTAACACCTCCTTGAAAGCTATTCCCTTTTCATTTCAATCTTTTTGATTTTCCATCCCTTAACACATTTCTACTCCTTAAAATATTTCTTCTGATAGAGTCTAGGATTTGATAGCTAGACTTTAAAAATAAGTTTTTGTTCACTTATTTTCCTGCAAACTAGTGGTAAGATTCTCTTTATTACATCAGTTTTATATTGAAAAAATGCTGAGCAACAGTCAAATAAAGTGCCTCCTGATTTGTTCAAGTAAGAAGCAAATTGGAACAGCTATTTAGATGCTAAGATACATCTTAAGGAGATTATATTGGAATAAATGGAGACATTTTTAATAAGGGAAGAGGGGGTGCACTTAATAGAAAGAGCATACAGAGACCCTGACTGTGGCTAATGTGCATAAAAAATTCAGCCTGTCAGATCCTCACTTTTCTAATTCAGTAATCTAAATAATTTATTTGACATTTTAGCTCAAGATGACCTTTCTTGGGAAAAAATTACTGTTTTAAACTTTTAGCAAGTGCAACCACTGCAGAGGATTGCTGTTGAAGTCTGCATTTTCCCAAACGAGTAAAGGTTAATCTTGTACAACTCAAACACATTTCTGACCCTTTTAAACAAGTTCACAAAAAGTCATTTAATTTTTTTAATATAATTTCAATTATATTGCAATATTTGTGTTAAAAGAGCTTTCTCCCCTCCTCCTCTCCTCCCCTTTCATTTCTGTTGCTCGGAAGCCATTTCCCATTTATTCAGACAGATTTAGGCAAAAGACGTGTTTTGAACAAGTAAAGGTACCATTCTGTGAAATGTTACTTACACAAAAAGTTCAATAAATCAAGTGAAAATACATGTTTGATGAATAGGTGAGTAGGTTAAAACAGCCACTAGTAATAGCAAGAAAATGACTGTCCAGAGGTTCACAGTTCCCAGATTGGTCACTTGACTCAAGTAATCAGCCTCAGAGCTATGCCACAAAAAAAATGATCATGTCTGTCCCTGGATTCTCTTCATCTAACTAAACAATCCCATATTTTGCAGAGGGCATTTCAGTGGTTCTACTAAAGGACATTTAGTGTAATTTTACTTCGCTATTTCTGATAATTTATCTAACTTTCCGACAGGTCACTAAAAAAATCTTTCAATGTAAGGATTAATATACCTCCAATTGTACATAATAAAGGCTATAATTCTCTCAGGGTGTTCAGGTGACTTTATAGGGGTACATTATTTATTATTGAAAATGTGAATTTGCTAGAATGGCTGAAATACCACAAAGGTTTCAGAGTGTGTGCAAAAAGCTGCAGCGCAGCTGCCAGCTACAAGAACACCTAAGTAACTAGCTATCAAAGTAATAGATGACTGGCCATACTTAAGCCATTCATGAGATAAAAATGCAGGGTTTATTGTTGTCCTCAAATTGGACTTTTTTCCCTAATGTTATTTTTCTCCCTAATTTGCATCATTTGTGTGATTCTGGATCATTGTATTACTCATATTGGTGTGCAACTGGAAGAATTTCAGTGTAGTCAGTATGAAGCCAGTGTAAGGCTGATGTGAGAGGAGAAGCAGTACACTTGTCTCTGCTGTGATATTCTCTCCTCGTGACTCCACTGATGTCAGTTAGTGCTTTCTTTTCTGACATAACAGTGGGGGTTTGATCTGATACGCCCACACATACCAGTCAGAAACTGCTACAGACACAGGGAGCTGAATGATCAGTGAGGCTTACGCTCCTAAGGCATTTTGGCAGTTTAAAAATCCAACATAACTATACTGAGCCTCTCAAAGACTTTCAGTATTATTAACTCTTAATATACAGTAGTGTGATTATCTGCCTTGAAAGAGTGTTAGAATTACAGATGCAACTTAATTTACAAGAGTTTATTAGATCAGGTGTGATGCTACATGGAAAACTGTATTACGTCCAGGAATAGCTGTCACTAGAAGCGACACAGCTGTTCTGGTACCACAACAGGGATAAAACTAGTGAACCCTTTCCCCTCTCGGAAGCAAACTGAAGTGTGGCAATCCAGCCTGCACTGCTCTTTCCCATATTCCAGTAACTCAAAGCACTGGGCAAAAACACTCCAACACAGTATAGAGTGAGTTTGTAATAGTTTTAGCTGACCTACTAACAATTAAAACATAGCATATGCATGTATTACATTCCTCCATTAATCAATAAAATGGAGACTGGACTCATGCCGTACTCGCTGCCTACTTTGATTTAAGGCATCCAAGTTTATGGAAGATGCCCTAGAGTTACTGGATAGACAACATTTTCTCCGTTGCTTGTATTTTTCTGTCTGACACAATTTTTGCCATTCTCAGCCTTCTCAAGACCTGAGACCATAGCCTTGTGTGGTGAAACTCTACAGAGCTGTAGTTTGTGCCGTTCATAAAGTGGTATATTGCACCATATTTCTGAGATGTGGATGGTTTTTAGTTCACGCAAAATGTAAAAAGTCATGGCAAAATAGGAGTAATAAAGCTCACAACAGTATTAGACAATGATCGCTCCACTGTTAAAACTTCTCCAATAGAGAATATATTCTGTTCTTTATTGCCTAACTACCATAAGCCAAGATGTTACAAAATACCCTTTTGAATACCTCAAATTTTATTATTTAGTCTGAAAACTGTGTGAAAGGGGCTAATTTTCAGTAAATTAAAATGAACTAATAGGATTTAATCAAGAATTCCAAACTGGACATGTTTTGAATATGTAAACTATTGCTAAAAGGAAAAAAAAAAATGCTTTCAGCACTTCTGGGTAAAGTTAACAGAAGGGAATTGCAAGCAATGAGCTGCAAACACTTCCACATGAATTTTATTGCTATTTGGCATGATTGCAAAGTTCAAGGCTGTATGCAAAAGTACTGATATACTGAAACTGTGGCGAAAGGAATCCTGCTTTCTGGCCAAAAATGGACAGAAGGTAATGCCATTAATTGCTAGTGACTAGTCCTGGTCACTTGTCCTGTTAACCTCTACTAGTTTTGCATCTTCATTTCTACTTTTACCTTGAAGAAGTATAACTATCTTAGATGATAAGAGAGGCAGAGTTTGTGGAGAGACATTTCTTAAACCCGTGGACAGTATTAGATGGCACTGGAAGTCTCAGTAAAGTTTATAGTTAAGTGTTTATAAGTGCACAGTATTTTGGACAAGGTTTACTTTTGAAATTATTTGTTCTGTATTTTAAATTTTAGAAATGTGGTATTGACTCATGAATGAAGTATGAAGTGACTCTGGCTCTCTATTCAGCAAATATTTTGAGGAGAGAGGGACTACTCACATTTTCTCTAAGCTCTGTCAGGGTTTTTTTGTTATGAAAGTGGTTGTCCTGCAGCCCATAGGTTAAAAAAAAGCTGTCACATCTTAATGACGTCTAAGGAACTTGTGTATGGATTTGAATTAGTAATCTAAAGATGAAATGTTTGTTCCATCATTTAGCAGTTCTCTATAACATCTAGATTTTCTATGTTGTAAACCTACTGCTGTTGCATACAGTACTGAAGCTCTGGAAATGTCATCGTGATAAAATGGTAATGAAATTATGTTTAAGACTTTTTCCTTGTTTTCACCCTCATTATGCAAATTAAATGTCTCAAAACTGTCTCACTACCAGTTAAAAGTTTGTCTGGTGTTCACATGACTTTTCTTGAAAGATGTTTCTAAACATTTTTTTTCCAAATTTGTTTTCTTTACCCTTTTTTATTTCCTGTGCATCTATGATGTCCGTGAGTTAAGTAAAAATGTCTTAAGATTTTGGGAGTGATGTGGCAGATGGTGATGTTTGTTCTAAAGTTATTTAATAGATATCGCAGGAGTCTTCACAGGGAAACACATGGAGAGAAAATACTAAGGTACAGAAGGCTGGTCTTTGCTTTTGGATACTGATACTGATGGGCACTTTGTGGTATTCCTATCTCCAGTTCACTTAGCTGTGGAACCGCGCTGTGTTGAGGAAGACTACATTATTCGTCTTGCAATGAAAATGTACAATTATCTACTGACCAACCACTAGTTCCCACACCATATTGAGACTCATTTCCCTTCCTAAAAGCAATTAATAAGAAAGGCTAATAAAGCCATTTGTCAATTCAAAGGAGCAAAAATAAAAATAAAGTGTTACCAGGTGGTACAAGAACTGATGAGAAGGAAGCTCACAAATATATTTCTTCCCATTGCATAACAGGGCTTCTTAAAATTTGCCTGTGCTTTTAGGAGATCCTTCAGAATAAACAAAATTTGGAGGAATTTGTCTCACCCATTGACACTGCTTTTCCTGAACTCCTAATGTGAATGCAGTTTTCTCCCTTGAATTTGTCTGGCCTGAGTAGCAGAGCAGGATACAGTGCTGATTGTAACAAGGGTGCTACATATTTCTGAACATCTATGAAAAACACTATTGTTCCTTAGGTGTAGGGCAGAGACATGACCTTACATTTGAGGGCAATATAGTGCTCGAAGGTCTGGCATGAAGAATGGTGGAATTCGCACAATAGATTGTCTGCTGCTCCCCAACTCATTTGGTTAAGGTCAAGAAGCTTCTTGTAAACACACAGTATGATTTCCTAAAAAGACATCTCGTTCTTTATCCCGCTGAGTGGCACTGTGACATGTCAAGGTCAACCTTAGTGACCATAAACGAGCAGCTACTTAAGACAGTGAAAGGCAAAATTGGTTTCCAGATGCAGCTGGATAAAGGCTGGAATCAAGAACTCTAAACACTCTGATGTCTAGGAAACACAAAGTCTTAATCAGATGCCGAATCCCAGCAGCCTGCTTTGGGCTGTGCGTTGTATGTCTGCATTTCCGCTTCAAACAGCTTATCAGGTTAATACTCCATAGTATCAAAGATGTGGTTCTGTGCTAAAATGGTCATAAAAGTGATAGGGGGTCTGAAAATTGTATCAGATCCAAGTTTATCTTATGACTTTACTATTATATGAAAATGAAACAAACTATTATTATATTCTTCCATTTTCAGTTATGTTGTTTTTCTAAAACCACAGTAAAACTAAATTTGTGGCCCAAATTACCAGAATATTCACAGGTAACATGTTTGCTAAGTAGAAGAGGGACTTTCCTACATTTATACTTTTCATCTGCAGAGTGCTGTTACAGCATCTCTACTTGCTAAGCTGAAGTGGGTTAAGGTGGGGGCATTTGACTAGTGATCTAATTTTTACTGGTGATCTAAAATCTAAGTTCTCTTACGCAGTCCAAATTTAGTTACTTAACCCAACTACCTTGTTGAGGCAGCTAACAAACTCAGTCAACAAAGGAGAGTCAGTTAAAAGTACCTGATATAGGATTTCCAAGGGAGTTTCAGAGTAAGAACCCACCTGTTTCCTGTAATGATACAGCATGATTATAGCCAGCCAACAGCCTGCTAAGCCAGATACTTAAAATGCATTTAACTGCTAGAGGCTTTAGTCTAAAAATGGGCTAAATACTCCGTAAAACTATGTGGCATTAGTTAAAACTTTTACCTCTCTGATGCACACAGGAGTCCATAGATCTGTGTTGCCACTAAACAAACAGGAATTGTTGAGAATTTTCTGTTTCTGACCTGTGATGGATGATAGTGGTTGCTACTTTTCTGTCATGACCATCACAATTTGAGGCTCTGGTGCACAAAATATTAACCTCAAGCCTTGCCTGGAAGTTATTTACAAGATACACCTCTACATATTGAAAATGGTCTCAAAAACCGGTTTTATATTGAAAGACCAAGTTACACTTCTGTACATAAAAGAAAAAAAAACTGGTTTGGATTTCAATCTCTAAATGGAATTACTCAAAATGTGTGAGAGGTGGAATGAACTATCATTTATATAAAATAAACAGAGAATGTGGGGATAATTAGAGAAAAGAATTTGAGGTCTCTTCTCTCTACAGAACACATTTAAGTTCCAACCATACTGGTGACAATACCAAGTTGCTATCAACTGTTGGCTTCCTGGTAAGATGTGTGAAATAAATCTGGTGACCTCTTTCCAGTTTACACTGACAAAAAAAAAAGTCCTTTTTCACATATGACTCAATTTTATATACTCATTGACATCCTTCTTGGAAATCTCCTTGTTGCACAAGACTGGAAACAGCTAGGCTGTCTAATAATACCTGAAAGCACTTCCTCCATTTCCAGCCATCTTGATAGGAGTCTCTGTGTGTGAAAGATGCAAGCAACACAGTACATAAGTTTTCCTTCCCAAGGGATATCAATCTGACCCTTTTCAAAGCTACTCAGCTTTCAAGTTTTTTCTTGTATGCTCGGTACGTGACAGGCCCCATTATTCAAACATAGATGCTCTGGCTGGAAATTTTTCATTCTTTCTAGGGAATTATTTTTTCGTTACTTCCCTGTCATCAGTACTTCTCCTTTCTTATTTAATGAAAGAGTGTGGTGGGACATACAGGTTGATGTGAAGTTAATTTTGAGGCTGAAGTAAACTTTTGGCCTAAAATTCTTTTCCAAGAGGAGAAACACGAGAAGTAATATCGTCTCTTAGGCTCAGATGTCTGCATGAGTTGTTGTGCAGCTGTAATAAATTATTCACTAATTTGCTTGCAATCAGACTATTTGATCTGCTATTTGATGGGTAACCCTGTAGATAAAGAAAACCAAAGAGATGGAGCATTGCATTGAAGCTTGTTACAACAGGTCAGGGATCAAAAAGGAGAATGATCACATGATTTTTATTACATTGAAAAATCTAGCACTCCATTGTGCTATGCTTTCTAAATGTCATTAAACTACTTACAATGCAAAATTAAAATAACTATCACCTACATCTAGCTGATGTTAACACACTTCCTTTGCAGTCTGCTGCATGGGAAAGGAAATCCCTGAAGGGGAGAACTTTTAGACAGGCTTAGTGACTGCTAAGGGAGAAAAAAAGCCCAAAATGACACACATTTGTACCCACAACCCTCAGTACCTTAATTTCCTTTTTTTACCCCCACCCCTTCAATCTTTTCTTATATGACTACTTTAATTTATTAGAGAGATGGATTTGTCTTCCAAGTAGAAAGGAGCCAAAGTTTTTAACCATGAGTTGCAGCAAGCCAAGGACATTTCTGAAAAAGCTTCACTGGGCAACTTCTTGTTCAGGTCCTCCCAAAAGCTCACCTATGAAACAACATGTATTTGCAGTGCATTTTCTCTGGTTTTTTTTTGGTTTTTTGTTTTTTTTTGTTTGTTTTTTTTTTAAAGATAAGCATATGGCAGAAACAAGCAACCAACCAAAGCTTGGAGAAGACATTTTTCACCTGAGAAGAAGAGAGAGTGCTTTTAGACTGAAGGCATTCAGCCAATTTTGTGTTATTCGGAGAGAAACGCTAATATTTCTGATGCATCCTGCAAGCTACTTCTCCCCAATGTGCAGCATCACACTCCTCCCTCCCCACGCCACCCTCCCCCACCGCAGTCACACTTTGCTTGAAAACAATTCATTGTGGTTTGCTGTTTTATTTTATTTTTTCCAGACAGAAAATGTACTGTTATTCTGTAAATGTTTTCGTGCTGTCATACTTCGCGGACAATTTTCTTCCTATTTTTGGAGGCCTGAATCTGCCTTTGGTCACACTATTTGCTCTTCTATGGTCACCTCTGAGAAGATTAACCCTTTCATTAAAAAAGCTTGGCCAGGGTCAAACTACCGCCTGGCTCTGGACTCTTACATCCCTTTGATCTCCCAGCTATGGAGAAATTATTAGCAAATTCTAAGCCTTCCCATGTGATTTGTTTTTGTAAATTTGTAGAAATTATTCCTAATCCTATTACGTGGCCGAGGGCAAACCTGCATTAAATATATGAGACTTTTTGTTGTGTGGCAGATGGATAATAAAGGAATGCTGAATGCAGCCCATTCCAAGTTATGGGAATCTGGACACTTCATCAGCATTCACTTAATCCTCTGCCATGGCCTATGCCTTTGATGAATGCTCTCATTTATGACCACTGATGCCACTCACTTAATTTCAGAGAAGAAAAATAATACCTAGCTGTTAATGTGAATATTTGAGTTTATGGCTCTACAATGAATAATTGTGACATTATCAAGGGAACATCTTCTTATACATTATTCACTTGTATAGACCACATTATCCAGAGAGAGGAAACTTGCAGTTTTGTATCTTCCATCTTCTTTGGAAGGTACACACCACGCAGACAAAAGTCAGTGTCTGAACCCAAATTCTAGCTGACAGTCCGTATCAGCCCTCACTATATTTTGCTCATTGTGGTGCCAATCTCCTATCTCACCAATGACATTTTTTCAAAGAAAGAGTGAATTTCCTAGAGACTCTACCCTGTGCAACTTCTATGGCTTTTTATTGAATAGGAAAATGTACCCCTCCTTTTTGCTTTAATACTGTTGCCGTGTACTATGTCTGTAAATTTAAGCTGAAAATTAAGACAGCACAGTTTTCATCTGTACTTTATAAAAATAAGTGTCCCATATTAATAATGTTCCTGTCATGCATTTAAAAATAAAACTAACACTCATAAATAAAATTAAAATTAATAAAATGAAATATTCAGATTTTCTTATTCCTCAACTTACAGCTTTTGCACTCAAAATCACAAATATTAAGAGGCGGAAAACTTTAACTTGTTTTGCAGAAATCTAGGTTATGTGAGGTAGGTGATTTTTTTAAAGCATGTTTGTACTATCTGATATCTCTTCCTTTCTTCTCTCTTTCTTATTTCACTGGAGAGAAAATGTTATATTCCCAGTGTAACTATTATTTTTTTAATTGGAAACACTTCTATGTCTTAAATTGTATTTATTTACTTTCTGATTGTATAGCAATATTTAAGAGTAGGAGTTTGCTATGTTTTTATCTTCCTTTTCTGCAAGTGTAGTAATTTTAGTTGGTATTTGATAGTGCTTAGATTCTAAAAGTAGAGCCCTGCTGTCCCTTTTGGTTTGCATGTATAAAATTCAGAGGTAAATTGAAGTTCTGGTAAATCATCAGTGTGAGAAATGTGTCTGGATTTAGTAAACAGTAATGAAAAACCCCCACAACAGTTAAACATCTTTTCCTGGTGGGAGTTTTCACACACTGTAACTAATTTGCTGAAATCAACTAGAATATTCAATGAGAATAAAAATATGTAGTTTATTTATTTATGGTACGTTTGTTGATTACTACTTCGAAATGTAGTGTAGCGGTCTATCAGGACACCCTGGACTGACTGCTCCAAAATGAATATGGATAAGGGTCCTGTGTGGAGTAGTTGCTTCAATTATCATCTGTATACACATGCTGTCCAAAGCACATGCAAGATTCTGCACACAGATTTTATTTTGTATTTGCCGTACGTAGTGAGGTAGATGCCTGTCAGAATCTGAAACGCTGTCAAAGTGAAAGGTTTTATTTGGAAATAAGAATTATACTTTGTACAGTGTGTCCATATAATTATAATGGTCTAAGATCTATTTTTTAAGGTAGGAAGAAATGCAAACTGTTTTGCGATTGTAAAATGATATGATGATGGAAGATAACAACTTAGTTGACTTCAGGGAGAACATGGCATGGCCTTCATTTAACATCATAACGTGCTGAGCTAAATTCTTGCCCACTTGCATCTCTACACTGATTTTAGATGCTTCTGATTTTTCCCAAAGAAATCAGACTAAACTCTGGACTCACAGTATTATTTCTACAATATTCTGTTCCCTGTTAATGAAAATATTTGTTAAAAAATGTAGTAAGGAAGAGATTTAGAGAAGCAGAAGACAAGAATACAAAGCCTAGAAATAGGGGCAAATCTTGCAATCCATCTCTAGGTGAATATCTCTGTAATTCCAGTCTGATATTTTTCTTTAAATAAATAGCCACAAAATTGATCTCTCCCCACAAATTATGGTCTAGATAATGATAGAAATGTTGTTGAAGGAAATCTACCCTGAAACCCAGAAACTAAAAGACAAAAATTACACATGGATAGACTTTATTTTTTTCATGGATACATACATACATACTTATTAAGATCATTTCCTTGTTATAGGTAATGGGCAAATGAGGAAATCCAGATTGTATGAACTTCTGACACATCCTCAGAATGTGTGTGAGGTTTGGGAACAGGAGTCATAATGTGTATTTCTCACTAGCATGATGACAATGGAAGAAACTTGTAACATTTACCTTAGGTGTGGCCAACCTACTTTGGCTGTCAACTTCACAAAATCATCCTTTATTAATATAATAAGAATATAAAGGCTTCATCATATATGAGATATGATCAATGTCTGGGGATTACTTCCTATAGCAGTTAAAGCTTTACTGAACAGTCAGCTAGTGGTCAAACTCCTTTTCCTGTTTAAGTACAGATCACTCTATGATTGTACTCTTCAATGTAAAATGTGTAAAAAGTCTTTCATCAACTATAAACTTGAGATGATTATAGAAGAGAACAAGGGCATTATAAATATTTTTGGTTTTGTTTACTAGTGTTAGGGCTGACAGCTAGAACGTTTCATTCTTCAGAAAGGGGGAGATGAGGTGGTGGTGTTACATTCTTTTTTACAATCTCATTGATGCAGTCTGGTTCACTGAGTTTTTCCTTACATTTTTAAAGCTCATCTTAGATGGTCTCTTAGAAGAGTTTGAAATGGGTCTAAACAAAGCCCTCGCTGAATGTAATATTACTGTAAAACAATGTATTCTTTTCATAACTGGGATGAGATGATAATGAAAGCATGCTGCTGTTGTGACTCCAGTCTTGCAGTCACAGGACCTTTCTTGAGTATAAAGCATAAGAACAAGGAAGAGTAAGCTGCAGAATCAAGCAAAATCTCATTGTCATCAACCAAGGCACTGGCTGTTCAGAACTAGGCACTGAAAGCAAAGTGAAACTGGCCTCCTACCCACCACTGTGGGCTTCATGATCACAGGAGTAACCCTCCTAACCCAGCGGCTCAAAAAATTCTTTTACTGAAAAGTGAGGCACATTCACAGCTTCATTTTCATGAGTCTGTTTTCCAGTGTGAATCTCTTTGAGCGTACAGCATATATCATGTGTGATAAATTATACTTTGCTGTAATGTTGCCTTGCTAAAATATGCTAAGAAAGCTCTGAGTAATATTTACAAATAGTTTAGGTGTCACAACAATACACCCACCACTCAGCCTTCCCTCTATTTTACTGTAATATGAGTTGTAATAAAGGATACCACTTTCAAGTATTATGAAAGTATTCTTTATAAAGAAAGATAATTTGGAGAAATATCCCTAAAATCTATATCAAAATCCTTTTTTCGGATTCTGCGTTCATAGCTGTCAGACAGAGCAACCACAATCTCTCTTGTCTAAGAGGAATCAGCTGGTTCTGTGCTGATGTTGCTTATCTGTCTTTCTTTTTGCCCCATGTAAGTAGTTTATTTACTCATAAAGCTTATAAAGCTCAGAATTCAGCTTCTGACACGCTTCAAAATAAAAAAGTTGGTAGAAATTAATTTGAGAGGTGCTGTGGAAAGAAGAGCAGCCTTACTTTCCCACTCAGGAGAAAATGGAATCCTGTACACCAAGCATTAAATTCTGCTGCCTGTTATATGGGTGTAAAGCTGGTATAATTCCACTGCTACCAAAGGAAACCATTCAAATTTACATCAATTCAAAAGAAGGAAGAACCAGACCTTCCCCTGAGCATTTGAAAATCATTCCAATATATTAATGAATACTTCTCTTGCATCCAACTTTATCTTTTTAAGATCTTCCTCAGGGAAGGTAAGAATAGTCTTCAAGGTAAGAAATTCAAAAACAAGCTAAACCTTTTTTTTTCCTAGCCACCTCTGTCTTTATTGTTATTTTTAATTGAGTGTGGAATATATCTGCTATATTTGTCAGTCATGAGGGCCTATTTAACACACTGGCATAAATGAGTGAAATGTAAGTGAATTTAGCTTAGTTAGTTTTGTTCTTGGAGGGTACTGTAGCTATCTCTCCACACCAGTTAGGTCTTGACAGAAACATAATCATGTTATATGGATATATACAGAAAGAGTAGTTAAAGTATATTAGAAAACATACATGCTGAAGTGGATATTTTTTTTCAGTCTAAGAAAGTAAGACACAAAGCTGAAGGCTGTTTCTCTTGCTTTTATTTGGTTAACCAAAAGAAAATATGGTGTAATCTAGAGAACTCATGCTCCACCTCCCAAACACGTTGTCCTGTTTTCTACTAAAATGGACCTATAGATTCAGTGACTTCTTGAACCCTTTCTCTCATGTTGAAAGTAGTGCTTGTGAAAAGAAAAGCCTGAACACCCAGACGACACCAGTGTCAGGATCTCAAGTCTGATGCTGCCAATATGCATTACATTCCAGCTGCATTTCTAGCATAGCAACTGGGGATAATATAGTCAGGTGAAATCTAAACTAATTTACCCCACCATCAAAATTCTTCCAAAGCTCAATATGAATTTTCATTTTAATTGCAATGCTGAGACCTGCCACCCTCCTACCGTGAAGCTTGTATATCTATGGAGAGCTTTTAATTTATTTTTTTTTTCTGATAAAAGCAAACAAAGCACTGTAATGGGTGTTTTGTTTTATGAAGTAGATGTACAAGTAGGTTTACATGCACCTAGAAGGACTTTCAGAAGGAAATAGCTCTTGCCTTTACTAAGAAGTACACAGGAAATGCCCAGTGAATTCCACAGTAGAGTTTGTCCATATGAGCTACAAAGCAAACTGGGACGGAAGGGAACTTGTGAGTCTCTGTTTAGTATTAAATTTTCAGTCTTGCTGTGATTGTATTATTTTATCTCTGTGAATTTAGTGCATTTGATATATGGTTATAGCCTTATAAATGTAACAATAAATATCCCATTCATATTCAATTTCAGAGGTCTCCTTCCCTCCCTCACACCAGCAGCAATGGGTGTGATCTTATAAGAGTCTGACTGTAAATAATCTGCTTAAATACAAGGTTACTGATGTAGTGACAATATAGAGAGTCAGAGAGACAGTGCTAAGATTCGAGCCCCCAGATGTGTCTCCTTGCCTCAGTCAAAGCAGATGTATTTTATTTTGAAAAAGCAAGCATAATCTATTTTTATTTGTTCAATAAAGGAACAGTATATTTACCATATCTTTAGGGATTACTTTTTATTGTTTTCAAGGAAATAATTTCAATGCTTACAAATTGTTGGATGACATTCCCTTGTACATTTTTAAATATGCTATGCAGGGAAAATATTTCTAGTTCTAATCTTTTTATTTAGAATAGAGAAGCTATGTGTAATCTAGGAGATGAAATATGATATCTTTATTAAAGTGGCACATGCTAGCTCTATTACACTTACAGGTCTGCCAGTATATCCATTAAGGAATCCGTTTTTCAGACTTTTAACACTTGTCTGTATTCATACAGGAGTGAAACTTGGCACTCAGGTTTACAACCCAGGCGCAATTTCTGCTGCTATTTACAAATGTCTCTTGGTATTCATTTTAAAAAAAAAATGTTTTTCTATTAAATGCTTGAAAACCATTTGGTTCTTTAAAATGCAAATGGGAATGATATTGAAAAGAGCACTGTTTACTGCTCAGACTCCTGTGCTGTAGTCTGATAATACTTCTGCCGTATGAAGTTTATCATATTAAAACATTTTGGAATGAGACGAAAGTTAGTAAATAGAAGTTCTTGAGACTAGAAAACTTATATACCCCTGAGAGAGTTGCTTCTGTTTAGCTTTTAGCTAATACATCAAAAATCACATATGCACTCATTTGCACACTGTAATGCTCCAAAGGTCCTTATATTTAGGTAGCTAACAAGGTTTCTTAAAAAAAAAATCTAGTATGAATTGATCTAATTCAGTGGTTTGTTTCAGTATTGAATCTATTGATGGTCCATCATCATAGCATAGTGGTGTTTACTTTAGCTATTTTAGACTTGGTCTAAATTCTACCTAAGTATGTCATTTTCCACAAAATTTAATGGAGAAAAGACAGCATATCCAAGTTAAATCCAGTCATATCTCCCATTGTGGTACTGTTTGAAAGTTGATTTATAGAGGTTGAATTCAAATATCTTTTTTCAATGGCTATATAGTCAAAGTATACAATTCAAAAATATAATTATTCAAATAGATAATTATAAATCTTTTATATTTTTTGCGTCTTTCTTTATACATTATAATTTCTACTTGATCCTTAGGTAGAAGCTCAGCTTTTCTGAAATGAAAATAGGTATCACCATTTTAACCTGAAAAAAATGGATTTTATCCTCAGCTGATGTAAGTCAAAAGCTCTGTTGGCTTTGTAATGTTTAACATCAACTGAGAGATTACCCTGGATTCATAATAAATACATAAAAAGTTCTTCAATAATTTTAGAAATATTGGAAATGTAGTATCTATAAACCATTAATGTCCAACCGTATCATAAATAATGTTCAATTCTTACTTAAAGTCCTTTTTTTGACAATAAATCAACTGAAGATGATGGTTAATAGAATTTCAATAACTGCTTATCAGACTGAGTTTCTCAGTTTCATGTAAACTAGTGTAGTCTGAACTGGAAGTGCTGGAGAAAATGTTACAAACAAAAGAAATCTGAAGTCAAGCATTCTTTATACCTTCAGGTCATTTCAGATTTTAGGGGCTTAGAAAAGACCTGTCAAGCTCCATTTTAGACTTCAGGAATAATTCCTTAAAACAGTTCTGTAAACAAAATGATTCACAGCATAGATTTTTTTTGTTCAATTTTGTAGTTACTGTTCCTCAGTTGTGAAAAGTATATAGGTTTTTTTTTTTTTTCAAGACTGTACTTTTCACTTCTGACCTAATTTTTAGTCTTAAGTTCTGAAAAATCAGAGGCTATTTAGAATACAATAAAGAATAAAAATGTGATCGATTGTAAGAAGTATTTCTGTGAAGTCTGAACAAAGTGGGAATCTGAATTGCAGCCCAAGTATTTAAATAAGCTATTACAAAAGGAGTGCTAGGAACCATTATATTGCATGATTTCTTGTGAATAATAGAAATGCTCTCTATCAGGTATTTTTACTTAAATGGAATAAATGTTTGAGAGACACGGTGTTCATCCATTGTAACCTTTCACACCACTACTGTTGGCGTTGTTATAACTTCATCTATTAAAAATATGCTTTGAAGCTATTAAAAATACTCTAAAACTTAGAAAGAAGTGTAGTTTTAAGAACCATACGTTAATATCTCCATCTTTTGGTAATGTGTCATTTATGGTTTAATGACATCAATGTAGAATTTCAGCATTCTTATACTGAAAATGCCTGTCATACCCAAACAACATTATGGCACTTTTTGTATAATATGCCTATAGTAGTGCTATTATTTAATGGTGTTCTTTTATATTACTCAAGTAAGTTTTTTATGATAAATGTGCCTACATCTCATACTAGTTCTTGGGCTAGTAAATGGCATTACTTACCATCACCAGGTGAACAGGTTTTCATCTGTAGGTATGATGGTCCTGATCCAGTATCACTGAAGTAGAAAGAAGGGTCGCATTTGTGACTTTAATAAGTCTGGAGCTCTTTACTAGTGGGACACACTGATGTGCTGTAAGAGTTTGACTGAATGGCACTAGATTTGCTCAACTGGCATTTGGGAACGCGGGTCTGTTTGGTCTTAATTCTAGTTGATATTTGCACTCCTCTTGCCTTTATTGAAGAAATAGCCAGATTAAGTATTTTCTTAGATTTTTAAACTTAAATTTAGGGAATCTGACACGTACTACCACACTGTGGCGAGGGTGCTGCTTAGACACAGGTAAGATCAGCCAAGAAAGAGAATGAGGAAATATGTTTTTTTCCAAACGTATGGAATGGTGTTACAAACCATGGGTGCCATTGCTGTTTCCATGCAACAGTAATACATGAAAATACACTTTCATTTCATATGACCATACAATTTATTGGATTTGGTGAGATCCAAATACATATCTACTCCCTGTTCATGCAGCATGACTGATGCTGGTGAATTGATGGAAAAATATTTATTTTACTTTGAGTAAGTTGTTCTAAATTCCAGAAATATCTGAAGGGGGGGTATTTTTTTTTGTAGGAAATTGATTAGTTGAAAGAATTGGTTTGTATGCTTTGTTAGTGAGTAAGGCACAAAAATGTGCATTGTCTCTTTCTAGTAATGGACACTTCATTTAGAATATTCTTTTCTGATCTACGATATAGTTTTATGAAAGTGGTTTTTAATACTGCATTGCACACTTATAAAAGTATTTGTATTTTTTTTAAAAATTTGCATTATGTCTTCACTTTCATATTCTAAACAATCATGGTCTGCATATTCTTTTGACTATGTATGAATTTCCTCACTGAAACCACAAACAAACTAGCTCCCCAGATGCATTCCATGAAGTGCATTCTCTGGGCTCACGTATCCTCTTCAAGAAGTAAATACTCAAATCAAAGCTCACCAAGATAATAAAAATATTATCATTAAAATATCTGATAAGTTACATTTTAAAAAATACTAAATTAAAAAACAAAACAAAACAACCCAAATCTGAATTTGAGTTGATTGGAGTCTTGGGGCTGTAATGAAATTTGAGAAATGGGAGATTGGTGAATGTATCATAGAATCATAGAATCCTTTCAACTGGAAGAGACCTTTTAGATCGAGTCCAGCCTTATCAACTACTAGATCGTTTCCCTAAGTGCAATATCCACCCATCTCTTAAACACCTTCAGGGACAGTGACTCCACTATCTCCCTGGGCAGCCCATTCCAATGTCTGGCAACCCTTTCAGTAAAGAAATTAGTCCCAACATCCAGTCTGAACCTCCCCCTCACATCACAAGGGAACGCATTCTTTAATAATGACATCAGTTTCACTCCACTAATGTAGTTTGAGTGCTGTAAGTTATTTAACTCCGATGGACCAAGCTTTCAAATCCAGTTAAATATTTCCTTGGTGTTCTTTTGGGAATGACATGGCACCGTCTTGGGAAAATGGATACCTTTTAATTTTGCTAACTTCTGTCACAGTTGGTATCCAGCACTTCCAGGTCAGTCTTGGTGTCTGCTGTGGGAGTCCTTGTCACGATGTCAGTTACGCACATGTCTGGTCACAACTCAGGCCTTCAGCCAAAATGCTTTGCCCTTCAGGCACTTTCATTCTTAAAAGAAATTCTTGAAGCTGTGGCTCTAACTTGACGTTAAATCTTATTCAGTTTTAATAAGGAGTATTAATTAGGATGTGTTTTCAACAGTTCTAGGGTAATTTATTTTCATAAACAAGTGGATGATAACTCATTAACATATAGAAAAACTCTTATTCTTCATTTAAATTGTCATATAATACAATAAAAGTGCAAATCTGCCACTATGAAATAATTTTGTATGCATTTGGAAGAAGAGGCTGTTGTTCAGAGGAAGTAAACACTTCAGATGAGATGCTGGGATTCTGATCCCATGACACTTAGGAACAGCAGCTAACTACACATGCAACAAAAGTAATAGAGGTTTTCTACATTTACATCTACACTTTACCTTCGAATATCATTACTGGTCTTTAAGCTGAACCAGGTGGGATATTCAGGTGAAGAGGAGCCGTTCAGCTAAAGTGCATTGTTCAACACACACCTGTGTGTGTATTTGGAAAAGGAATTCTCTCTTGTTTTGCTGCTGAGGCAGACACAAAATGTCGAGATAATCTTAATTTATCCATTAAAAATGTAGGCCCATATTTAAGAGTCATCAGCAATAAAGGAAAATATACTAAATCATTTCAAGTGCATGCTAATCATTTAATGTAATAAATGGAGCAACTCTAATTATCTCCTGAGGAAATGATTTCACACTAAAACAATGAAAATGAAGAGGTTACTTTGGGAGCATTATACACAGATGAAAATTACTCATGTGAATCTAGGGGATATTTCAAATAAATAGAAAGCGTTGCGTATACCTTTTCAGTAATCATTTAATACTATGAGAGAAACACTAAACAATGGTAAAGAAATTTAGTTATTTGTACTTAGCCAGCGAGGCTTTCACAGGTACTCTTATACAGCAAAACACTGTTCTTTTCCACTGACACACATGTTAGCATAAGATCAATGTCATAACTGCAGGTTCCTAATGCAAAATAGTTGAACTGTGAACAAAAAAAAAATTAATATTATTTGTCTTTTATATTTCTTAATTCCAGTCTGCATTAGAATTTATAGATTTGTAATTTATAATATCCCTGAGCCTTTCCCTTGAGATCTCTGGAATTCTTTATTTTGAAAAGAATAAATTAAAATATTTCTGATTTTTTTTTTCCTCCTCAACTAAATCCCATGAAAGCTTATTTTGGAAATTCAACACATTTTTAGCCAACAAAGAAGAAAATGAAAAGCAAACTTTTGAAAAAGACATAAAAATTTCTCAGGGAGTGAGGTTAAAATTGAGTTTAATGATTCAGTCCATTCCCTCCAAGGGAACTGATTTCACTACAAGCTAAAATGTTTTGTTAAATTATGTACTTCAGCTGCTTGGGTGTTATGTCTGTCTTGGAGAAGCACATGAAATGAGCACTATCCTCCTAGGCATTTTAAAAACACATTCACATTAAATAGAATATATATACATTGGTTGAGCGTACAGTCTTTCTAAACTAGATAACAAAATGATTTAGACTTGTTTTAAAATCTTTTTCCTTAAATGGTTCTAAAGCTAAGACTAAAAGATAGATAATGTGGACTGAAAATTTCCCCCCTTGCTTTCAGTTTCGTAGAGAATAGCACATTATAGGTACTTTCCTTTGTGCAAGAATCACATCAAATGCCAGGAAAAACACATCTGTTTTGGCTACATATTTAACAGCATGCTTTCCAGAACCGTCAATTTGTCTTTATTAATACATCAAGTGTGGTTTGTTTAAAATGTTTGTCCATTCCACTGCTGTGCTACTACAGATATTATGAGCTTATACTTATAACTAAAATTGGGCAAAGATAGAAGGGAATGCAGCTCTTTCACATAGTGAGAGATATGACCTAGTTCAAGATAAATTAATGCATGGTGATTCTAAAAGCATAAACAGACGACTGCAACTTTTTGAAGGCCTGTATTTATTCTGCAGCTGACACAAGTATTTCACAAGAGACTAGACAATTGTTTTTTATCATAAAATTACCGTTCATCATGTACAAGAAAACAATTGTTATCAGGTATGAACTTAATTGGAATCAACTGTAGCAGTCTTTACAGGAATTTACTGAAATGTCTGCCATTCAGAGCTGGCTTACCATAATATTCTCTATGGAATAGTTGACCACAGGATTCTCATTCACAAACAGCCAGGTTAAACAGTTAAATGCTAGCAAATCCTGCATAGCCCTGTGGGAAATTTCACTTTAATCCCGAACTTATAAGAGGACAATCAAAGCCCAAAGCCTGGGTAACAAATCTGATCCTCTGTTGCAATCTGCATCCTCATGGGAAGGAGAGAGATGCTCCCTGTACAAGCCTGAGATGGATAAATACCTAAATGATGAGATAGATGGGGAATGCAGAAGAAGCGTCTGGCTTCAGCCATTCGCTTCCAATTTCACATTACATTGTGAAAGGCAATTCTTGTGCAGCTCGGGAACAGCCAGTCCTGATTACTATAAGTTGAAGTGTGGCTTAAGGAATGATTAATGACAGTGTCAGGAGAAAACAAAGCACAATGAGAGTTATCTCTAATCCACCTGCTTGCAGATGCTATAGTAAGGGAATGAAAATGGCCCCGGCGAGCCCTGATAATAAAAAAATCAAAGTAGAAAGGTGCAAAGCTGTAGATATGTATTAATCTGATATATAAAAACTAGGTCTTAGCTTGAATAAAGGATTAGGCATGAATGGAGCCCCATAGGTGATAGATATTAGAGCATAGTGGACTTCACATTGTCTGTATTTTTTAAATCAAACAGAACTGTTCCCTTCAGTATTGCCTTTGACATTAATAGGTTGGTATTTGAAAAGTCACAGTTCACTAGATGAGCAGGCTTGTGAGTTCAAGCTCATTAAACAAAACCTCTTTTTGTTGTTGTTTAAAAGAAAGTGACACCATACCACCACCTTGTGGCCTGGCGATGGAGAGCCCGGGGAGGAGAGAGCAGCTCTGCCCAGTTCCAAACAAGCCACAGTCAAATAAAGCATAATTGTAAGATCTCCTTTCTTTTGAAGCCAAGCAGTTTCCAAGCTCCTTCGGCGAGCACAGTACACCTGAAAGGCAGCTAGGCCATCTAAAAGGTTTCTCAGTTAGCTTACCAGTTCTTCCAGGTAGGTTTTCAAGATTGCAGCTATTGCAAAAGTAAGGGGGTCATTGATGGCAGCTGTGACTGAATACGCACACAGTGATTGTTTCCCTCAACAGGATTGCAGCTGCTCAGCTTCTCTACCTTTCTGATCTATTCATCTTGCTAAACTTCATATCCACTGGGAAATCTTGCACAAGCTGCATAGTGAACTGAGACCTGGAAGATTCATTACATGGAGCCCTGAGACATCCTCTCTGACTGCTCAGTGCTCTGTGGTGTTCATCAGACAGGATACATCTCTCCAGATATATAACAGTGACAATCTGCTGTCTGATATAAATTACAGTGTTCACATATGAACTACTTACTTGGTTTACAGATTTCATCTAGTGAAAAGTAGGGTTTGCATCGTTCTAGACAGAATGCCTCTGACTTTTCATGAGGTAGAATTGTTCAAATTCAAGGCACATTGTAAGATTTCTTAAAAAACTGAAGCTACTTGGTAATCTAAACTTTTTTACCCTTTTTGGGACACAGGTTTCCCCTATGTCACCAAGGATGCTTTGAAAATTTTAACTGTCGTCATGTTTGTCAGGAATGTAGACTGAAACAGAATACTTCCTGTGACCTGCTTCTGCATCAGACTTAAAGCTACTGCCTCTCGCTGAAACAGGGAGGGAATTATTTGGCCCCACTGAATTCAGAAACAAAAGTCTCATTGATTTAACTGGGTCAGGATTTCATCCCAATGGTTTTTCACCCCTCCTTTTTCTTACTATGACCAGCAACAAGTTAAATGTTAATTTATATTTCATGGAAGTATTTTAATATTGAAAATCTAATGAAGATTTAGCACTCAATTTTTAATGAGGCTAACTGTCAAAAGAAAGCAAATACATTATTTTAATTAATATCAATTCACAAGTGCTTCTGATTTCTATATTAAAACAAAAAAGAAAGTGTCTTGTCATACACTACAATTTATTCTGTAGTCAACCATCATTTACTCAGAATTTTTTCTTTTTCTTTTTTTTTTAATGTGAAGAGCATGATGGAAGCTGCCATGTAGAATTGTACAGCTGCTACATGTGCTGTAAGTACTGTGATCACATCACCCTTATTTTCTGATGACGTGCCTCAAATCAATTCTATCCGTGTGTCTTTGTCTCCACCTGACACCTCCTGCTATCATAATCATCATGCTGCATGGCTTAAAGCTTAAAGCTTTTGTATACTATATTTTCTTAATAATACCAGGGAACCAGACAGTTTCTGTGCTATACAGATACGTTGTTACAGGCAGCAAAGGGTCTCAGTTGAAAACATTTTTCATCAAGAGATCAAAACCTACAAAAAATCAGCTGAAATTTTTGATTATTCCATTTCATAATGCAACATAAAAATAGAGACCTGGATACATATTTAACTTGTGATCTTTTTACCAGGCATTGAGGTTTCAGGGTATTTATTCATACTAAAATTTGAAGTGGAACAAAACAGAGGTTACGGCTGCATTTGGAAATGTTTTCTCTTATGTAACAGAGCAGAACTCAGGAATAATTTAACCAAGAGAAAGCAGTGTTGTAACTATTATGTTTTATATAGTCATGAAATATATTTAGTGGCAATTTGAAAAGTAATGTCAGTATTATTAAACAGACGTTTCAAACAAATGAAGATGTGATAGTTTGACTATCACTTCCAGATAAATGCAAAACTATTCAAGGGCTAACTTTGGTGCTAGTATCACAGCATTGAAAATATGAAGCTACCATTGTCAAATAGTTGTCTCATACTCCTCCTTGCTTCTCTGTTTTCCTCTTCTTTCCAATCAAATGTTTCATTCCCTTCAACCTCATCTTCCCTTCCTATGACAGGAGTTTCTCTCTTGATCCTAAGCAGCCCCCAGGAACCTGAGAGATTTCCTTTAAAAGAGTGCACTGAGATTTAAAAGTCTCCTCACAAGCATGCTACCTTTGGATGAAATTCTGGTCTTGATGCATGCTCTATTTTAGGACTGTCTTCCTCCTTTCTTTACGTGTGCACCCAGGGATTTTCAAGCAGGATTCTGTTCTGAATGTACAGTTCCTGAAAAACATTGAATCCTCACGTCACACACTGCAAGATCTGAAAGCAGCAGAAATCTCAGCAGAGATTTACAGACTATCATAAAATGTATTTTAACAGAAGCTCACAATCCTGTTACATGGTATTAAAGGCAAGGCATGAGAAAAAGTAGAGGATTAGAAGATCAGACTCCTAGAAAGGGGGTTCAGATTGATTTTGGACACCTGATGGAGATTTGAACTTGCTCTTTCCAAGGTGGTTTTGCAGAAGAAAATTCATCTCTGAGCTGCTAAGAGTGACATCTTCTTTTATTCAGAAATCTCCTTAACCAGTCATTTCAAAAGATTTTTGTAGCCAAAAATTTATTCCACCTTCAAGTCAGAAACTAGCTAAAAGCAAAAATTAATAATTTACACAGGGCAGCTGGACAGGTTGTTGCAAAATCTAACTGAAATCTTTTCTCCAACCCTCCTTTAAGTTACTGGATCCAAAGCTGAGATCTGCAGGTGAGAACTATTCCTACATCTGTACTGCATATCTGCCTAAATTCTTCATCTTCTGCTGTATGTGGACCTCAGCACTGTTGATTCGATCACAGTTGCTTGTGATAATATACTTTAATATTGTAACTCACCTGTGGAGGACGATCAGGTAAGCATTTGGTAGGGAATTGAAAACAGAACATGTTAAAATAGAGCTATACTCACTTTTTGAAAAAAGAAGTAGCACCCAAATTGTATGTAATTATGGAGTCTCTGTTGGATTTACCCTGCGTACAGGGCTGCTTCTATTTAGCAGTTTGGTGGTTAGCCATTACTGTGAGCATTCACAGGGACCATTCTGAAACAGGACATGATATGGTACCTCATCTTTGGTTAAAAATACTAGCAGCTGATGTAAGGTAGTGCTGGAATACCTGTCTAAATTGCATGGTAGGACTATTATTTAAGAAGACCCATATGTGTTTTCAATATACTGCATAGTGACTTTAAAATTGTCTCCTTTGACATCACACTAAACTACAGCAAAATAAAGATTTCTCTGTAGAAATCAGCTAGATATGACTGAACCAAGTTCAATCATATTTACCTTAATTAACAATAATTCCATGCATTTATGTGGACACTGCTCCTGCTGTGACTGTGTAAAACAATCATAAAGAGCCATATAAACAGTTGGAAATGGAATCACTCCACAGTGTTCAATAAGTGTTGAGACATTCAGTAAGTGTAATTCCATTCTCATTTGAGTGCTTGTTCTTTGTAGTTTAAGGCTGTGTGTGCAACTGTCAGTGACAAAGTATCTGCTACTGCAGCACTGCATGCAGAATTCTTGTGAAAGGATCCCAACAGCAATATCTGGTCCATACGCAGTTTACAATAGACTGAATGTCTTGGCTAGATGCATGGTTTTCTTTAGCAGTACATGTACAACATGTACAGTAATTGTCAATGCAATGCCTGTATAAGGCCTGGTATGCTCCTCAAGAGAATCACCTGCAATAGTATAAACACATTTATACTGATAACTTAGTCCATGCTGTAGCCCTTTGTGTGTTCAGAACATTTGAAAGAGGAGTGGATTAAGGTACATAGTCTGGAAAAGAAGCAGAAACAGAGCCTAAGGTGAGGATAGCTCAGATGCGTTTATCAGCTGCAAATAAAAATCCACGTTCACTCAGAAAATGCATTTCCATGTGATGTTCATTCCTTCTCTCTTTGTTAAGCACGAAGCTTTTTTCCTTTTCTATTTTTTTTTCTTTCTAAAGCTAGTGGTAGATCTGCTCCTGGCAGTATGTTATGTTCAACCATTAGTTTATTTTTTAAGACTAAGAAGAGATATTTCTACATTATAAATTATTTATAAACATAAGAACAAAGGGAGGCTGTCAGTGCTGCTGGTACTTTAAGAAAAAAAAAGGATGATTTTATGAAGAATACAATTTTATGAAGTGGGGGGGGAATGCAACTACTAATTATTAACATTCATCTGCAGACAAACACCTGAAAGGATAGGATTAGAGGGATACATTTACATCTGTCTGTGACAAAAAGAAATCTCATTAAAGGTTTACTAGACTGTCACAAAACTTTTAATGTTAAACTCGAAGGTATCATGGGGGAGAGAAATATCTTACTTTTGGCCCATTTGATAAAGTGATATTAAAAAACAGTTTAAAAATAGTGTTAAAAGGAAATAATATTACTTGTATTTTTACTAAGAGCTCCAACTGAATCGCCTTAGGTGACACAAAGGTTCCTATGTCATGGAAAAAGTTCTACATGTCAATACAAGTTTCAGTAGTTTCTATTTACACAGCCATGTGTACTTTGAAACATGATATGACTGTCGCAGCAATCGCTTTTTGAATAGCACTCATCATCTGGACGCTTCTTTTCATCTATAAAAAGAAATCTGCAATAGGTTGCTTTGACAATTCAAGATGCTGAGCCACAGTTTCTCTGCTTTAAAGAAGCAGACATTAAGGTTAAATACATTAAAAGTGCACAAAAATAAACACGCTGTGTATGTACAATATGTTGACAATAACAAAACTTCAACCTACTGTAGTTTTTGATCAAAGAACTGAATCTGTGGAAAAGAAATCCTGAATATAGCTAAAGCTGTCATTTTATTTTTATAGCAAACTAATTTATATTGAACACACAGCACTGAGGAAAAATCTAGAATGCTTTTATATTACTTGATCTGTTGTATGTGGCTGTATTAGTAAGATGTTCTGACAGCTACTCGGGATCATACGTATCTTTTTCTAGAATTTTATTCTAGTTAATTTTATTGTGATTTATACACTGTTTTGAGTAATATATGCAATGGCTTGCAAGGAAGAAAGTTTCCATCTTGAGATTTTTGTTAGAGGTAAAATA
Source organism: Urocolius indicus (assembly GCA_013401255.1). NCBI lineage: Eukaryota > Metazoa > Chordata > Aves > Coliiformes > Coliidae > Urocolius > Urocolius indicus. Next base: position 224,643 of record WBNH01005530.1, read on the forward strand.
AACTACCAAATAAAAACATCAAATATTCCTCTAGATCCATCCCTTGCCATCTAAGGACAGTCCTCTGCAGTGTGCAAACCAAAGCCAGGTTAAACCTTTGCAAATTCAGCTGTTCTAAATAGTGGGGATTTCTTTTTGGCTTTTGGGTCAGATTCAAACAAAACCTGAAACTCTAATCTCTGATTTTCCTCTCATTTACTTTTCAAAATCCAGAATGGAGAACATTCTCTAATCTGATTTTCAAATCTGACTGGTGATTACTGTTGTCTATATTTATAAGCAAACATTGAGACAGCACAAAAATCCCTGATTTTCAGAGGCTAGTTCCTAAGGTCTGATGAAGTTTCAACTCTCTAGGTCTCTCAGCTCGGGCACCCAAAACAGATGCATCCAAATGCAGTCCCATATGTTTGAGCATGTTGCACCACTATATATGCACTCCCTGGCACTGTTGAAAGGCACACATTCCCTGCAACCCTCCTACGCTCCTCCCTCTGTTCTGCTCCATTTAGGTCTGTGCACATAATCTAGATTTCAGGTAACCCGAATGAAAAAGTTCTTTTTCTTCCAGTAGCTGAAAGATGGTCAAGACTAGAGGTTACATGATATCCCATATTTTAGTATGTGGATTCCCAGGGCATACGATAGTCAGATCCCTGTAAAAGGCACTGGCACTGAAAGGAAATGCAAAAATTATGACTTGTGAAAGTGGAGTTGTATATAGGATCAACAATAACAATGTATTTTCTTCTGAATATATCTAGAAGCAGTAATAACAAAATATTTTATTCTTAATATATCTGTTTCCCCATTTTCCTACACTCAAAGCTTCTTTTACAGAATGCAACTGTATAATCAACCTGAGCTATTAAGGTAGCAAAGCAAAACTGTCATTGCAACTCTATGAAATACTGTCACTTATTCTTGAATAACTTTTTAGCATATTAACCAAAACCAACACAGCAATGTCCAGCAGACAAACCCTTAAGATAGAGAAAAAGAATAACAGTAAAAATTCCCAAGAAATGTGAACTTATAGATGTCAAAAGCAATTGGACTCTTATTCTCCTTTTCTAATCACTTGTCTTCCAGTCAGCTCTTCTTTCTGCAGTTCTTTCGTGATATGTTGGAGGACAATAATTCTGATTCAATAAAGACTTATTTAAGAGGGCTAAAAATATTTTCTTTCTTGCATTCTGCATCATGCAGTGTATTCACACTAACCACTTTCTAAAGAACAGAAAAAATATGCAGTCATTTAGTAGGGGATTAAATTTCACATCTTTATAGTTGGAAATCTATTTTCTTTTACTCATAAGGCAGGCATAGGAAGCCAATTTAAGATGCAAATGATGAGAGATTTAAAAAGCTACACTAAAGCTATAGTTGAATATTTACTTTGCACCCATTTTCTAATATGTATATATATGCACACACACGCATATGTATTAAAGGCAAGTGGAAAATAAATTTTGTATTTATTTTTTATTTAATTTTTTACCTAGGAATTAGATGGCTTGCAGTTTTGCTTCTGACATAAGCATGATTGGGAAGGGTAACCACATGAAATACCTTTCTGGTCTCCAGAGAGATCAGAATTAGTGAAAAGCTACTTATAATTGAGGATTTCTGTTAAATGCAAGTTACTGTAGTTAATGTCTATACCAATATGAAAAGTATAGTACACTCATTATTATTGACAATATTTACTATTATAGCATACATTGCTGCAAATAAAACTATTGTGTTTCAAACATTTTCCTTATGGCTTAAAGCAATTTATTATTCAAGTGTCCTTTTTATATAATAGGAAAACAAGTAATGTAGACGGGCAGCTAACAAAATAGTTGCTGAAACTCATCAAGGGCATGACTTTCACAAGGCAATTATTAAATCTTAGTGAAGTTTGGAATCTGATATTAGAAAGACTTGTTTTCAAGTACCTGTGCTTAATCCGTCCTCTGAAGCAAGCTCTTTGCTAACACTGTGCAAGGGCAAGATACTAAGGTCTAGAATTTACTTTCTGTTTCCTTGCAAGTTAAAACATGGGCACGTCACACAGCCTATCATGTTTAAGCCTGTTTGTCAACAGCATCTCTAAGAATCTGTTCATAAAATCCTGTTTTGTGGTTTGTGTTTGGCCTTGAACAAGCAAACAATTAGGCATGAATGGGTATAGAATTGGATGTAAAAAACACAAAAGTAATCAGTTGAACTCTGGCATACATCTTGAAAAGTGAAGACAGGAGCATGGATTGTATGTATAAGATGGTGGGGCACGAGGCAGATGGTGAAATAATGGGATTTGAAGTTTGGATTCTGGAACGGCTCATGCATATACACAGCCTGACTAGAAAACACTTCTCTTTGGGATTTGACTCCTGATAACCTTTCACATCTTTGTGTCACAACATGGCATGGATAAAAAGCCTATGCTTTTGCTGATTTGTTAGATATTCTAGAAGGCTAGAATTCAAGACCTGGAGCTCAAATTTTAAGTAAACTAGAGATTTAAGATAGGTTGAGCAATTTCTGCAGTCCAGAAGTCTTAGATAAATTCCAGGGTTGTGGTGGACATATGAACAGAACTTTCTTCTTGTTTTAGTAGTGATATTTTATCTTCTGGAAAAGGAAAATACTGTTTCTAATCCTTCAAAAAATACCTAAATGGTAGCATCAATTTCCAATAAGGACTCAATTCCTCTGATAATGGCAATTTAGGACATGCAAGGCAACAAAGAACTTTTTATGGTTGGTTTCTGTCTTGTACAGGCTTTCTGCTTAGGTATTCTAAAGAATTTCTAGAATTATGTCCATTTTGCTGACAAGGAGATTGAGACATTGCAACTATGCAAAAAGTTGCCTGAAGTTCAACCACAGGCAAATAGTCAAGCTGCAGATTTTTTATTCCTTTCCGATACTAGATACTAGCTTACTTGGGTAAGCTAGCTCTTAGTCATGACTTTAAAGAAGTGCTCCAGATGTCCTATATTATGCACCATACTGTAGACTTGATTTTAATGTAATTATCAACAACGAACAATGGGAGCTGATGTTTGAAAGTTAACGGAGCTACCCAACAGTAAGAACTTGACAATAAAAAATGAGTTAGGAATGTTATAGACACCTTTCAGTAATGAAAGCCAAGTCAGAGAAATTATTGAAAAGCATTGTTTAGAGTATGAAAACAATGAAAATTCTAATTTAAAGTTAGGAAATTCTTCTAAAACAAATTATTCCATTCAAAAAGGAATCAATGGGACATTGGAAGTCAATCTAGGTTATCACAGTTTTCCTTTCTTCTGCATATTCTATCATGTGGATTTGTGAATATACTGAAGTGTCAGTTTTCCTTAAAAGCAACTATATAAATTTTGTGTGTTATAGTTCATTGTCTAGTGATAGACTTTATATTTATCTTTAGTATGCTGTAAAGTGGGAAAAGATATCTAAAATATTGTTGGAAAGTAATCCCAAATTCCAACAGAGTTCCTGGGCTTTAAACTGAAAGCTTTAGGTGCCCTCTTTTGGTGTATCGCAGGAATTACAAGCAGGCTTTGTTTTTTTAAAACAAACTTTTAGGGAAGCACAAATCTCCAAATTATGGAAATTCTATGGTGAGTGTTAATTAAAAGGAATTTTCCCACAGAAAAAGCTTTTCATTTCATATGGAGTCCTACTATGTTGTGCACTTTAGTATTAATATTGTGTATACAATCAGTTCATACTTAGCTGTTAAACTCTTAAAGCATGAGAGTTTGATTGTGATGCTTCAAGAAATATTTATGCTTAAAGGCAATTCATCCAGAATGTTTCTGTGCAGGGAAAGCAGACTTGTAATTCACAGAAAGTTTTCTGATTAATTGACCATTATAGTTATATCATGCTCCTTCTATGGCTTTTTGTAACATTGGAACTGATTTACAGACACTAGCTAAATTCTAGTTCCAACATGTACAATGCAGCAAAAGGTCAAAATATTTTTTTTAAGAATACACAGGTACAAATGTGATGCTTGTGTGAATTTATATGATATGTTTGTGTCATAGAATCATAGTATCATAGAATGATCAAGGTTGGAAGGTACCTTTAGAGATCATCTAGTCCAACCCCCCTGCAGAAGCAGGTTCACCTAGATCAGGTTGCATAGGAACATGTCCAGGTGGGTCTTGAAGACCTCCAAGGAAAGAGACTCCACAATCTCTCTGGGCAGTCCAATACAGTAAATAAAAATAGTTTTTTCTTATATTTAAATGGAATTTTTTGTGTTCCAGTTTCTTCCCATTACTGCTTGTTCTGTTGCTAGATACCATCAAAAAAAGGGATGTCTCAACCTCCTGATATCGACCATTTATATATTTTTAAATATTAATAAGCTTCCCCTCAGTCTCCTCTTTTCTAGACTAAACAGCCCTCGTGTAATCCTCCTTTCTACTGGTTCCTTTTCTGGTTTTAGTTTGAGTCTTTAACCTGTCTTATAAAAACAAAATAATCTATCTTCTAATTTCTTCTTTTTCAGTAACACTTGCTATTATGATATTTTGAAATATATTTAGTTACTGCTAGCAATTAACTCCAAATTTGTGCTGTGTGAGAGTGAATCTCAGATGCAGTTAACAAAGGAGTTAATGTTGGTTTTAAATAATGTTTTCTTTTAAGTACATTAAAAACGTCACTAGAAATTGTTGATTTAGAGGATATCAGTAGAAGAGAGTTTTTTCTTTAAATTTTACTTTTCAGTTAATGGAATATTGCCACTACAGAAAAGAAAAGGTATACTGAAAGTATATGCTCGACAGATACACCAAGGAGCTAAATGTGCTTTACAAGTTTTTTACTGGGCTGTAGATATTCTTCGCAGATATTCTTATATCCTTCTAAGCTAGCCGACTTCCATTTCTTTGATCATATCAGCACTGATCAAGAGACGAATGATTCAGCTTTTCCTCAGCAGATAGTCCTATTAAGTTCCAATTTCTGCCCCTATGAGGGATGTTTGAATAGAAAATCTTTTTCAAACATGTAAAAGTATTAAAATTTAGTAGGTAGTTAATATGTTTCCAGATCCTTCTCATAAAAGGAATGATCTCTGCTTGTTGCTGTTGATAATAGCTCTAAAAGCATGAACTGCAATTTTAACTACAACTTACTGAACAGTGGTTGAATATGAATGACTGTAACTTTGTAGATGTAACAGTAGTAGCTTTATGTGAAGACTGAGGGCAATAGGGCACAGTGTCACATCAATTTTTAATCAGGATTCTCCAATTAAATCAATGGCTAGTACTGTTTAAAAGTCGATAGTACAGTAAAGCCTGATACTTGGTTCAAATCAACAGATTTAGAAGATTGTCAAATTCAGGCTGACCATAACATAAATAATGGAAGTTGCTTTCAAGTGCTCTCAATCATTTAGCTAATTCTAAAGTGCAAAGTTACAAACTACACATCTGATCATGCAATAAGACTCCATTTGTAAATACATTTCCTATAATGTGGGATGCAATGTATTATTCATAATGTCATGAAGAAGTGTTTGCTTACAGACCACGAGCAATGTGTTTCAGCAACTAATTCTGAAGCCTAAAAAAAGGGGGGAAAAACAAGTGGTCCCAACTTTTAGTCTGTCTAACATAAATTTAGAACTTATTAGACATACATGCCTTTGCAGACTAACAAAACTTACAGTCATTTTTTTTTAAGTGATATTAGTTTTATCTGCACTGGTTGATGTTCTTAAAACACCAAGTCTTGATTAGTCCTGAGTGCTTGACTAAATCATCTTTAATTCTTGCCTTCTGCAAGATGTAGATGTTGAAAGCGTTCACTACTCTAAACATTCAAAAATCTTGATCAGCCATCCAAAAGTATTGATACTTTTTGAGGAATACTTTGACAAAAAGACTACATTTGGAGGATTATTAATCTTCTGGGTTCAGATTGTTAAGAGTTCATGTTCTCAGTCTCTTTTGGCAACTGTGAGGCCTAACAATCTTTTTACTGGAGTGAATGAAAGCCAAGAATCTCATTAAGTCATTTTCCAGAATTTGATGTTTTAGTAAAACAATAAAATGAAATTTTGATTTTAGTGAAGTCCATAAGGATCTTGGCACTAACATCTTGCTGGCCAAGTTTGCCTATAAACCCATCAGAATTGTCAGGAGTTTACAAATCTGACAAAACTGAGTGGACATAAATGTTTGGGATTGAAGGCAGGAAGGAGTTGCTGTTCTCTGCAGTTTCTATGACTAGGTTGGCTGCACTGAAGCATGGAGTTCATGAGTAGACAGACACAACACTACAGATTTATCCTTTTATTCTCATAATAGGTGAAACAATACAAGAAAATTGTACTTTGTATTTAATCAAGTCAAGAAAGGGGACAGTGAAACACAGGCTAAGAAGGAAAACAATGCAAGTAAGAAGGCATCCTTCACATTTATATTCCTCCTGTCTCAAATCAAGGCCGACTATTCTAATACAATAACATTCCAGCCATCTTGGATCAGAGCTCCAGAGATCCCCAGTACTTCTCAATACTATCTCAACATCACCCATTTAGATCTTACATGTTCAAATAAAGTTATAGTTCCAAAGTTTTTCTCAAGGCAAACAATTCTCGTTCCTTTACCAGCCTACATGCTCAACAATATTCTTTTATATGTCCCACATCTTTCTTAGTCCCCGGTTTTCCAAATTAGACTCATTTCCTATATATGGATTTATGAGCCTCCAGTCCATCTAGTAAGCCTTCCTCATTCTCCGAACTCTACCTCTCCAATCTACTCTGAGGAAAATTCATCTACAAGAAATACAGCATCATCCTGTAGAAGCAGAATGGTTTTTGCAGGAGTTTCATAAAGCCAGACATAATGTGTACTTATCAGAAATCCATCTCCAGAAAACTTTGTTGGAGCTAGGAAAGAGCCATTCCTAGAAAATACAGCTACTATCTCAGAAATGATGGGTTTGTTACAAATCCTTCTCTCCAGCAAATGTTTAATCTACTTTAGTTCCTTCTCATACCCCAATAGTAAACGAGTACAGTGATGTGAATTCCCTTTTCCAATAATTAGAATTGCTTCACCCCCAAACCTTAAAATCAATTGTGTGTCCCACTCAGTGATGAGTGTCTCATTACTCATGACCGATCCCTGTTTCTGTGGTTCCATTTCATTTCAAACCCAGCAGAGTCATAGCTAATGTCCTAGTGGCTTGACTATCAATAAGATGTGGGAAACCCACATTCTTTGATTTGAATTAAGGATAGGAGGGTTTTGAGCTTCCATGCAGTAGACGGGGGGTTCCAGCCACTGGGAAGGCTGTTACAGGGTTCCTTGGTTTTGGGAAAATGCTTGAAATCTCAAACATTTTAACAGGCTGAGAAAATTGTTTTCCACTCAGTTATAATTAGATCATAGTCTCAATGGAAATGGTAATAATTTCTGACTTTGAAAAATGTGATGTCTCATTGACTTGAACAGTTAATCAATGATTGAATTTACTCGATATAAGTTTACTTTAGAAACCAGAAAACAGATGTTATGTCTCATTCATTTTGCTATATGGGCTTAGAAAGGTAATTACTACCAAAACTTAGAAATCCTGATCTCTGTCAACTGAATTAAGTTTCTGTAAGCATACACTGTGTGCTATGAAATGTCCAGGAGCTGAGTGTTACACATTCAGGAGCTGGCCTAAGGAAACCTTTCAAGGCTTTTGACATTTCTATAAGGGTCAAAGATTACTTGCAATTCTGACCATTTAAGTGCTTCATGTGAAATAAAAAGAAGTTAAGAAAGCCAAGAATCCAAGTCAAGATGTAAAAATTAGGACCAAAAAACCCACCCTATGATGCTAAGATAAATTGCTAAAGATACTGAACCTGTAAGAGTTTTAATAATAACTTTCTCCTTCTACAATAAATAATTTTGCTTTCAAAATATGAGATTGGGTACCAGCTTTACAGTGGGCATTCACAGGTGAACACAGAAGATTAAAACACATCAAATAAATAATGATTTTTATATCTATAAAAGCTGTTCCTCGGCACATTTTACGACAAACTGTACTTGTGCAATACTAGAAGGGTCTTCTAGGAAAAGGGAAAACAAAATCTTGTTTAGAAGGGAATCTCCTTTGTTATATATCTAAACTTAATAGAACAGGGATTAAATTGAAGCCTATGTAAAAAAAAAAAAGTTTGTTAATGTTGATGTGAAACAAATCTTTTGTCAGTCTAGAAACAGAAGCCTTTACTTTACATGCAGCTTCAAAGGTTATTTCACTAGGTGACTTTTAACCCATCAGTTACATTTAATTCCTGTTTGACAATTCCAATAATGTATGAGCCACAATAGCTGCTAAGATTCTTTTCCTTTGCCAAGCAGTTTTGAAAAGGGGGAAGAACTCTGTATTTTTGGCACTCAATGAATAGATCTATTGACTAAGAAGTTGTTTTTACATGATTTTTTTTGAAAACATAAATATTATCTCAAACATAATATTGGTTAAAATATTTTCATTTGTATTGGAAAAAAAAAAGGGAATCTAGGAAAGCCACAGTAATTTAGAATGACTTCCAGAATTACACCAAGTTTTCATTAAGTCAACTGCTGCTTAATTTTGTTTATAAAGACAGTCTGTTGGAATCTCAAGAAAAAGGACATTTGCCAGAGTCTTAAGTCATTCTAAGATAAGTAGTGTCATAGTTTAGGCCCATCAGGGAACAAAAGATCATTATTACATTAAAGTACCAAAGATCTGAGAATTGCCAAAGGGCAGGGAGGGCTTAATTGCCGCTTCTGGTCCAGGACAAAACTGACCAGGCTGTTTGGCTTGGGGAAGAAAATAGAAAATAATTTAATCCAACACCAACTAAAGCATAACCATAAAACCCCAAAACATAACAAACAAAAACCACAGAGTGGTACAATAATGAAGAGTACAACCAGCCCTTTAAAACCACCTTCTCCACATCCCTCCCCTCTTCCCAAGCTCTCAGCCCTGATACCAGTGTCTTTATCTCCTCCCCTGCCGAACAGCTCAGGACAGCAGGGAATGGGGGTTTCAGTCAATCTGTTCTCGATAGTTTCTGCCATTGGCCTTTCCTCAGGACAGGCGGGCTCTGCACCAGTCCTCCCTGCACCTCCACGGGGTACCTCATGCACCCGGCAACCCTGCACCGGCAGTTCCGATGTCTGTTCATCCCAAAGACTGTAGCTCCTCTCTGCTTCTCGTGTGGGTCTGCTCTGTGGCCTGCAGGCTCTCTAACATGGCCTGTGACATGGTCACCTCCTCACACAGTCTCTCACCCGTCTGGGCACACTCAACCGGAGCTGCTGGTGGCTCTCAGTCTTACCATTGCCCTCCATAGGTTGCAAGGGTACAGCCTGTGTTCTCACCACGGCTTGCAGAGGGGTCTCTCGACTGGTGCCTCTCCTTTCCTTCCTCCTTCTGACTGTAGGGTCCACATAGCCACCTTCATCTTGTACCACTCTTACATCTCCTCCCAAGCACTTCAAATTCCTATCCTAAAATGGTGATGGCAGAGGTGCCAGATTGGCCCAGTCGAGCCGGAGGTGGGTCTGGACCCAAGAGCCGGGGGAGGGTCCAAAAACTCTTTACTGGGTCTTCACTGCAACCTGCTCCCACTGTTACCAAGCAAAAGCTGCTCCTTGCTAAACCATGACAGTAGACTCAAAGAATTACACCATGATGCTTGACAAATCCTATGACATTTTTAACTCTTTCATTGCCTTAGGATATTTAATTTTCCTTAAGAAAAGTACATCTAAATCACTCACTTAGTCTAGGATGAAATACAACTTCATTTATGAATCTGGCACAGACAGAATTATAGCATAAGATAAGTGTACCTTGTCAGCCCTCCAAAGAAGAATATGCTTTTAGAGAGGGAGCTGATGCACATTTTATCATGTGGTAAAACACCCCTCCTTGAGGCTAGCAAGCTAAGAAATGCTCTTATACCTCAAATCGTCTGAACCTACACTTCACTCTACTGACTTGTTATTGCTTTATTTTGTTCCATTGATAAAGATATGCAAGATTAAAAGTTTATGATGTTTGTTGAAAATATTTGTTCTGGAGCCTAGTCAACAATAAGAGGTGGCAAAAATTTAATGTTGGCTTATATCACCATTAAATTGAAATAGTACAGTTAGAGAATGTATAAAAAAGATTTTCTTTTGTCAGGCATCTGATATATGTCACTAAAACATAAAAAGCTGTGCAATACAGAAGAACAAAAAAAAGCCCATAATCTACTCAACGAATTTAGCTCTTTTTTTTTGATACTGATGCATTGCTCTGGTAAAATGACACACAGAATTAGGTGACAATCCAAGGATTTCACAGATTTTATTTTAATTTTTTAATATATCCATACTGGAATCACAGAATTCTGCAAACGTTCAGTATTCTCTATCCATGTCATTTTACTCAAGTGTTAGTGACTGAAGTGGTACATAGTTGTGGTACATAACTGAGTGGCAGTGCACAAACACACCTGACTGAGGCTAGTACTGTTCCAGTCAGGTCCTACATAGAGCGCTTTCTTGCAAGAAATCTTATCAGTTGATGATACAGACGTTATAAAGAAAGTATCTGCAAAGTAAATCCACTTTTTTTTTTTTTTTTAAATGGAAAGACTTATTCTTTTCACTGCTAGAAAAGTCACACTCTAGGAATGATGTTTCCTGCAATGACCTGTCTGTGCTGGTTCTCTACACAAAAGCTCAGTTTGGGGATTATAAGAGGCTTATGTGGCGATTTTTGTGTTATGACCGGCATTTGCTGCAAATAAGGTAACTAGAGAAAATTGAAGAGAAAGGTTTCTTCCCACATAATTTCTTCTAGACTGGGGAACATTCAGTAAACTGGAAAGCCAGGAGCCAGGAACTGTTGCCCTAGCATATTTTGGAAACTTTTTCTAAGTACCTTCATTACCTACCTCTGAGCCGTACAAGACACAACTGAGATAACATCATCCTCATTGCCATCACAGTAAATGAACTGTTCCTGTAATCTACACTTACTCAATCAATCTTTTCCCAGTGTCAGCCTAAGAGCACTATTTCTACAGTCTCTTCATTATTATCTCTTATTGCATGTTACCTGTACCTTAGGTCTATCACCTAAATTACTGGTATGAGGAGTCCCTCATATACCCAGGAGAGTTCCATCAGATGATTCATTGTAAGAGAAATGGGAAGTGCTTCAGCACAGGATTGTTCAGTTGGTAGATTTGAGGAAGACAGGGATAATCGGGGAGGGCAATGATTATCAGGTGGAAGCTGCCTTTTTTTTTTTTTTTTTTGTCTGACATAGGTGAAGCTAGAAGAGAACATGCACCTATGGCCTAAGTTTCTCTGTCATTCTCATAATGGCTGGACTACAGTTAAAGTTTAGCATTTCCAGGACCAAAATTCTGTCTCCTTAACTCAGAAGAGGAAAAATGATGGGTTTTTTCGCTTAGAGATGCCTAGCTCAGGCACCACATGTGAACCAGACATGAGCACTGTGACATTTAGCTGTGCTGTCTGTAGCCACTAAGCCACAATCTGCCACAAGCAGAAACCAAACACTGAACTCTTCCACTGCTGTCTGACAAGCACTCACGGAGCAGTTGGCAGAGCCTGGGCTCTGTCTCCTGCATACTTGCTGCTTCTGCATTCCCCTTTAGCATTCTTCAGTATTATAGGCGAGGCAGAAGAGGTTAACAGCATGGATTTGAGGAGTTTGGACTAAAATATATAAAAATTGGATGAGGAGATATTTTAAGTAAAACATTAATTTTACTTCTCTGACTTTAGTATTTCCAATTTATTTGTTTCTTACTGCTCCCTTAAAATCAGAAGAGGGCATCTATTAATGGCTCTGTTTCAAGAAGATTATAAGCAGCACGTGGGAAATTCTGTATTTGAAACCAAGACAGTCACTGTTGTTAAGGTTATTCAGACAAGGACTTTTCAATGCAAAAAAGGTACAGAAAGAACTGAGAGAGACATAGACCTTGCAGACAAGACATAACATGACAGTATCAAAACCTAAAATTCTCCAGTCACTAATTGATGGGCCATAAAGAAAATACCAGGCATCATGTCAGCAGGAGATAACTTGGAGTTTTTAACTGAGGAGAAGGAAGCAACGCAAACACGAGATTTTTGGATATTTGAGGGGCTCCTGTGGGACTATGCAAAATTAATGCAGGAATATTTTGGGAAAGGGGACAGGGGAAGTAAAAATGGTGGAATAGACCAGAAGGGGTATAAAAGAGGCTTACCAAATGTAAATTGTTGCTATTCAGTACACTTGTCTGACCAAGCCTTGCACCTGATAACTCTAATCTGTCCTCTCCTATTATTAAATACTTTCGTAACTATTTCCCTGTGTAATTTCACTCTGTTCTCTGTGAGTGTGTGTGTGCTGCAAGGGCTAAGTGGAGCTACTGAGAGAGCAGGCTTAGGGTTGATTTGGTGCCAGCAACTGGAGTTAGATCAGAGGTGTAGGTGTCCCTCACTTGTGGCACCAACAACTGGAGCAAATGGAGAGACGTCAGTGCCAGCTGCTGAGATGGGGGCTGTGCATCCTGAATGCCAGCTACTGGGAGAACCAGTATGAGTGAAATGAGTAAGGTTCTTAGCACTGGCAGCTGGAGTCACAGCAAGTGTGCCTGGTGCCATCAGCAGGGCAGGGAGAAGCATTCGTGTCTTCCCTAAACAAAAATGGTGGGTTACACTTTTGTAACTTGCTAGCAAACTTCACAGGGAAGTACCATGTGAGTAGGCGGCCCAGGGTTTGGGTAGGGATATCAGGCAGAGCTAGTATTCAGGGTCACCCACTAGTGTGGACTGGCTGTCAGACAGGCACATAAGTGCATGTGTCTGCTAGTGAGCATCAAGCTGGTTTAGCTGGTGAGGAGGAGACACGAGGAGCAGGTAACAGGGCTCAGCATCCAGACTGAGGAAGCAGTCTCTTACCTGCAGAATCTATAATCAAAGTTTTGGAGTTGCATCCTCGTGTGTATATCTATAGATATGCAGAATGTGACATGATTAACTTGAGATGACACAATAAAATAGGAAATTCACAAGAAAAACATGTATTTCATTGCATTGCCATTGCAAGATGTAAAAGGGAGACTTTTGGAAGGATTCATCACTTAAGTGAAGTTGTATTTTTTTGTTATTTTTTAGTGATCATAAAAAAGTTGTAATTCTAATCAAATGTGTAATTTATTAGATTTTAAAATAGGACAAAAAGTATTGTGTACATCAGTGTATTGTCTGATAGGGAAAAAAGTATCTTGCTTTCAGAGAGATTAGATTAATAAACCAAACAATTTTGTTACAGTTCTTTAATAATAATTTAGCAAGGAGTTTGGAGAGAATATTACTTTTGAAAACAATTATTTAAATATGAAATCTCTATTCAGTACTTCTAAATATTGACAAATGAAAGATGAAGCCCAGGAAAATACAGCTGTTTATATCATCTCAGTGTTCCTTTAAATGAAATCAGGGTATAATTGAATAAAATGTGTATGTATAAGGGCATTAATTAGCCAGTATGTAATAGTTCACAAGATCTGCTAATCTATGGGTCTTCTGGGAGCTTTTTCAGATTGCAGCAATTGATTCTGTCACAGAGCGAAAATCTGGAGAGCAGTTTTAAGGATTTTTTTTTTTCCTCTTCCAAAAACATACCTGATAAATCTGGCAGTGGCTTTTCATTTCTTACCCTCTGTTCAAACCAGACAATAATTACTCTGGCATCAAGGTCAGGCAACTTGGCTAGCTCTGAAAGATATCAGCTGTTTTTCTCATGCTTGCTGAACCTCTCTTAGACAAATTTAGCATTGTTTTTTGTGTCAGTTTTATTGTGGAACATCGTGCTACCATCTGGGAAGAAAAACACCATGGTACAGGAGCAGCTGGTGAATGAGAATGGCCAAATAAACACTGGAGCTCACTCTGCTATTAGGTGAGATAAGAGGACTGAGGCCAAGCCAAAAGAGACAGCCCAAAACTGCTGCTATTATCCTTCACTGTCCCCTTTCCTTTATCTCTGTTTAAAAACACAGCTATCACTCATTTTAGAAAAGAGAAACCAAACCTAGCTATCAGGTGTTGGACATACTCTTCTGAAGCCTGGAAAACAGAGATATCCACAGTCCAAAGCATCTGAAGTGTCTTGCCAATTGGCTGAGGAGTTGCTACTTTTATTTTCCTGGAAAAATAACAAGAACATTTCATATTTCTGTAATGATTCCTGTCATAGGAGCTCAGAGCACTTTGGATGTAAATTAATTCTTTCAACACTTGGAGAATGAGTAAGAAACTATTAGCTTCATTTTCATAGGCAGGGAAGTTGAGTCACAAAGGAACAAATATCTGATTTGATAGACATGGGTTGGATACAGGGTTTGTGTTAATAAACCCTTATTCTGAACTGCTTTACCTTTTTCCCTAGCAGAAGCCCAGTTTTCCTGCCAGAGTGTCTCTGTGCTAGCCTAGAAATTTAGGGAGACAATGGATTTACCCAACTTTAACCTCCAGAAATGCAAACATGGTGCAGGTTTGTATTCTTTTGTATTTTCTGGAGAGTGAGTTACTGTTTGAGGATCTCTTATTTGCAGACACGTGGCAAGGTACTGAACAGAGAAGCTATATCCGTATATCCATGGCATAGGCTTTATAAGAGGTATGGGGCTGATACTTAACTCCTAGATACAGTTTCTGTAAGTTCCTACTTTGATATCAGAGTGTTTATGCTCACATTTACAGCTTAAATCAGATGAGAATCTATTTCTATTTGGCACAGACTGGACATATACAGACTTGCAGATGTTAACAGTGCCTAAGATTGCCTATTAGCAATCTGGGAAGTTTTATTTAAATGATCACTTATTTTTTTTAATAATTGGCCAGATTGGTTGTGAGACAGAAAGATGCAAATTTGAAAGTAAGAAAAAGTAGTCTGTGTGGTAGTTGAAATTAAGGATGAATTATTCCTTACCATCTATTATCTCTGTCTTGCTCTATCAAATAAAGACTCAGTTGTTCATTTGAGTTTGACTGTCAATAGTCTTTACTGGCTGATGGCTATTTGGGAGAAGAGTTTAATCATCTCAGGACACTTCCCAGTGGTAACAGTTGTCTTCCTCACAAAATCACATATGGTTCTAACTGGCATGCCTGTCAGCCCTAGTAAGGCTAACATCATGATGTAAGCACCGTCTTTCTGTTGGGAAGAACACTGTTGCTGTGGGACACTAGTGAGGCCTTCTAGAGCAACTAAAAAAGCAATGACCTTAAAACACTTGGTCTGACCTAACATTCTTCAATGCTATTGAAAAGATCTGAAATCACATTGTTTTGTGTCATGGTTTGACATGGAGTCATTTCTGGTAAGGGGGATGGGGCTGTAAAGATGATGCCTGTAAGAAGTTGCTTGAAACTCTCCCCAGCTCTGAGCCAGACCCACTTCTGGGGCTGAGCCAATCAGACACCTCCAAAATCACTTTTTAAGAAGAAGAAGCTGGAAGAGGAGAGTTCTTCCTGTTCTTTCTTCTTTTCTGACTGGTGGTGGTGCAAGGACTTGGAAGAGAGAGAGAAACAACCATGCGGACTCCAAGGTCAGTGAGGGAAGAGAGGAGGAGGTGTGCTGGAGCAGAGACTCCCCTGTATCCTGTGGAGAGGAGTGGGGAAGCTGAGATTTGTTTGCACTTTGTTTAAGACTCTGTGACAGGGGCAGTGACTATGCCCAGAGGAGGCTGTGTCGTACTTGAGGGACCCTGTATTGGCAGAAGTCACAGCTGCTGGGAAGAGCCCACATCAGAGAAGTTCGTTAAGGACTGTCCCATGGGAGGGGCCTTGTATTGGATCAGAGGAAGAAGGCAGGGAGTCACCCTTCCCTAGAAGAGAGAAGCAGAAGAGAGCATCTATGAGAGACTGACCACGTCCCCCATTCCTTGCCCCCCTGTGCCATTGAGGGGGGAGGAGGTAGAGATATCAAAAGCAGTGAGCTGGGCCCAGGAAGAAAGGAGGGATGGAGGAAGGAGATCTTAAAGTGCTGGTTGTAATTTTCTCATTGTCCTGCTCTCTTTATTGCTTTTTTTCTGTTCTGTTTCTTGTACATAGTAGAATAAGCTTTCCTTACTTTCCTCTCTAAGTCAACTAGTGGAGTCTGTTTTGCCCTGAACTGTAATTAGCAGTGAGCCCTCCCTGCCTTGGTTATCTTTTTTCTCCCATTTTGCTGGGGCCTCTGCCATCCTAATGAGGGTGGAGGTGAATGGGAGCAGTGCGCAAGAGCCTGTTATGGTGCTTCATTGCTTCATTCTGTTATGGTGCTTCATTCTTAGGTCTTCTGTGGAACTGCCAAAGAACAAACAGCCCCAGTTCATGGGCTTTTAACATCAGGTAGAACCTTCTGCAGTGCCACAGGCCACAAAACTTAACATAATTTATAGAATTGTCCTGCCTTTAGTATTTTCCCAGGACAACTTCTGTACGCCATGCTGATGTTGCCAGCTGTTAAACTTTTCTACCACAGCAAGAGTGAAAAAAAAAAATGAGAGAGTGAAAGATGCAAAAAGACAATGAAAGAAAACAGAGACTAAATTAGATGTTTTCAGTAAACATATTTATTGAAATTTTTAAAATATTTATATAACTGATTTGAGTCTCCCAAAGCATTTGCAAATTGTCATTACAAGTGTCTTACAAACCTTGAACTCTCCTACCAAAAACTTGAAATTCAAACTACCATGAATTAAAAACACTTTAAAAACTTTACAAACCAAAAAAAACTCCAAAATACATGCCTATGATTGAGGAAGTGTCATGTTCTAAGAATAAACTCAGAATTTTGGTAGGCTGATTCTGGTTTTATGTGGCAACTACTCAGATATTGTCTAGTTACTATAATATCTTAAAAATGCATCAATTACACACATAGTGGGAATCTGCCATGGCCATCTGGCATGGTAAAGCACCATCGAAAGATATCATTTCAGGTCCTGGAAGTAATTTAAGTTTATCAGTTTAGTACTGCACGTAGATTAAATAGCTTTAGTAATGCTAATAATAAACTCAATAACTCGATAAAACTAGTCCTGATATTGTCTAATTTCTCTTTCAGGGTATAACATTACCTGAAATCACTTTTAGTAAACTATTTCAGTTTTTATTGTGGACACAAAGTAATGGTAATTATCAGTGACTGAGAAGCATTTCTACTTTGAATTCTATAATACTAGTTTGTTTGGGGTTTAGTTTTTACTTTTTCCTCCAGGTTTTCTACTACACAGTTAGAAATTCTGAAATGTTCCTTTGTCAAAAATCTATGTATCTTGCTTGATTGAGCAGACCTTTGAAAATTCTCTTCCACACTTCATTGTGCTCTCAAGCTTTGCTTTGATTTTAGTGTCTGATTGAACTCAATAGTTCAAAGAGAATGGTAGTAACAATGGTTTCTAAGGAAAATTTTTAAAAAGTGACTGAACACAAACCCATTGTGAAGGTGATATCTTAACTGTATGATGTGACAGTGTGACAGTATCAGGTCACGGGACAGAGGGGAGATTATGAGGTTATAGTCTCAGATAAATACAATTCTGGATCTTCAGATCAGATAGCAAGCAAAAGCTTGATTGAGATACTAGGAAATGGCATTTTACATGTTCCCCAGCTACTCAGAATCATGGATCTGCTGTTTATTTGTGCTTGGCTTCAGACTAACTGTGAGATATGTTGCAAATATGCAAGTGCAATGATTGCGGAGCATCAAGTGAGAGCCAAAAGAACTACATATGCTTCCTGTGCAAGACATGGCATTGAAGTGCAAAAGTAATTATAAAAGGGCACTTAGCATCTCATTTCTTTTATGGATGTTATTTCCCTTTGACACTAGTGTTCAGGATGATTCTAGGCAAATCACTGTGTCTCCATGTTTAGGCTTGACATCTGTAACACGGACGGATTCAGTAACAACCCTGATAAGATGCTGTGGATGAAAATGCTTTGAGGTTTTGTTGTTTGGTTGTTTTTTTTTGTTTTGGTTTGGGTTTTTTTTTCCCAGTTAAAGCAATATGTAAAACCAAGATTGTCCTATTGCTTTGCATATAAGCCATTCAGTGTGTCCAATTTCAGTGTTCACCTTATCATAGAATCAGAGAATTATAGAATCATTATGGTTGGAAAAGACCTTAAGAACATAGAGTGCAACCACTAAACTAACACTGCAAAGCCTGTCACCAAACTAAACAATGTCCCTCAGCACCTCATCTATTTGTCTTTTAAATATCTCTAGGGATGGCAACTCTACCACCTCCCTGGGCAGCCTATTCCAATACTTAATAATCCTCTTGGTGAAAAAGTTCTTCCTAATCTCCAACCTAAACCTCTTCTGGCACAACTTGAGGCCATTTCCTGGTGTCCATTCCTGGAGATAAGAGATTGACCCCCACGTCACTACAAACTCCTTTCAGCTAGTTTTAGAGAGTGATCATGTCTCTTCTCTGCCTCCTGTTCTTCAAACTAAACAACCCCAGTTCCCTCAGTCACTTCTTATCAGGCTTGTTCTCCAGACCCGTCACCAGCTTTGTTGCCTGTCTCTTGACATACTCTAGCACCTCAGTATCTGTCTTGTAGTGAGAGGCCCAAAAACTGAACACAGTATTAGAGCTGCAGCCTCATCAGTGCCGAGTACAGGGGGACAATCACTGCCCTGGTCCTGCTGGTCACACTATTTCTGATACAAACAGGATGCCTTTGGCCTTCTTGGCCACCTGGGCACATTGTTGGCTCATATTCAGCCAGCTGTCAATCAACATCCCCAGGGTCTTTTTCATTTGTGCAACTTTCTAGCTACCCTGTCCAAAATCTGTAGTGCTGCATGGGATTGTTGTGGCCTAAGTGCAGGACCTGGCACTTGGCCTCAGCCAATCTATCCAGCCTGTCCAGGTCCTTCTGAAGAGCCTTCCTGCCCTTAAGCAGATCTACACGCTCAGCTTAGTGTTGTCAGCAAACTTACTGAGGGTGCGCTTGATCCCCTTATCCAGATCATTGTCAATGATGTTAAACAGAACAAGCCCCAACACTGAGCTCTGTGGAATATCAGCGGTGACCAACTGCCAGCTTAACTCCATTCTCCACCACTCTCTGGGCTCAGCCATCCATCCGGTTTTCCATGCATCTCAGAGTAGATCCATCCAAGCCATAAGAAACCAATTTCTCTGGAAGGATGCTGTGGGGAAACTGTCAAAGTCTTTACTAAAGTCCAGGAAGACCACATCCACAGCCTTTCCCGCATCCACTCAGCGAGTCACCTTGTCATAGAAGGAGATGAGATTGGTCAAACAGGATCTGCCCTTCATAAAACCATGTTGACGAGGCCTGAACCCTTGGTTGTCCTGTATGTGCCTCACAATGGCACTCAGGATAATCTGTTCAAGAACCTTCCCTGGCACCAAGGCCCGGCTGACAGGCCTATAGTTCCCAGGATCCTGTTGTAAATGGGGGTCACATTTGTGAACTTCTAGTTTGATTGCACCTCCCTGGTGAGCCAGGATTGCTGATAGATGATGGAGAGTGGCTTGGCAAACACTTCCGCCAACTCCTTCAGCACCCTTGAGTGGATCCCATCCAGCCCCATGGTCTTGTGATGGAGCAGCAGGTCACACATCTATTACTAGTTGGACTAAAGGAACTCCATTATGTCCCATGTCCTTGTCTTCTGGTTCAGGTAGATGGATGCCCAGAGAACTGATGGTATTATTATTGAAGACTGAAGCAAAGAAGACATTAACTACTTCAACATTTTCCTCATCCTCGATCACTAAGCTTCCCCCAAGTCTATTATTACAAAGTTGTTTCTCTTGTGGCTCTGGTGAGTCAACGACATGCTTTTGCCACCAGTTGCTTAGCACAACTCCAGCAACTGCTGCCATGGACAGATTTCATTAAGAAAGTATTAAACTTGGGTTTAGATATTTTTAACATAGAGATGCAATGATAAAAAACTAGTGATGTGTAACTGTTCTCATCAGGCTGCAGATCAGTCTGTCCCAGACTCAGAGCTTGTCATTTTGGGGAAAAAAAACAAATCTTACTCTAAGATCTGATGGCAGATGATCCAAAAGCTCCACTATCTCCATGTGGTAACTCGAGACTGGCTTCTTTGTAATGAGGCCAGATATGCTGGTACAAAAGAGCCTTTAACAAATGATTGCTTAAAGCAAAGGCCTGCAAATGCAGCTGGCATGGAGCAAATGGAATCTACTTTTCTCTACTTCCTTTTATTTATTCAAGATGACCTCCACAGAGAAGGACAGAATGAATGCATATAAGAAGAAAATAATAGGGATGGAAAAACAAACTAATTTCTGTAAGTAAAATGACTCAGTTGCAAAGAACAATATTAGTCTACCCTTCCATAGTGATGGTCTTTGCCTTAGCTGGCTATTCCATTATGACAATGTCATCTTCTTGGGCTCCTACACACTGAGCACCTGCATACTGCCATTGCCCTTGGAACCATCTTGTGTATTAGTGTTCAGCTTAGTTTACTGACAATATCTCAGGTACTAGCAGAAGTATAGCTGCAGCAGCACGGAAATCATTGCAGACTACAAAGTATCCAAACAAACTAGACAAACGTTCAAATGTTCTCCTTCAGAAGTCTGTACCACTCTGAGCACAATCTTCTCGGCATCAAGCTGGGTAGTTTTAACTTATAGAATCCCAGAAAGGTATGGGTTGGAAAGGACCTTAAAGGTGATCTAGTTTTAATCTGTCTGCCATGGACTTGGACATCTTCCATTTAGCTCATGTCCTTAAATACTGTGTTTATGTTGTTGTGCTGTATCCTAGCATAGTTACTGATGTGCTATATTCTTTTTGCCCACAAGATGTCAATGCATCCTAAGAATTGTAGCACACAGCCTAGATTCTTTATAAAATGAAACCGAAGTATTTCCCCTTCAGTGTTTTGTGTAACAGCACCCACACCATCATAGCCATGATTCTTACGGAGTCCATTGAGCAAATGTCACTGACAATAACTAATAAGCAATAAAACCAACGTATAGTTTTCTTTCGAAACAAGCAAACACACACACACACACACACACACACACACACACACACACGAAAAAAATAACACCTCACCCAGAGGGAGAGTCAAACCGGGCAGGATCCTCCTGCATCTGGCCAGAGAAACCTGCATGTTTGAGTAAGCCCCTGCATTGCCTCTACACCAATGCACACTGGGGAATAAGCAGGAGGAACTGGAGATGTGGGTGCAGATGCGGGGCTACGACCTCATTGCAGTCACAGAGATGTGGTGGGACAGTTGCCATGACTGGAGCACAGCCATGGAGGGTTATGTATTATTTAGGAAGGACAGGCTGACAAGGCGAGGAACTGGAGTTGCTCTCTATGTGAGGGAGCAATTAATGTGTACCGAACTGTGCCTGGGTGGGGATGAGAGGAAGGTTGAGTGCTTGAGGGTAAAAATTAATGGGCAGGGCAAGGCAGGCAATATTGTTGTAGGAGTTTGCTACAGGACACATGATCACGAGGAGGAAGTGGATAAGGCCTTCTACAAACAACTGAGAGCTGCTTCACGATCACAATCCCTGGTCCTCATGGGTGACTTCAACCTCCCTGATATTTGCTGGCAAAGCCACACAACCAAGCGCATGCAACACAAGAGGTTCCTACAGATTGTTGATAACAACTTCCTGTCACAGGTGATTGAGGAACTAACAGGGAGGGGTGTGCTGCTGGACCTGGTGCTGACAAATAAGGAGCATCTGGTCGGGGGTGTGAAGGTTGGAGGCAACCTCAGCTGCAGCAACTATGAGGTGGTAGAGTTCAAGATCCTGTGTGGAGGCAGGCCACAAAGCAGGACCATGACCCTAGATTTCAGGCAAGCCGACTTTGGCCTCTTCTAACACCTGCTTGGAGGGATCTCATGGGATAAGATCCTAGAAGGTAGAAGTGCCCAAGAGACCTAGTCAGTCTTCAAGCTCCAAGCTCAGGATCAGTGGGTCCCAACATGCAAGAAAGGAAGAAAAGGAGGTAGAAGCCCTCTATGGATGTGCAAGGATCTGCTGGGACAACTTAGGCAGAAAGCAGCCGTCTATGAGAGGTGAAAACAGGGGCTGCCTTCTTGGGAAGGGTATAGGAACATTTCCAGAGCAAGCAGAGGATGCAACCTATAAGACTAGAGCCCTTCTAGAATTATATTTAGCCAGGGAAGTTAAGGACAGTAGTAAGGCATTTTTCAAGTACATCAGCAGCAGATGTGGGCCCGCTACTAAACACAGAGGGTGCCCTGGTGACCAAGGATGCAGAGAAGGCCAAAGTACTGAATACCTTCTTTGCTTCAGTCTTTAAGGCCAAGGCCAGCCTAAGCCAAAAGTGCCAAAAAGCCCAAAGGAAGCTCTTACGTTCTGAGCTGAACCGGTGGGAAATCTGTTTAATAGAACACAATGGAAAATGAGCTGAACAAGAATTTCAACCTATGAAATAGGAACTAAACATATTTTTAAAAAATTCTTTGATAGCATTTTAATCAGCAATAAATTAATTTATCATAACTAGTAACATCTCCAGATCCACCTCTGGCAATTTCTCTTTGTTCTCTGTCTCATCTCTCCCTCTTTCCCATCCTTGATGTCCAGGAATATTTCTGACAAGTTACCACAATGATAAATTCTGGTTTCTTTCTTTTGATACTATGTGTCAAAGTTTAATGACAGTGTGCTTAAACCCTTTGAAAAATGCTGAAATAACAATGTATCATCTTTTAAAAAACATCTTCAGTATGAGGTGACAGCTAATGGGACTATTAATCTCTTGGTGCTGTAATCCCAGAATTAAAGCAAATTCAGGCATTTCTGTATCTGTTATACTTACTTCATATTTTAATGATCTTCGTTAAGACTATAACTTCGAAGTGAAAGCTGAGTGTCTAAATACAGTAGCTTTTTTTCCTTATCCCTTACAAGTGTTTGTCCATTGTTTCTCAGCCATATGCCTTTCCTTGCACCTTTGCAAGTGAAAAGAGAGGCAATGTAGTTTACCAGCTTCAAGTGTTGAATAGGGAAGACAGCTGGGAAGCCACATAGCAACCCAACAAAATCACTATTTCAAACATAGTATAAAACACACAAAATGAGAAGCAGAGTGAAACCTATGTTTGTGTGCATCCAGTAACCTACATATGGCCTTCTGTCATCAGGAGAGTAATCTTTACAGAAGCTTTAAATATATTACTTTTATAGGACTGTGAAAGACGAGAGTAGCTTCAAACCCTCTTGTTAGACTGCTCCATAGGGCACAGGCATGTGTGATTTCATTTCCTTCCTGTAATTAATCATTAAGATTTTTTTTTTTANAAGCCCTCTATGGATGTGCAAGGATCTGCTGGGACAACTTAGGCAGAAAGCAGCCGTCTATGAGAGGTGAAAACAGGGGCTGCCTTCTTGGGAAGGGTATAGGAACATTTCCAGAGCAAGCAGAGGATGCAACCTATAAGACTAGAGCCCTTCTAGAATTATATTTAGCCAGGGAAGTTAAGGACAGTAGTAAGGCATTTTTCAAGTACATCAGCAGCAGATGTGGGCCCGCTACTAAACACAGAGGGTGCCCTGGTGACCAAGGATGCAGAGAAGGCCAAAGTACTGAATACCTTCTTTGCTTCAGTCTTTAAGGCCAAGGCCAGCCTAAGCCAAAAGTGCCAAAAAGCCCAAAGGAAGCTCTTACGTTCTGAGCTGAACCGGTGGGAAATCTGTTTAATAGAACACAATGGAAAATGAGCTGAACAAGAATTTCAACCTATGAAATAGGAACTAAACATATTTTTAAAAAATTCTTTGATAGCATTTTAATCAGCAATAAATTAATTTATCATAACTAGTAACATCTCCAGATCCACCTCTGGCAATTTCTCTTTATTCTCTGTCTCATCTCTCCCTCTTTCCCATCCTTGATGTCCAGGAATATTTCTGACAAGTTACCACAATGATAAATTCTGGTTTCTTTCTTTTGATACTATGTGTCAAAGTTTAATTACAGTGTGCTTAAACCCTTTGAAAAATGCTGAAATAACAATGTATCATCTTTTAAAAAACATCTTCAGTATGAGGTGACAGCTAATGGGACTATTAATCTCTTGGTGCTGTAATCCCAGAATTAAAGCAAATTCAGGCATTTCTGTATCTGTTATACTTACTTCATATTTTAATGATCTTCGTTAAGACTATAACTTCGAAGTGAAAGCTGAGTGTCTAAATACAGTAGCTTTTTTTCCTTATCCCTTACAAGTGTTTGTCCATTGTTTCTCAGCCATATGCCTTTCCTTGCACCTTTGCAAGTGAAAAGAGAGGCAATGTAGTTTACCAGCTTCAAGTGTTGAATAGGGAAGACAGCTGGGAAGCCACATAGCAACCCAACAAAATCACTATTTCAAACATAGTATAAAACACACAAAATGAGAAGCAGAGTGAAACCTATGTTTGTGTGCATCCAGTAACCTACATATGGCCTTCTGTCATCAGGAGAGTAATCTTTACAGAAGCTTTAAATATATTACTTTTATAGGACTGTGAAAGACGAGAGTAGCTTCAAACCCTCTTGTTAGACTGCTCCATAGGGCACAGGCATGTGTGATTTCATTTCCTTCCTGTAATTAATCATTAAGATTTTTTTTTTTAATTTAACAAAAAGACCTTCTGTATGCAGTGTCTGAATTTGTGGCAATTGCAATGTTTACTCATTTCCACTAGACTGGTAGGGAAGACAGATCAATAGACAACATCTTGACCTCAGGCTTATGAGATGCAGACTTTGTGTCTGTACTGAGACCTCAAACAAATAACTTTGACTCAAATATCTTCAGAGATACCTAGGAGTACCTACTGACTGTTATTTGTTTCAGATGACAGACAACCTCTGTGGATCTTGCTTTTAGTCTGGATATGCCTATATTGTCTTTTGATGGCAGTTTTCATGACCAGGCTAGGACATGAGATTGTCTGACCAGATGTAGAGTTATCTAACCAAATAATTTTCTAGACTTTCTATGGCCAGTGAAAAAAAAAAGATATTGGAGAATGTGATTCATCTGTTTCTTATGCAGATGATTCATGCCCTAAAATTGTCTACTACTGTCCATTGACTAGTAA
Organism: Urocolius indicus; assembly: GCA_013401255.1. Classification (NCBI taxonomy): domain Eukaryota; kingdom Metazoa; phylum Chordata; class Aves; order Coliiformes; family Coliidae; genus Urocolius; species Urocolius indicus. The sequence goes on from WBNH01005530.1 coordinate 249,859, forward strand.
GGAACATCAGTCTTTGCTATACTAACCTGTAGTTGGATGAGAGGCTGTGGGCAATGGGTCTGAATGTATGGCATCTGGAACATCTGGACAGTCACCTTTAAAGTACATAGTGTATCACCTAACTGCTTTAATTCTGTGGCTTGTTTTTGTCAGGCAAGGTGTCAGAAGCTGCCTGAAGCTGCCTAGATTTATATCTATGAAGACATGATACAGTAGATGAACAGTACAGAGTACAGCACTTCCTTATTTCACCAAAGTACTGAAGACAAATACCCAAAAGATTGTGAGGAGTTTAACTAGTATAGTGTGGAGGGCTAGCTGAGATAGATAAAGCCTGCTGTTTGGAATTATGTGCTTTTGTACATCATGATCTTCTGCACAGTGCTGGCTGCCAAGTGTACTACAAAAGCATTTCAAGTACTGAGACATTAGGAAAATTGCTCAGAAGCAGATAAATTGTTGCTGACCAGATATCTAAACCCTGATAATTATTTTTTTTTATGTTTGAGGGATTTTGCATGTTTATTTTGGATGCTTTTTTGTTTTTGTCACCATCCCCCCACATAGTCTTTTTTGTCTAGAAATTTTTCAGATTAACAGAAAGCCATTCCGCATGTAAGTAGTGATCCAGAACCATATTAAACATCTATTGAATCATACAAGAGCCAGGAAAAACTTCAGATGGATTACAATTGTTCTTGTGAGGGTCAGCAAGGGAGTGAGAAAGCACATAGAGCACAGGAGACAGCCAGTCTCTTCACCAATCATTACCGTTAGGAGGAAGGAAATGGCTTAGGCTCTAATATCCCAAGGGCTTTATAGCCCTTGGGGTAGGGTAAGACCACTAAATTGTAATCCACCCCTTACTGCTATTTTCCATTAGGTGAAGTACACAGATATGAAGAGGGTTATGAAGAACACCTGATGGTCTTGCATGTTTTGACGAAGTGCCCCATTAACATATTTCCTTCTCCAAAATGACAACAGTGCATTAGATATACACTGGCTTAGAAACTGCTTTTATCTCTGTAGAAGGAAGCTATTAATATTTAGAGTTAACATTTAGTTCTGGCAAATCCTTCTTCTGAAATTAAAGATGTTTCTGAAATTAATAATGTTTCTGCCTCCAGCTGTCCATCTCATTTCTCTGCCAGGAGTTACCACAGAGGCAGTAGAGGGGAACGTGTAGCACTTCCACTGAAAAAGCCTGATGTCCTAGAATAAACCTCTGTGGAAGATGGATGTCAGCTGGCACTGTCTAGATGGAGTAGCTAAGATACAGGCATGTTATTTTTGCTGACTTCGATCCAGGAACTGTAACCTTTGACTAGGGGTGGGGTAGACAGCTACCAGCAGTAATGTCTTAACTTTAAAGCAGCTCAGCTATTACAGCTCCGACTAACTTGACACTTTAGTAATGTAAACTACCATGAAATCTCCATACACTAATGCACAGAGCCTTAAATGGTATTTGCTTTCATAATGGCAGAGTGTCTATCCAAGTGTGAAATCTGAATGAAGCTATTGCAATATAAACTGGAAGCACATAGCTTTTCATTCAGAGGAGCTGGGGCAGAATGCTATCAGTCTGGCTGAATCTGTTCAAATGGAATTGCCATCTGTTATCACAATGCCATGTTGCCCAATTAAAACAATATGACTAGATTACAACATTTTGAATAGTATTTTTTGCTAGATTGTCCCTGATTCTAGAATATCTACCATTCCTTCTGACTGGCTCTGCACCTGCTAATGCAGACAGTGTAAAGAAATTGCAAACTTCTCATTTATTAACCATATGGCCATAAGCTAGTCTTGAACCTGAAAATATTTCTGCATTTCGAACTTTGGCTGACTTTGTCCAGTAGTCATTTCTCCATTTTTTGAGGAAGTGCATACATTTGTATCCATGAAAAGCTACTGCAAAGCTTCTGCATACACATGGCCCAGGGCTACTAAGGATTTATGTAAATCAAGGTAGATGAAAACATTATTTTAAAAATAATAATGTTTAGTCTTAATAAGATTTTTAAACACAAGATTCTTCAGTTCCTTCTGGTTTGAGAGGCCTAAACTGGTAATTATTAATGTCTCTTATTTATATGTGTATAACTATTGTGACAGAATTTCTAACTTTACAGAGCTCTACATTTATCTTTTCTGTAGCATGCAGACTAACATGCATTTTGGGGTCAATTGAGCTTCCATTTTTATATTGTATTCCTTAAAAGACAAACAAAAGTAAATGCAAAATGGATACCGCAACTGAAATCGATATTTTCAAGAATAAAAAGAGCTACTGATGGGACAATTAACAAGATGACTAAGAGATTACGACAAGCCTGTTAATCAAAGTCTCTGATATTTTAGACCCCTGAAGCACATTTATGTTACATGAATAAAATAGTCATTTTGATAACTGCAAAACTTATGTCAGTACTGGGAAAAACGCCTTTCAAAATATACTTTATAATTGTACTTACATTATTGCTTATAAAGATTTTAATTTAAGGAATCTAGAACACTTACCAGGTTGGATTTCTGAGTTACTATCTGGTCCTGAATAGCAATTTGATCATATAGCTCACCCAGCTTAAGTGCACTTGCCCACTGCAGTATAGTCTTTGGCTTTTGATGGGTCCTTATACAATTGCAATAGCCACCCTTGGGCCAAACACAGAGATGGATTGCATATCCATAAAATACCCTGTTCTCTAATCCTGAAAATATGTTATACCACATTGTATTAGGTGTCAACACAGCTGCTGTTATTAATTTCCTATGCTCAGTCTACTCTGCATCTGGCTGTGCTGACGCTTTTTGCTCTCTTTCTATTCCCTTTAAAGATCCTCAGTACTACTTGTGTGTTTACTGTTACTTGTTACTCATTTTTTACTAGTAGTGAAAAGGAAAGGAACCAAAGGTTGTCATGCTTTTTCCCCTTCTCCTGTCTTGTGGAGCTGCCAAGATATGGATATGTGAGTCCCATATGTAAGTCCTATCAGTAAGGACTGAATGAGGACCGGACACAGTATTCCTCAGTTTCCAGTGCCATGTAGCATCCACTTTGCTCTGAAATCCTCCACAGACAGGTTTTGATCACCAACAAAACAGCAATATGCTCGGATGAGTAAGGGATGAGAAAGATTCCCAGTCATAGTTTTCTTTTCCTCCTTCTAAAACCCCACTGACCTTACAACCAAAACATTTAGAATTAAAATACTCAGTGGTAATATAAAATTTGCATTCTGGAAAGATTCAGGTGCTGTCACCAACCACTGGTCCACTACAGTTTTTTAGACTTGTTTGCCTATGTTTTATTTTTAGAATGCAACCTTTTTTGTGGTTTTTTTTTTTTTTTTGCACTGGTATTTTCTCACTATCCCATCAGCAGAGAACTACTATTTGGTTTTGAAAATTCTAGGCAGAAAATAAGTAGTGAGGCTTTGAATGACAACTCTAGAGTGAAACTTGAGTCTTCCACTTCCTGCCCATTTACAGAGACTCTGGTTAACATTTGCCTTAAGAGATTTTTTTATATATTTTTTTGTAAAATTTGTAGTTTTTATTAACAACTTCCAACTCAGCTGTTGCATCTTAGTGAAAACTGCAGGCTCCTGGGGACTTTAAACCTGTGTGGACTACTTAACTGAGGACAAGTTAATATTTTGCAATTACACTTCTTTCAAGAAGAGCACCATGTATTTTCCAGACCTTTCTGAGATCACTTTTAATGCCAGGAAAGAGAAAAACTAATTTCTAGACCCAGAAATGCAAAGAACAAAACCCATAATATGCAGCTTTGTTTGAATTTTGGATCTTTGTTGTGTTTCATTCAGCTAGAAAATATCAGGCATTACTAGTAGGACTAGCAACACCATTTTTGTGACTAGCAGACCTCTGTCATCCTGGACAAGATACATCTTCTAGGCACACTGTATCTAAATGAGAATCCTTATTTGAGGTAAAGCTTTCCACCTGATATATGCTCTTCTCTGTGGGTTCTGTTTCATTCACATGTACTCCTAAATATTTCCTGAGACTCTTAATCTTATTAACTTAAAATGGCTTTTCAGATGATGCTAGTTGCAGCATTAATCTTTGATACATAAAAGCGGTTTTGAAAAGTTCATGATAGATCATCTAGACAAAATTATCACTTGATGTGTCAGCAACCACTGATTCAGAAGGTGTCAGTGCAATCCTTTCTGTTAAAGTGATAAGGCTTTGCATATTTCTTCAGAGCAAACTCAAGTTTAAGAACATACTTTCCATAACATACAAATAGCTACTCATAGACCTGCTAATAAGAGATACTTATTTACATGATGATGAGGAGTGTAGCTCCTAATCACTTCCAGTAAATTAAACATGACATAGTAAGTAAAACTTGAAGGATAATAAACTTGGTCAGTTTTTCTTGGTTCTCCTCAGACTCTTCTACCCACACATGAGGTAATTTGCCCAGTCACCTACATAAGCTTCCTGGGCATCCTAGCACTTCCAACCACTTCTACTTCAAATAGATCATCTACTTTATTTTCATACATCCCACTTACCTATTTTGAAATGTCTCAAATCTTCTTTCACTGTAAACACTTGATTTTTCTGCAGAAAATTACCTAAGTTCTTAATCATCTCATGTCCATTGTTCTGCTTACCACAAAACATCACAATGCTACTTTACTTAATACAAAAAGATTTATAGATTAACTGAAAATGGCAAAAGCACTGAATAAAAATAGCAGTTTTATGATGAGGTGAGTCTGGACAGCCCCACACACTTCTGAAGTAGCTAC
>WBNH01005530.1:254825-430270 GCA_013401255.1 Urocolius indicus
GTTTTTTTTTTTTTTGCACTGGTATTTTCTCACTATCCCATCAGCAGAGAACTACTATTTGGTTTTGAAAATTCTAGGCAGAAAATAAGTAGTGAGGCTTTGAATGACAACTCTAGAGTGAAACTTGAGTCTTCCACTTCCTGCCCATTTACAGAGACTCTGGTTAACATTTGCCTTAAGAGATTTTTTTATATATTTTTTTGTAAAATTTGTAGTTTTTATTAACAACTTCCAACTCAGCTGTTGCATCTTAGTGAAAACTGCAGGCTCCTGGGGACTTTAAACCTGTGTGGACTACTTAACTGAGGACAAGTTAATATTTTGCAATTACACTTCTTTCAAGAAGAGCACCATGTATTTTCCAGACCTTTCTGAGATCACTTTTAATGCCAGGAAAGAGAAAAACTAATTTCTAGACCCAGAAATGCAAAGAACAAAACCCATAATATGCAGCTTTGTTTGAATTTTGGATCTTTGTTGTGTTTCATTCAGCTAGAAAATATCAGGCATTACTAGTAGGACTAGCAACACCATTTTTGTGACTAGCAGACCTCTGTCATCCTGGACAAGATACATCTTCTAGGCACACTGTATCTAAATGAGAATCCTTATTTGAGGTAAAGCTTTCCACCTGATATATGCTCTTCTCTATGGGTTCTGTTTCATTCACATGTACTCCTAAATATTTCCTGAGACTCTTAATCTTATTAACTTAAAATGGCTTGTCAGATGATGCTAGTTGCAGCATTAATCTTTGATACATAAAAGCGGTTTTGAAAAGTTCATGATAGATCATCTAGACAAAATTATCACTTGATGTGTCAGCAACCACTGATTCAGAAGGTGTCAGTGCAATCCTTTCTGTTAAAGTGATAAGGCTTTGCATATTTCTTCAGAGCAAACTCAAGTTTAAGAACATACTTTCCATAACATACAAATAGCTACTCATAGACCTGCTAATAAGAGATACTTATTTACATGATGATGAGGAGTGTAGCTCCTAATCACTTCCAGTAAATTAAACATGACATAGTAAGTAAAACTTGAAGGATAATAAACTTGGTCAGTTTTTCTTGGTTCTCCTCAGACTCTTCTACCCACACATGAGGTAATTTGCCCAGTCACCTACATAAGCTTCCTGGGCATCCTAGCACTTCCAACCACTTCTACTTCAAATAGATCATCTACTTTATTTTCATACATCCCACTTACCTATTTTGAAATGTCTCAAATCTTCTTTCACTGTAAACACTTGATTTTTCTGCAGAAAATTACCTAAGTTCTTAATCATCTCATGTCCATTGTTCTGCTTACCACAAAACATCACAATGCTACTTTACTAAATACAAAAAGATTTATAGATTAACTGAAAATGGCAAAAGCACTGAATAAAAATAGCAGTTTTATGATGAGGTGAGTCTGGACAGCCCCACACACTTCTGAAGTAGCTACGTGACACTGTGGTTTTCAGCATTTCAGAAGTCTGCTTTCACTACTTCCATCATCAGACTTGAAAATGTTTCAGTTACAGTGTTAACATGCATCCAAAATGTAGTTGACTTCTTTGCTTATCCTCCCCTCTAACCATGAGGAGATACAATTGCTGCCCAGTCTTGTAATTCATACACAGATGTATCAAATGCTGATTCTCTTGCTGTAGTAAGTCAATGGAGCACAAGGTGCAAAATAATATATTTTCAGTTTCATAAGATGGCAAGAGTTTTTCATTGTGAATTACCACTATGTGATTATAATCTTCAGTAGATTGTTTTCTATTATTTGTTTGCTATTTTTAAAGCACAAGTGAATGATGTCACTGACTCATCACTTTACTGTGAAGTTACATAATATTTGGCATTTACACTAAACCTATACCTCTAGATTTAAATCTCTTGAGAATCTTTTTCCTTTTGAAAGCAAGTAGTTCTGAGCCTGAATAGCTACACAGAAAAATTCCAAACCAAGTAACTGTAGAATCTAAATGAGAAAAAGATATTTATTTATTTATCTGTTTCCAGATGCCATAATAGTCAGGCTAATCTCAAAGTACCTGTGAATCTCTGTCTTCATTTTTAAATTATCTTTTAAAGTGCTCTTCGTCATGCTGGGCACCACTAGGCTTAGCTTGCCTCCAAAATTCCCATTCTTAACAGTGATGCTGAGAATGAAATGTACTCTCTAGGCCTACCAGCAGCATCCATGTTAGCAAAGGATCAGAAAGAATCAGGAAAAGTAATACAATCCTGACTTACACAGATAGGTCAGAATCAAATGCACTACATATGTTAGAAGAAAAATGTTTTGTTCTTATTCCAATTTCTTCCAAATTTGTAATTCCTGACCAAAATGTGATGAGATTTTCTAAGTGGAAAACAATCTATAAAATGCAGCTGGCTAACAGTGTATCTCAAAGTGTATCTTAAAGCTACTAAGAAAACTGACACATTGGTACTCTAGATGGAAAACAGTGCCAAATCGTGAAAGTATTTCAGTAAGATCATTGAGTTCCTGAGGATTTTAGGGAAAATCAGATCTAAAAAAAAAAAAAGAAATTAAAATTGGTTTTGCTTCTTATTTAAGCAGCTTGAAATCCTCTCTGAACAATGTTTAGGGTTCTTGTTCTCTGTCTGTTAGTAGTACATCTTTTTTTTTTTCTCAGATGGGAGCAAGCAGCAGAAAATAGTTGTTCTGTCTATTTACTATTTTGAAATCGAAGCTTAAGGCAAGAGCTATGTAAACACAACATGATACTCGTAGCTTCCAGTCAGGATTAATGCAAAAACAATGAGGAACACCCAAATCTTTTTCTATTTTAAGAATAACTTAAAGGCAGACATGGTCTTTTACAGTGGCTGTCTGACAGACCAGTCACTGCTGCTGCTGCTGACACTTTTGCAAAGTCACCTTCACTTCTGTTTGTACTGAAGCTGCCACAAAAGATCTCACTTAGCTTCAAGAGCCCAGCGTCAGGAGGACAGGATGTGTCTTCTGGGGGCTGGAGGAGTGGAGGGAGCATACCTAATGGTGAACATCTCTAAGAGTGTCTCTTCTGACATTTGAGAAAGAGAAGATTTTTACAGGTGTTAACACCTTGTTGCTAGTTTGAGGTAGGTTTGGACGGGGAAAAAAAATGAGTGAGAAGGGGAATAGCTATAATTGAAAAACTGAAATAAATATAATTGAACAATACTACCAAATAGGGTACTTACAGTTCCTATCATCACTCCTTCCCCAAGGTAGGAAGGACAAATAATCTCTTTAGGCCTTTAATTCTTTCTCTCTGCATCTGTCCTGAGCTGTCTTCTGCTCACCCTTACTGAAACAGCACTGCAGCTCACTCCTAAGCATCATTACTCTTTAATGGATAAAATCAACACTCCAAGTCTAAACCATACTCCAATGGTGAGAGCTTGAAAGTCCAGATTAGTCTTTAGACTTGGTGTGTAAAGAAGACAAATACAAACGGGCAAGCAGAGACAAAGACTGAGACTAAAAGTACACTTGTATACACAGGTGCAAACTGACCTGAGCTCAGCGCAGATGAGCTGTTGATCTCGTGAGAAAGTTGGCTTATTGATTAAAGCAATATCTCCATCCATGACTGCGCAAACCCAAATCAGAGATCTCCAGCTCAACATGTAGGGACAACTGATCAGTGTCAGCATACTTCCGAATTGGTAAAGTCAGAAGAGAAAGGAGGCATGTGATAAGTTGCAAAATAACACTGAAAATGCACTTTGGATGCTTTGGACCAAGAACACATTCTGCAAAGCAGTAACCTCTTCCTTGTGTTGATACTTTAACGTCACTTCACCATTGCCACTGCTGTCCTTGTCACTTCTCTCGTAATAACAATGATTGGTAGTACAGCTTCAGGAAATTGCTTCACAAACTCTAAGCAGCTGTGAAACTAGGTTGGCCTTGGATTAGTCAGAAATACAAAACTCAGACACCATTAGAGAACCCTTAAAGGGAATCCTGGAGTAAGTTTTGAGTGAGCCTGGTACTGTTTAGAGAGTTTCATTGAAACCACATGAAACCATGTGATATTCAGTGCTTTTTGTGATGTCTTGCTTTGAGTTGGATGAGTTCATTTAAACCCTAAATTAAAAAAGAACCACAATGCTTGGAGTCTATATATTGACTGTAGTGGGCCCTGGAGTCAAAACGGCAGCATCCCTTACTCAACCATGCTTGGTAATTCTGATGATTCATTTTGCATGCAAACAATTCAAAGTCACCGTATTGCTTTCACTAGCAGGAGCAAAAGTCAGATTGGGTGTATTTTCTTAGGTACAATCAGACTTGAGTTCACTCTGTCAGCACAAGAAACTAGAAATAGGAGGCACGAATAAGCTCATCCTGGCTAGGGGCTAGCTGCATCAGCCCAGTGCCCCACCTAAGTTGACAAACTTTGACTAGACTCAACTGGTTTCTACAAAATAAATCTGTCTGCTACCCTAAGGCATTTTTTCATCTTTTCTTAATTCACTTTCCCTGACAACAGGAAATAGGCGTCTGTATTTCCTAGAAAAATCACAAAGACTCTCTTGTCTTAAACTATCTCTGTGAAATGAAAATAATATTTATCGAAGTGCTTTGAGTTTTGTCAATGAGCAGTGTTGTATCACTGAAATGCATCATCAATGATCATAGTATATAAGAAATTTGCAGCGTTGCTAATTGTATAATAAATATAAATAAATATAAATATATAAATATAATTAGGAGGGCTTTTAAAAGTCTATTTTACCTTCAAATTAATATAGAACTTCTGTGTATTATAAATAGTTCATAGATCATAAGTTCTTTGCTATTTTATATGTTGACATTGCTTGAAATTAATATTTTGACAAAAAAACAGTGGTCTTCCTAACTGTTCAGATTTATACCTCTTTCCAGATTAATATTAATCTTTGTATGACCCACTCGGCCTCAGTCTGTCAGGCCCAGCCTCAGACCTGCAGGCCTGGTGAGATCAGTAAATGAATTGTAGTAGTGAATTGCAACAGGTCTTTTGAACTTTTTCTGGTATCCTCAGTTTAAAAAAAAAAAAAAAAAAAAGAGAGAATCCTCCTTCTTGCCCTTTGGCTCACTCCATTTTGCAAAATTTCCTTCTAGCACCAATGCATCACTGATGTATATATATACCAATTTATGCTATTGTGAGATGCCATTTCTGGCCCTGATGCAGTGAAACATGGAGGACAAGACATTTATTCAAGAAAATCCCTGTTGTAATTACAATTTTACAGCATTAATGTGCTTTTTTTGCCATCATCATAACTTATTTTGCAAATAAGTATCTGAAAAATCACGTTTCATTGATATAAATTATATCTGTACAAAGAGGAATTATAGCAATAGCTTCATCCACATAGAAACAGGCAACTTAGAGAGTAGCCAAATTGCTTCAAAGACTTCTAATATAATATAGCCTCTTCTATATACAGAATCAGGCTAGTACACACTTTAGGCTAGCACATCAGTCAAAGTCTGTTGCTGAAACCTGCATTGTATATTTTTCCAACATGGTAACAGATCAGTTCCCAATTATCCATACTTTACATTGCAATCTTTAGCACAGTATGTTCCTTAGTGAACAACATAAGTAGAATAGCTCAGCACCAGATTCTACTAGCAGGTGCCACCCTAAATAGAATTTAAATATCACAAATTAGAAGAAGCTTTGGCAAATTTAACAATAAACACTATTCCAGTAAGTGCTTCTGTTACGTAAGTAAGTTTCTTGTACAGCTTTTTCCTTAATCAAGACATGGGAATAAGACAACTTTCAACGTGGTAAATAGTTCTGAGTTAGTACGTATACGGGAGATTTTCATAGAATCATAGANTGCTTCTTATTTAAGCAGCTTGAAATCCTCTCTGAACAATGTTTAGGGTTCTTGTTCTCTGTCTGTTAGTAGTACATCTTTTTTTTTTTCTCAGATGGGAGCAAGCAGCAGAAAATAGTTGTTCTGTCTATTTACTATTTTGAAATCGAAGCTTAAGGCAAGAGCTATGTAAACACAACATGATACTCGTAGCTTCCAGTCAGGATTAATGCAAAAACAATGAGGAACACCCAAATCTTTTTCTATTTTAAGAATAACTTAAAGGCAGACATGGTCTTTTACAGTGGCTGTCTGACAGACCAGTCACTGCTGCTGCTGCTGACACTTTTGCAAAGTCACCTTCACTTCTGTTTGTACTGAAGCTGCCACAAAAGATCTCACTTAGCTTCAAGAGCCCAGCGTCAGGAGGACAGGATGTGTCTTCTGGGGGCTGGAGGAGTGGAGGGAGCATACCTAATGGTGAACATCTCTAAGAGTGTCTCTTCTGACATTTGAGAAAGAGAAGATTTTTACAGGTGTTAACACCTTGTTGCTAGTTTGAGGTAGGTTTGGACGGGGAAAAAAAATGAGTGAGAAGGGGAATAGCTATAATTGAAAAACTGAAATAAATATAATTGAACAATACTACCAAATAGGGTACTTACAGTTCCTATCATCACTCCTTCCCCAAGGTAGGAAGGACAAATAATCTCTTTAGGCCTTTAATTCTTTCTCTCTGCATCTGTCCTGAGCTGTCTTCTGCTCACCCTTACTGAAACAGCACTGCAGCTCACTCCTAAGCATCATTACTCTTTAATGGATAAAATCAACACTCCAAGTCTAAACCATACTCCAATGGTGAGAGCTTGAAAGTCCAGATTAGTCTTTAGACTTGGTGTGTAAAGAAGACAAATAGAAACGGGCAAGCAGAGACAAAGACTGAGACTAAAAGTACACTTGTATACACAGGTGCAAACTGACCTGAGCTCAGCGCAGATGAGCTGTTGATCTCGTGAGAAAGTTGGCTTATTGATTAAAGCAATATCTCCATCCATGACTGCGCAAACCCAAATCAGAGATCTCCAGCTCAACATGTAGGGACAACTGATCAGTGTCAGCATACTTCCGAATTGGTAAAGTCAGAAGAGAAAGGAGGCATGTGATAAGTTGCAAAATAACACTGAAAATGCACTTTGGATGCTTTGGACCAAGAACACATTCTGCAAAGCAGTAACCTCTTCCTTGTGTTGATACTTTAACGTCACTTCACCATTGCCACTGCTGTCCTTGTCACTTCTCTCGTAATAACAATGATTGGTAGTACAGCTTCAGGAAATTGCTTCACAAACTCTAAGCAGCTGTGAAACTAGGTTGGCCTTGGATTAGTCAGAAATACAAAACTCAGACACCATTAGAGAACCCTTAAAGGGAATCCTGGAGTAAGTTTTGAGTGAGCCTGGTACTGTTTAGAGAGTTTCACTGAAACCACATGAAACCATGTGATATTCAGTGCTTTTTGTGATGTCTTGCTTTGAGTTGGATGAGTTCATTTAAACCCTAAATTAAAAAAGAACCACAATGCTTGGAGTCTATATATTGACTGTAGTGGGCCCTGGAGTCAAAACGGCAGCATCCCTTACTCAACCATGCTTGGTAATTCTGATGATTCATTTTGCATGCAAACAATTCAAAGTCACCGTATTGCTTTCACTAGCAGGAGCAAAAGTCAGATTGGGTGTATTTTCTTAGGTACAATCAGACTTGAGTTCACTCTGTCAGCACAAGAAACTAGAAATAGGAGGCACGAATAAGCTCATCCTGGCTAGGGGCTAGCTGCATCAGCCCAGTGCCCCACCTAAGTTGACAAACTTTGACTAGACTCAACTGGTTTCTACAAAATAAATCTGTCTGCTACCCTAAGGCATTTTTTCATCTTTTCTTAATTCACTTTCCCTGACAACAGGAAATAGGCGTCTGTATTTCCTAGAAAAATCACAAAGACTCTCTTGTCTTAAACTATCTCTGTGAAATGAAAATAATATTTATCGAAGTGCTTTGAGTTTTGTCAATGAGCAGTGTTGTATCACTGAAATGCATCATCAATGATCATAGTATATAAGAAATTTGCAGCGTTGCTAATTGTATAATAAATATAAATAAATATAAATATATAAATATAATTAGGAGGGCTTTTAAAAGTCTATTTTACCTTCAAATTAATATAGAACTTCTGTGTATTATAAATAGTTCATAGATCATAAGTTCTTTGCTATTTTATATGTTGACATTGCTTGAAATTAATATTTTGACAAAAAAACAGTGGTCTTCCTAACTGTTCAGATTTATACCTCTTTCCAGATTAATATTAATCTTTGTATGACCCACTCGGCCTCAGTCTGTCAGGCCCAGCCTCAGACCTGCAGGCCTGGTGAGATCAGTAAATGAATTGTAGTAGTGAATTGCAACAGGTCTTTTGAACTTTTTCTGGTATCCTCAGTTTAAAAAAAAAAAAAAAAAAAAAGAGAGAATCCTCCTTCTTGCCCTTTGGCTCACTCCATTTTGCAAAATTTCCTTCTAGCACCAATGCATCACTGATGTATATATATACCAATTTATGCTATTGTGAGATGCCATTTCTGGCCCTGATGCAGTGAAACATGGAGGACAAGACATTTATTCAAGAAAATCCCTGTTGTAATTACAATTTTACAGCATTAATGTGCTTTTTTTGCCATCATCATAACTTATTTTGCAAATAAGTATCTGAAAAATCACGTTTCATTGATATAAATTATATCTGTACAAAGAGGAATTATAGCAATAGCTTCATCCACATAGAAACAGGCAACTTAGAGAGTAGCCAAATTGCTTCAAAGACTTCTAATATAATATAGCCTCTTCTATATACAGAATCAGGCTAGTACACACTTTAGGCTAGCACATCAGTCAAAGTCTGTTGCTGAAACCTGCATTGTATATTTTTCCAACATGGTAACAGATCAGTTCCCAATTATCCATACTTTACATTGCAATCTTTAGCACAGTATGTTCCTTAGTGAACAACATAAGTAGAATAGCTCAGCACCAGATTCTACTAGCAGGTGCCACCCTAAATAGAATTTAAATATCACAAATTAGAAGAAGCTTTGGCAAATTTAACAATAAACACTATTCCAGTAAGTGCTTCTGTTACGTAAGTAAGTTTCTTGTACAGCTTTTTCCTTAATCAAGACATGGGAATAAGACAACTTTCAACGTGGTAAATAGTTCTGAGTTAGTACGTATACGGGAGATTTTCATAGAATCATAGAATGGTAGGGGTTGGAAGGGACCTTTAGAGATCACCTAGTCCAGCCCCCTGCAGAAGCAGATTCCTTAATTTTGTCATCATTTCTCTCAAATTACACATTTTCCAAACAGTTTAACATTAGTTTTCCCAATATACATGTGTTTCAAGCTCCATTACATCAGTTTATTGTGATCTACTACTGCAGAACTCATTTGAGGGAAGTCAACATAGAACATGATTAATGTCTTTCCCCATCTAAATCTGAACAAGTTCTTCTTTGGAGAAGTCTTATTGTTTCCTTTTACATTAGATTTTCTGATTCCAATAAAAAAAAAGAAAAAAAATAATCAATCAGAAAATAGAAATCAAAACAAAATAATCCAGAGAACTGTCTCCAGATGAAAGCATTTTATGAATGAAAAAAAGCTTTTAAACTTTTTGAGATATGAAAGTATTACTATTCTCATTATTGGACCTAAGGTGACATAGTGATCTGTGAACAAGCCAGCAATTCAGTCCACATTCTCAGAGTCTTCTTCATCATAGGGCTTTCTTCCTCAAGAAAATTTTTGCCTGCTTTTGAAAACCACAACTATTCAGATATTCAACAGATGAAAACACTAGGTGTTCATGAAGTGAAAAAATAGAGTATGCATATTTTAATTTTTTGTATAATTAATACAAAGTATTAATTGAGTATTAATTGACTGAGTAGGCATTAGAGCATCAGTGATGACTGAATATATAATACATATATAACCATCAAGGTAATGTAGTTTACTTTTTATTTTCAGTTTATCAAGACAGCCCAGGACAGTCATATAAAGAGTATGCCCAAATGTAGGGGTTTTTTTCTAAAGATAGCAGTAACTTCTCTGACAAGTCATGCTTGTCCTACACAGTATTATGTATGATTGAGCAGTTCAACACCTATATTGGCATGTTCATAAAATAAAATGTTTATGCATACAGTAAGTATTCTCCAAGATTTTTTTAATGAATAACATTGGACTGTTATAGCTAGTGAACAAAATCGTACTGCTATCTCACCAGGCAACTGATGGTATAAAGCATAAGATACTCTTACTATGGAGAAAAGTATTAATAATGACTAGAGCTATGTTGCTTGTCTTTATTGATGCAGAAACATTCTTCCCAAGGAAGGGAGTAATTTCAGGAATTATTATCATTATGTCAACATTGTTCTCATATTACTGACCCAAGACATATTTTTCAGGGGAGTGCAGTGTTACTTTCATTGAACAGTCCAATGCTAGTTAATGCCTCTTACGTTGATTTTTAGTTGTATTTGTAATTTTTTTTTAAATAGGATGTTTATTTTGTCTCTGTTTCTCATGCTCTGCCAATGCTGCTGCAGAGTTCTAGAAATGTTTCATGGCATCCTGTGCTTTCCCTGGGATAATCTATGAAAGCAATAATAAAGTTTTGTCACTAGATGGAGCTTGAAGGTTCAGTCCTCAAGTGTTCATCGGTTTCATGTCAAAGAATCACAGTCACAGAATCTTAAGGGTTAGAATGGATCTCGAAAGACCTTCTAGTCCAACCCTCTACCACAGCAGGACCGCTTATAGTAGGCCATACAGGTGGGTTCTGAATGTCCCCAGAGAAGGAGAGTCAACAATCCATCTGGGCAGACTGTTCCAGTGCTCTGGCATCCGCACAGTGAAGAATTTTTTTTTATGTTTCTCTGGAACCCCTTATTTTCCAGCTTGTACATGTTGCCCCTTGTCCTATCATTGGACATCACTGAGAACAGCCTGGCGCCGTCCTCCCGACACCTCTCTTTGACATATCTGTAAACAGTAATGAGAAAGAACCTCAGCTCCTTCAGCCTTTCATGATAAGAGAGATGCTCCACTCCATCACCTTGGTGGCCCTGCACTGAACTCTCTCCAGCAGGTCCTTGTCCTTCTTGAGTTGAGGAGCCCAGAATTGGGCACAATATTCCAGATGTGGTCTTACAAGGGCAGAGTAGAGGCAGAGCAGAACTTCTCTTGACCTACTGCCCACACCCCTTCTAATACACCCCAGGATGCCATTGGCCTTCTTGGACATGAGGGTACATCGCTGAGTCATGGTCATCCTGCTACCCACCAGGACACCCCAGGTCCCTTTCCCTTACACTACTTTCTAAGAGTTAATTCCACAACCTGTACTGGTTCATGGGGTTATTCTTTCCCAGATGCAAGACTCTACACTTGTCCTTGTTGAATTTCATTAGATTTCTCCCCACCCAACTCTCCAGCCTGTCCAGATCTCGTTGAATGGCAGCAAAGCCACACTCCTTGAAGTTTAGTATCATCAGAAAACTTTCTGCCACTTTAGTGGGGAGTTCCTCAACCTTTCCAGTTCCGTAACTAGGCAACTTTCTAAATCATTTGAGGTAAATTTGGTTGTATAATCTGCTTTATGTTATAAGTCCTATTAGAAGAGTTTTTTTACATATTGAGTCATGTTTTCTGTGACTGAATTTGGATAGCGATCAAAGGGAAAAGAATAAAGACTTTCCACATGTGGGCCTGCAACCTAACTCGTGTATTAAATTGCTCCATGTTTGGCTCTTCTAATGTTCTAGCAGAAGAGCAAGCTGATTGCAAAGTAAATATAGCATTGCTGTTAAGGGAATGATCTTTGGTATTGTAGTCAGCTTATGGATGTTAATCACCTGAATTGATACTTTCATATGCTGATTGATAGATATGGTAGCTATGCATCAACGCACAGTCGTACACAGCTGGGGCTTCATCAAGTCAGCATTAACACTCCCAGAAATAAATGAGAAAAATAAGAAAATGCAAAATTACTTTCCCTCTTTCCTTAGCCTACCTTCTCTCCATACTCTTTCTATACTTCTGTCTTTTGTCTTTATTGCACGGAGACAGAAGTCTGATACTGGATTGGCTCTTCCAATTTCTCTGTGCAGCTCAGTGCATGCATCCCATCTCTTTCCCATCTCACCTGTTTCTACCTCTCTTATTTCTCTCTCACTCTTATTTAGTGTCTTGTGCACAATACAGTCATGTGTATGTTTTCCATCCAAAAAACCTGTTTTGTTCCTACTTGCCTCTCCAACTGTTTGCTGTCCTGCATCCATTATTGCTAAGCTCAACAAATATTCATGTATTCTACCTAAACAATTGAGGCTTTAGAATTTTTCTTCCCGTTCTATACTAGATGTTCTCTAGTTTCTTGCCATAGACTCTGATGAAAGTATTACAACTTCGTTCTCTGTAATTTTGTGTCCATTTTTGGCAACACCATCTGCATGCCTTTTTGTAATCTTGTCCTCCCTTTGCTTCTTTGAGACAGGTATATTGAGAGAACCTTTGAACTGCAGGCTCTCAAGACATTCTTCACGTACCCTCACCAGCAATCTCTTAATTCTATATCTCTTCTCACTTTTCACCTTAACTAATGGCAGTCTAAAGCATAAGCACAATATGAGTTCATTTGCTTCACTAATGTGTCATGTCAATTATCTGCTTTTTGTTTATTACAAATTTATTTCTTATCCAAACTAAAATTTCACTCTGATGTATCTATGGAAGTTAAGCCCAAGCTCAACATGATCAGACCAGAATTTATTATTCCTTTCTCACTACTCCCTTTGTCATTCATGCTGACCAATACCACATCCTCCCTGTTCAAGCTGTTAACCTGAGCAGGTTTTGTTTTTTTTTTTCNAAGAGTATGCCCAAATGTAGGGGTTTTTTTCTAAAGATAGCAGTAACTTCTCTGACAAGTCATGCTTGTCCTACACAGTATTATGTATGATTGAGCAGTTCAACACCTATATTGGCATGTTCATAAAATAAAATGTTTATGCATACAGTAAGTATTCTCCAAGATTTTTTTAATGAATAACATTGGACTGTTATAGCTAGTGAACAAAATCGTACTGCTATCTCACCAGGCAACTGATGGTATAAAGCATAAGATACTCTTACTATGGAGAAAAGTATTAATAATGACTAGAGCTATGTTGCTTGTCTTTATTGATGCAGAAACATTCTTCCCAAGGAAGGGAGTAATTTCAGGAATTATTATCATTATGTCAACATTGTTCTCATATTACTGACCCAAGACATATTTTTCAGGGGAGTGCAGTGTTACTTTCATTGAACAGTCCAATGCTAGTTAATGCCTCTTACGTTGATTTTTAGTTGTATTTGTAATTTTTTTTTAAATAGGATGTTTATTTTGTCTCTGTTTCTCATGCTCTGCCAATGCTGCTGCAGAGTTCTAGAAATGTTTCATGGCATCCTGTGCTTTCCCTGGGATAATCTATGAAAGCAATAATAAAGTTTTGTCACTAGATGGAGCTTGAAGGTTCAGTCCTCAAGTGTTCATCGGTTTCATGTCAAAGAATCACAGTCACAGAATCTTAAGGGTTAGAATGGATCTCGAAAGACCTTCTAGTCCAACCCTCTACCACAGCAGGACCGCTTATAGTAGGCCATACAGGTGGGTTCTGAATGTCCCCAGAGAAGGAGACTCAACAATCCATCTGGGCAGACTGTTCCAGTGCTCTGGCATCCTCACAGTGAAGAATTTTTTTTTATGTTTCTCTGGAACCCCTTATTTTCCAGCTTGTACATGTTGCCCCTTGTCCTATCATTGGACATCACTGAGAACAGCCTGGCGCCGTCCTCCCGACACCTCTCTTTGACATATCTGTAAACAGTAATGAGAAAGAACCTCAGCTCCTTCAGCCTTTCATGATAAGAGAGATGCTCCACTCCATCACCTTGGTGGCCCTGCACTGAACTCTCTCCAGCAGGTCCTTGTCCTTCTTGAGTTGAGGAGCCCAGAATTGGGCACAATATTCCAGATGTGGTCTTACAAGGGCAGAGTAGAGGCAGAGCAGAACTTCTCTTGACCTACTGCCCACACCCCTTCTAATACACCCCAGGATGCCATTGGCCTTCTTGGACATGAGGGTACATCGCTGAGTCATGGTCATCCTGCTACCCACCAGGACACCCCAGGTCCCTTTCCCTTACACTACTTTCTAAGAGTTAATTCCACAACCTGTACTGGTTCATGGGGTTATTCTTTCCCAGATGCAAGACTCTACACTTGTCCTTGTTGAATTTCATTAGATTTCTCCCCACCCAACTCTCCAGCCTGTCCAGATCTCGTTGAATGGCAGCAAAGCCACACTCCTTGAAGTTTAGTATCATCAGAAAACTTTCTGCCACTTTAGTGGGGAGTTCCTCAACCTTTCCAGTTCCGTAACTAGGCAACTTTCTAAATCATTTGAGGTAAATTTGGTTGTATAATCTGCTTTATGTTATAAGTCCTATTAGAAGAGTTTTTTTACATATTGAGTCATGTTTTCTGTGACTGAATTTGGATAGCGATCAAAGGGAAAAGAATAAAGACTTTCCACATGTGGGCCTGCAACCTAACTCGTGTATTAAATTGCTCCATGTTTGGCTCTTCTAATGTTCTAGCAGAAGAGCAAGCTGATTGCAAAGTAAATATAGCATTGCTGTTAAGGGAATGATCTTTGGTATTGTAGTCAGCTTATGGATGTTAATCACCTGAATTGATACTTTCATATGCTGATTGATAGATATGGTAGCTATGCATCAACGCACAGTCGTACACAGCTGGGGCTTCATCAAGTCAGCATTAACACTCCCAGAAATAAATGAGAAAAATAAGAAAATGCAAAATTACTTTCCCTCTTTCCTTAGCCTACCTTCTCTCCATACTCTTTCTATACTTCTGTCTTTTGTCTTTATTGCACGGAGACAGAAGTCTGATACTGGATTGGCTCTTCCAATTTCTCTGTGCAGCTCAGTGCATGCATCCCATCTCTTTCCCATCTCACCTGTTTCTACCTCTCTTATTTCTCTCTCACTCTTATTTAGTGTCTTGTGCACAATACAGTCATGTGTATGTTTTCCATCCAAAAAACCTGTTTTGTTCCTACTTGCCTCTCCAACTGTTTGCTGTCCTGCATCCATTATTGCTAAGCTCAACAAATATTCATGTATTCTACCTAAACAATTGAGGCTTTAGAATTTTTCTTCCCGTTCTATACTAGATGTTCTCTAGTTTCTTGCCATAGACTCTGATGAAAGTATTACAACTNATTCATGCTGACCAATTCCACCTCCTCCCTGTTCAAGCTGTTAACTTGAGCAGGTTTTGTTTTTTTTTTTCAGCTCTGACCTCTCTGTAATTTTTCATATTAGTTCATATTAGCTTTGGTGTTTTTTTCCCTCTTCCTGCCTGGTTAATATAATTCTGTCCATTCACACATCAAAATATTGCCCCTATTTCCATCAAGTTGTATTAATTTTTTGCTTTCAAATATCTCACACTTTTCCCTATGCAGGTTTATACAGCAGAGCACCCACACAAAGTGTCTCTGCAGACTCATTTCCCTAGTTCAGTACTTCACCATGTCTAAGCTTCTGTACCAACTCAAATAATTTGCATGCAGTTTTCAAGCTGTTCATATTCTCTGCCTCACAACCTGAGGATATGGGATCCTGCCTTTAACTGGTCCATGATATTTGAGTTAGAACCATTTTTAATGTATTTACATACTTGTGTTTTATCTCATGCACTTTCTCATGCTTGAGAGGAAGTCCCCTCAGTCATCCAAATATGGATATATATGCTAATAAATTATCTTCTTTCAAAAATAGAAAAGGTGAGATATGGTTCATTGGCTGATACTACCATCTGTCTTTCTGAGGGATATTGTTATTTCACTTTTGTTATCTCTTATTTCATCTTTAAATTGTAAGCTAGGAATAGATATTGTTCTCTGTGTTCAAACTGCATCAAGTGCAATTGGGAATTGGTCTTAAACTATGACTCTGACACATGACACCAATATAAATAGCTGTGGTAGCATACTTTTATGCTAGAAAGTGGTCTCCCAAGCCTAATTCCATCTCCTTGTGGGGCACTATGTGCCGTAAATACAAATGTGAAAACTGGAGACTTTAGAGAACAGATTTTACCCTGATGTCATGGTTTGACATGCCAGCCTTTTCTGGTAATGGGGAAGGGGCTGAAAAGATGGCTTCTGTAAGAAATTGCTCACAACTCTCCCCAGCTCTGAGCCAGACCCACTTCTGGGGCTGAGCCTATTAGACGCTTCCACGGTCACTTTTTAAGAAGAAGCCAGAAGAGGAGGTTTCTTCCTCCATCTTCTTCCTGCTTCTTCCTTCTTCTGTCCCTTCTTCTTCTGGCTGGTGGTGGTGCAAGAAGTAGGAACAGTGAGCGAAACAATCATGCGGACTCCAAGGTCAGTGATGGAAGAGAAATGTACCAGAGCAGAGACTCCTCTGCATTCTACGGAGAGAACTGGTGAAGCTGAGATTTACTTTCATTTCTTCAAAGACTCCGCATTAGCGGCAGAGACTCATTTTGATAAAGCTGACCCTGAGCCAGGGGCAGCGACTCATTTCATTAAAGGCCCCGAGTCAGGGACAGTGATTTTCTTCTTTAAAATTATGGCCAGAGGAGGCCATGTCCCGAAGGAGGGACCCAATATCCACAGTTGTAACTATGAGAAGGAACCCACAACAAAGCAGCTCATCAAACTTATGCCCAGAAGAGGCCAGAGAAGTTTGTTAAGGACTGTATCCTGGGGGAGGAACCCCATGTTGGAGCAGGGGAAGAATGTCAGGAGTCATCCTCATCTGAGAAGAAAAAAGCAGCAGAGGCCATCTGTGAGAGACTGACTACATCCCCCATTCCTTGTCCCCCTTGAGCTGTTGTGGGGCGAGGAGGTAGAGATATCAGGAGCAGTGAGCTGGGCTGGGGGAGAAAGGAGAGATGGAGGAGGGAGATCTTAAAGTGCTGGTTGTAATTTTCTCATCATCCTACTCCCTTTTGCTTTTATTCCATTCTGTTTCTTGTAGAATAAACTTTCCTAGTTTCCTCTTTACGTCGAGTACTGGAGTTTGTTTTGCCCGGAACCATAACTGGCAGCGAGCCCTCCCTGCCCTTGTCTTAATTCACAACAACCTTGCTTATCTTTTTACTCCCATTTCACTGGGGCCTACTCATCCTAACAAGGGTGGGAGTGAACGGGAGCACCAAGCGAGAGACTGTTGTGCTGCTGTGCTAGCTGGGCCAAATCACAACATCTGAGAAATCAAATGGAGAAGCATTGATTTGGGTTTTTTCATTATATCTGTGTTCGGCATATTTGAAATTACAATGCTGTAGCTTCCTTCGTATTTCCTGTTGTGCTGATATCTCAAAGTCCATAAAGTAGTAGGTCTGACCAAACAAAATATAGTTGGAAGAGCCCTTTTTTGGTGATAAACATCATAAGCTTTGTACCTTCCAGCTAATATTTAGATTTATTTATTGTTTTCTGATTTTTTTTGTACATCATACTTGTTCTAACAAGTATTCATGTTGTTCTAATTATGAAAATATAATCTTAAAGGTTAATTTAATACATCAAATTCTACATTTATATTTGCCAGCGTTAGTCACACAGATCTGCTTCTAAAACAAATGAAAACTGACTAGCTCATACTGATAACTATCCTGAAACATGTAGAATCAATCATTTTGAATATAAAATATCACATAGTCTCAGTGAGATACATATGGATGATAGATCACCAGCTATTCATAAAAATGCATCCAGTGTAGAATTTCAAGTGACAAACACTATTTAAAGTTGTGGCTTTTCTAAAAACTAAGAAGATCAGTAGGTATCTTTGTATAAATAGACCTAAAAATAAATTTTTGCTAAGGAAGTGGCATTTCTGAAAAATATCAATAATCTCAGCACTTTTTTTCTATGTGGATTCAAGCATCCCATCTTATACTATGACATATTGAAGACTTCTATTTTAAAGACTGTATATATGAAAAATCCATTATCATTCTTTATATACATTTTTTTCTGTGATTATGGGGCAGTCTAGAGTAATCCATTTTTTTTTTCAGAAAATACTAAATACTTATATCATTCTCTTCGTCTGTTTCTGTGTCAGAGCTGCCCAAAATGCATACTGCTTTTGCCGTCTCTTATTCTGTTAAAATATTTATACTAAGAAAACTTTGCACTCTTTAGTTGTGTCTTGCACCAATAGGGTGTGCTTTGGCAAAGAGAAATACAAATACAAATAATATGGAACTGCCAAGCATGATAACAGAGAGCCATAAAAGAGACCATTGTCGATTTTGAATTGCTCTTCCATCATCTTTATTCACAGTCATCCCTAGAGCTGAATGCAGGAGTGGAAAAGACTGTAGCTTCCTTTTGTCTATGACTCAGAAGCCCAGCTCATGTTTAGCTGTCGTATTTCCTTCGTATTCCCTGCTTTCTTAGAAAATATTTTCAAGTGGTAGATTTTGAAAATATATAAACAAATGAAATCATGCCCAGAAATTGCCAAGCACCACAATTTTAGGCGTTGCAACCTTTAGTAAATTGTGGGTAGTCTACTTGGCAAGAAGTAATAGCTGGTTTGGGTGCTTCAGGAAGAGAATCAGTATTCTAGTATTCTTGCTAAATCAGAAAAATTGTAAGCAGGATTCAGTAGAAAGGACAAATGCCTTAAACATGCCTATTAATCATTTTAATGTCCCCAGTACAGTGACAGAAATCAGCATCATCAGTTTTCCTGTATGAGAAGACACTTAAGTTAAAAAATTTAGGGGAAATTTCATAAATCTGTAAGAATGAATGTAAAGATTCTCTGAGATACTTCTAAAACTATTTTCAGAAATCTAGGTGTGTTTTAATAAAAGAATGGATGAACATTTTCCTTCATATCGCAATCTGGAACAATCTTTTCATGTTACAAAAATAATAAAGTACAATGTAGCATTCAATCTTATGAGATTCTTGAAAGGCTGAGTGGAGTCAAGTTTTTCTCTGTTGATAAAACCCAAAATGCTTACTCATTGCTAAGTATAAGAAATTTTTTCCAAGATGGTCTCAAATGCTTACCAGAACTTTAAGTTTTTGCCATTGTTAAGTAATTGTCAAATATTTCTCCCAAGGTTGATAATTTCTAGAAAGCAATATATAATATTTATTAGAAATTCTTTCAGTTCTCCTATTCAGACAGTTTTCACTACCATTGACTAAAAGCATGAGAAAATCACATGGTGTTCCTTAGTGTACACATGAGTTATTAACTTGATTGGGGTTTCATCCAGGGAAGCTTCTGCCTGCTAGCCATTTGCTTTTACCAGGAGATCATATGGCACATGATGCATATACAATACATTTATCATCAAGTTTCACACTAAAGGAATACACTCATCTGAGAAGCACGTATAAAAAACAAACACGTGATGACGTGATGATTTGGTCTGACCTGATCTGACCAGATCTGACAGCAACCCATTGCTGTTAAGACTCATGTTATGTAACCTGCAATTGCAGGTAACAATGAAGAAGGTGAGTAGTGCATTGTTAATGGTGAATTACATGGGTTTTCTTTAACATCCACATAATGTTAAAGGACCTACATTTGTTTTCAATGGTATAAAGTTTTGAAGCTACCATTAGATCATCAAGTCAGAGCTCTTATCATCAAGCTCTTATCATCATTATGATGCTAAGGCTCAATTTTTATGCATGTATTTTCACTCTAATAAAAATTTTGAAAAAAAATCTATAAGCAGCGTCTGCATTTCTAGCTTATTTTTTTATCTGGCAATTATTTAGTTTTCTTCATCAGATTAAATAACTTTATAGTTAGTATTGTCAATCAATGTATTTTTTACACATCACAACCATCTCTTCTCTCTAACCTGTTTATGAGAAACTAAATAGATCGATGGATTACATCTATTATTGTCAATCATGTTTCTTACCCCTCAGCTAATTTTACACACATTTTTCTCACTATCTTTTCTAATTTGAAAAGATACATTCCACAATATACTATGCATGGGCAAACAGACCTATCAGGTGTGATCCAAGAATCAGATGTACAGCTTAAAAAAGATGCATTATAACCTTAGTATATATGTTTCTGATTTCAGAAGTTTGAGCACTAAGGGAATCATTTTCTCATTTAAATAGAACTTTTGGAAGCAAAATGCTGCAGTTGGCCTTCTTGTGGCTCAAAACTTTGAGGAAAAATGGCATTAAGGTACTCATTGTAGATAGGAGAAAATAAACCAAGACTTAATAGTGAGGCTTAAAGTTTAGTGCAGTAGTTGTGTAAATCCTTAGGTAACATAGAGAACTTGGAAGAGAGAGGAGACTCAGGGATGATCTCCTTAATGTTTAGAAATACACAAAGGGCAGGTGTCAGGAGGATGGATCCAGGTTCTCAATGATGTCCAACAATAGGACAAGGAGCAACAGGTACAAACTGGAACATAAGAGATCCCAAAGAAATATAAGGAAGAATTTCTTCACTATGATGGTGAGGGAGCACTGGAACGGGCTGCCCAGTTGGATTGTTGAGTCTCCTTCTCTGGGGACATTCAAAACCCGCCTGGATGAGTTCCTGTGTGACCTACTCTAGGTCTGTCAGGGAAGCTGAACTAGATGATCTTTTGTTGTCCCTTCCAGCCCTTGAGATTCTGTGATTCTGTGGTAATACAGTATTTGTGCTGCAAACAGTAGCCCAGAAGAGGTTGTTAACTTGGAGTGGAAGGCACTCACCTGCCCATGGTAAGGGTGTAGTGGATTTCTGCAGTTCCAGATTCTCAGGGAAACTGTATAAATGCTACAACATTCAATCTGTCAAGACGGAACCAATAGTTCTGTAATATGAGGAGGTACAATATGAAAAAGTATTTTTCCTCTGTCTAGTTCATCTTACATAATTGTATTCTGATGGAAATTCATCATCTCTTCTCTTACCTTATCACCAATGGCTTAATTTCTTCTAATATTGGGATATTTTAAATATCTGCCCACCCTTACTATAGAACTTAGTAACCATAATAATGTCACCAGTAACTGGTGTCTTTGAAGACTGCTGTCATCTAAAATTAAGTTTATCCAGGATTGTTCACTGTCACTGAAGCCACCCATGTTTCACACATGTAAAAATTGCTTTTGTTAGAGGATCTGAAATAGTTCTGTTCTGTTGGTAACGTCTGAGAAAAATATTTTACTGGTATCTGCAAAATATTACTGTATATTCAGTTTTTGTGAAAGCAAGGACAAATTGATGAAAAAGAGTATCTCAGAGTCTATTAGGGTATCTAGATCTTATTAGTACAGAGATTGATTTGCGGCTTTTATATGTAGGACTGCATAAACTGACCATCCAAGCAAAAGAGGAGAAGCAAATGTTATATTTTTAAATGTAAAATTACTACTGTGTTTTAAGAATGTTGGGAGAGAACACATCTGAAATAATATTTTATTCAACTACACAATGGTATACAATAAATAATAACATTATATCAAAAAGATCAAGTAACATACTTAAGCTAAGTCTTAAGCGAGGTAGAAAGAGCATCAAAATATCCTACGTCTTCATGTTTGGCTTGAACAAAAAACTTCACTGCACTTCTGAGAGTACAGATGTTTATTTCGTTTGTATTTTGAGTGAAAAAGATCATGAGGCTAGAAAAATACACATAATATTTGTGGCACCCTTCTAGAAAACAAGCTGACTGATAATGTAGGTGCTGAAAAAAAAAAAAAAACTGAAGAAAAAGATCTAAGTGGGAGACAGTATCATTAGCCTGTGTATCAGAGTAAAGAATAAATTCCAAGTAATAATGGTAAGAACCTTTAGTATAAAAAGGCACAAATACAGGCCTGTTATGGTTATAGCCCACTATCACTTTAATAAATGCATTCTAACTAGTTTTTGAGTAAAAGTAAGCCTTATCGACCAAGTTGATTGTTATCAGATGGTCTTCAAGATAGTACTTTTAGCGGCATGTATTAGATTTGACAAGAGATCGCCTATGGCTCTGTTGTAAATGTGTTTTAATGCCATCGCAAATGATCCAGTGATTTATACAAGTTGTCTGCCGAAATGCAACTCTTCTACCTTTATACATATTTGGATATTTGTAGACAATACAAAAAACTAAGATTCAGACAAGATGCCATCACTTTTTTACTAGTCTTGATTTAAGCAAATCGTTTGACATAATGTTATAAAAAGGTCTGGTTTTCAGAGGAGAAAAACTAAATGGATTTTTGCAGATAAATACAGTCCAGAATATATTTCTAACATTACACTAGTCAACAGAGAACTGTTATATTTCATTTGATAATACAGACCCTAGAGAAATCTATGATCATCACCACTTGTTCTTAAAACTATAAATTAATGCAATATTTCCATATGTTGGTATTCTGGTAATTTGTGCAAGTTATGCTTACTGGGAACAATGAAACAGAGCAGGCTGTAAAATTGCATATTTGAGGAGATTTTTTTTTATTGAGTTTTCATCATTATAGCATGCAGCACCCTTGTTATGGTGTGCAGCAGAGCAAATTAAGGATGCAGGTGAGTAAGGCCACAATGTCTTCACACACCTGTTAATTACCTCTGTTATATGTAACAGCTTGTGTTGAATATTCCACTAATGTTCAAAAATATTTTCTATATACAACAGCAGGAAAGCGTCTTGCACTCCTCTCTCCTCTCCTGAAAGGTATTAAATTCTGCTGTGCTTACTGGAGTTATTGAGATTGAAATTAGCCTGTATAGTTTGCATAAAGCTCATGCACTTACGTACCTGCATACATACACAAAAAATACAAACTCATATGTATATACATGTGAACAAATGGAGGAATGGGATGGATATTCTAAATCATAATCATTATGGACGGGGACTGTGTCGGTGCCATACTCAGGATTTGTCATAAATCTCCTATTTAAACCAAAAGGCCCTATTTTATTTGATATAAAAATCTTAATTTAATTTGTTGCCTTAAAATTGTTATATATTAATAACTGGAAGAAAAGTCCTAAAAAGCACATAATATTTTTTAAAATATACTAGTTTGGACTATTTCCAACAAACATTAAATAGCTATAGCCTTGTTTCATATTACTTCATTATGTTATGAATTTATGAGGCATGTTCTCAAGAGGTAATGAATATGATTCAGGAAGACATTTTCTCAATGTTAAATATATGTGATTAAAAACATCTATCTGTTGCCAAAAGTCAAATGCAAAACATGGTAAGATAACTCACTTTTTTCACATCTGAAAACCTAATACCATGTTTTCCAAAACCATGAAAATGTAAAAGCTTATTTTTTGACACAGGTAGATTTAGAATAAATATGGGTCAGTCTATACAGCAATTTTTGGTTCTGTAAACTCAGTATGGTAGTTTTCTTGGTGTCGACAGTCTTCTAGCATTTAAGTGGAGTCTCAAGATCTTAGGCTGACTGTAGCTACTTCAATGAATGCTGAGAAATTAGTGATCATTTAGATAGCTCTGGTCCAAACCATTGCAAGTGTGTTTATAACAGAGCAGAACTTTTACATCGTATGTTATATCTATCTACTAACTGAACTAAAGGGGTCCTGTTGAAGAACTGACTCATATTTTGTGCTGCCTAACAGGTTATCACTGTCCTTTTGCTCTGACACTAAGTTTTAGTGTAAGTTAGAGTGATTCACATAGTCTTTCTGCATCCCAGATTCCCTATTTGTAAAACTGTGATGATACTTCATTTCACCCACACATTACTTAAACTCCAGACTGTTCCAAGCAGGACAGTATTATCACAGCTTTCAACAAGATTGCACCGCTTTTTTTTTTTTTTTTTTTTTTTCCTCCAGTACAACTAATAGATCATTCTTTTAACTGGATTAATTAAATGAATGAATGAAAGTGGAGTGTATCCCATCTAATTTTAGCAATCTAAATTTAGACACTGAATCTAAGCAAGTCATCTGCACTTCTGTAGTAAATGAAGAGAGGTAGAGACTCCCAAAGGGTGATTCATCCCATCAGAAGAGTTCATGAACTGCCATCTCTTGCTTTCTTTGCATTTTTTAGTATACTTTTAAAAAATACTGTCATTAATCTTTCTCTGATTAATTTATAGTAGATACAAATCCAAAGAGATTCAACAGCTTAAGGTTTCAGACAACACATAGTTAACATTTAAGTGCATCAGTGTTGAACAGAGAAGTGTGTAATGCTTTGTTGAATGGGATAGAATTATTTGAAGGACAAAGTTAAGCATGATGGATAACTGAGTTGAGGCCTTTCTTGACTTCACTTTACTTTTGAGAAACAGAAGTCAATACAGCCAAGTACATTTTAAACACTTCTTTTCAGATTTCTTTCAATGGTGTCAAAGATTAAATGACTAGCATTACTGAAAATCTTCACCTACTGTATATCATAGTGTTAATGAATAAATCAAAGTTAAAAAATTATCTGATGCATCTGTCTGAGGTGAATAATTTGTGGTGGTATGTTTTGAAGACGTCTGCTTGCAGGATTTCTTAGTTATAATACTTGTCTGAGTGATTGCTCAGTGGTAATTTTGACATTAACAAAAACAACCACCTCTCATGCTAAAATGCTTTTGTATTATAAGAAGTAAAGAACTACAATATTTAACTGTACAAAAGCCTGTAAATACAGAACACAATATTATCCCACCATAAAAACCTACTCAAATACACTAGAGAACAGGTAACTGCAACTTTTGTGTGGAGTGTATAAGCATATACGTTTTCATCACTGATAGGTTGGTTAGTACAATTTTAAGCTCATACTTTTCTATACATTTCAATCCATTATTAATGTATAGAAATGTACTGCTTTGAAAGGAATGGATACAGTTGCATTTCTAAGCTTCAGGTTTACTTTGGGTACTGAAAATGGAGTCACCTACCACAATACTGAAATTCATTTTTGCTTGAGTTATCCAGACATATTTTCTGTTATACACTGTGGAGATTGACTTCAAAATTCTACTTGAATTTTTGCAGAAGTGCATGGTAAAATAGACAGTGGCAATTGTGTGGAAACAGTCTCATATCTTTTAATAATAGGCTGATAATAGAATACTTTCAATTAGTCATCAGAATTCCACATACATGCTGAAGTAATATTGCCCTTCTAAAAGAAAGGAGGTATGTGAGTTTGTATTGCCCAAACTTGCAAGTAGGGACTGCTCCCTTTCCATAAACAGCGGTTTGCCTGCAAAAGATCTAAAAAGTTATGGTTCAAAACCTGAAGAAAACAAAATATCAAGAAACAACACTGACAAAAAACACCAAACCAAAAAGGCCATGCAATCCAGTCAATGCTCTCTGAGTCCAGAGACATGCTTGTTTCTGTGTGTGAGTTCTGTCCAACTCTTTCGCATAGGTTGGGCAAGAGCTTTCAGTGTCAAAACCAAGGCAGCACACAAGGATATCTCTGTCTCTACCACTAAGTGTGACTAACTTTACATTTCCGACATGAGAATACGTGCAACAGTAAATAGGAAAAGCTCACGCATGAGGTTCTTATATCCCTCAGAGCTGTCTTTCATTAGCATGTTACATAGAAGCTTGCTTCTTGTGTACAGAACTGTCACATACTCTGTGTTTATAAACTTTTTTTGTTCTTTATATAAGTACTTGGTGAGGCTTCTCAGCACTGCTGGGTTTTTTTGAGCTGCTGCTACGTTCCTGAAACAAATTTGATGTTAGGTCTTGCATCTCTTTTTCCAGTAAATATCAAACATAGCCCAAGTTCTGTGGCTTTCTGTACCTTTGCATAATACTGAATGCTAAACAAATGCTTCATATTCTCCAGATGTGTCATGAACACTCTTCCTTCTCTGAACCAGCCTCATTCTATCAAGAATACAAATAGCATGGAGAGAGGTTCAGTGAAGCTGTTCTACTCTTTCCCTACATACACTTACCTTGGCTACTTTTTGTAGTGTTCCATACATTTTAATCATCAAGTATAGGACTGGTAGTGCATACCACTATTTCTCTAATGTCCAATGTTCAAGTAAACTGCTGTTTGCTTTGAATATGTTGTTTCCTTTCCTCACGTGAGATTGTTTGGCCATCTGCTGCTGTTGATTTGGCCTTTGTCAGCTCTGTCTGTAATGCTGTGAGAACATATTTATGGAAAGCTTTTCCAACAGCACATTTTTCAGAATGTTTCAGTATGGGTTTCAGTATGTGTTTCCCTGTGACATCAGCAAGTGTAAATGTTATTCCAAACTCATATTTCATCTTGCAGTATGTAGTTTTTGTTCAGAAATGTTATCCATTGAGTTTTATGCAGTACCTTACATGCAGCTTGTCTTTCTATGTGTTAAATCAATACTATTACTTACAGATTACCAAAACCATTTTTTTGTTATCCATGCAAACAACTCATAGTTTGCAGTACTATTTGTCTGTTTAGAACATTCACAGTCTTCTTCTCCCATGTTGCTTTTGTCCTCTTCATCTTAGTGTAAGAAACCATGATAAGGATCCAGCCATCAATTGTTCTGGTTTTTGTTCTTACACATTTGCACAGTGTACTGTGATTATCTCTCTATGAGTCCTTCTTCGCTTCCTCCCAAAAGAAACATTTCATCTCACTTGCTGTTGAGCTGGTTGGAGCCTTTCTTTGTCTATGTCTAGCCTAAAGTATGCTCCACAGCTTATCCAACAATCCTGATCCTCCAGCTATTCAGATCAGAGTCTATGGAATGTGCTATGATTTATAGCCTATATACCTGTATTTCCTTCCCAAGGAAACCAAAGTATGGAGAAACAGAAAAAAGGAAGGTAATGTTATTGTCGACCTCAAACAGTAAATCTATGTATTCTTATCCCATGAGGAATAGCACCTTTATAAAGATCCAGCATAAGCCAGATTGCTTGGGATCACAAAGGTTGACCCTACTGGTAGAAGCATTGCATGTGTGGTTGGATACTGTAATTGCAAAGAGCAACAGCATCA
Organism: Urocolius indicus; assembly: GCA_013401255.1. Classification (NCBI taxonomy): domain Eukaryota; kingdom Metazoa; phylum Chordata; class Aves; order Coliiformes; family Coliidae; genus Urocolius; species Urocolius indicus. The sequence continues at coordinate 281,844 of WBNH01005530.1, forward strand.
CAAAAGACAGTCATAGGTTTGTACATGGCTGTTGCTTCACAACAGACATGTTTCCTTAAAAATAGGAGAAGAGAAGCTCACAGTTGTTTGGGTAGGATTTGAAGCAGGCAGTCTCCAAAGCAGGTTGAAATATCTGTAGATCAAGGCATCATACTGTTAAAATTAAAGACTTCAACAACATCTTGAAAGCTGTGTTCTTGGATGTGCAGTGGCCTTAAGATATGCTCTCTAGTACAACCTCTGTGCAATTGTAGATTTGGCTACTCAGGATATTTCTCATGATGAAGGAAGGGAAGTGGAAAAGAAGATTGTTTACTATAGCCATTTTATATCAGCTTTGCCAAAAAATAGTCCTTCTAAAATCCTTTTCTAACTTCACACCTGCCTGCCAAAAAATGCTAAAGAACAGAACAGATTCTTTTTTTTTTCTTCTTCTATATGAATAAGCACACTGGGAATTAATAAAACTAAATAAATGGTCATGATTTACTGCTTTAGAGGATGACTATTAAAAATAATTTTCTTTTTTATCTTAGAAATGTCATAATTCCTTTGGAATATACCAGCTATGTAATGAAACTATTTCAGCTGAACGACATGAGACATTCAGAGCTGTAATAACTTATTTCCAAGTCTCAGTCCTAATGCTTAGAGTACTTACTCTTCATCATTCTTCTAAGTATTTGAAAATTCTTGTCATTTTAAACAATATGACAACTTTCCTTGGTTAAAGGTCACAGCAGCCAAACTCCTACTTAGTTAAATTTTCCCTTAAGTTATTAAGCTGTAACCTTAAACATACGTTGTGGCAAGAACTGTATTACATAATGTCTCTCAGTCTTACAACTACATTTACAAGACAACACCTATTCAAAATATGAACAGATGAACAGCATTTTTTGTTCCCTCACAGTATAGAAGACTAGAGAGGAAAGTCTTAAAGTTAGTCTCATTAAGGGTGTGATCTGCATCCCTAGTTACTAATTTAGCATCAAGCAAGATGATGGTTTAATTAGAAACAGCACATTGCCTTTGATAAACAGATGTTCCCCTTATTTAACTGCTTCTTGCAATGTTAGCACAAGTAGATTTTTTTTTTTCTTTGTCACAGCCTGTTAATTTCCGGCCTCTGGTCATTGCATCCAAATATAGTTCCCATAAGCAAAACACTCCCAATTAATATGTATCGCCAAAAATAAGTGTTAGTTCGTCTCTGCACATCTCTATGTTTTCCTTAAAGCACCACAGCTAGGAAGTTCAGCTCCTCTGTCAAAGCTGTGTGAGTAACAGTTCAATAAAGCCACACCTAGTTGTCAGTGGACCAGGATTTGGGTAAACATGGTCCCACCCAGCACTCATGTGTCAGGTGACTTGGTAAACAGTGAAGCATTCAGAATTTAAGGGTCCTACCTACTGAGTGAATAAGACCCCACCTTGCTATTATTACTGTAACAGCAAGGTAAACAAGAAACCAACACTCATCTCAAAAGACCTGCTATTGGATCTACTTAAAAATAATTCTGTGCAATTGCTTGATAGGTTGCTGAGTAAATAAAGGCTTGGCTTTGTTCTACTTTTCTAGCCTCTAGGTAAATAATAAGTGTAGAAAAGCATCCATGAGTTAATAAGCAAATAAAGCCTTTAACTTTTCAAAAATTATCTGTTAGATACTAGCAGATGTTATCACGAATATATTACTGATTGCACCAGTTTACAAAAAATGCTTTGCTTTGTTCCTTCCGATTTCATTTTCTCTTTATGTATCTTCAAGAGCTACAAATGTTTGGCATTGAACTTATTCTTCAGTTGAAAGAAAGACTAGATGTGCTAGGCTGACCTGCTTCTGCAGGGGGGTTGGACTAGATGATCTCTAAAGGTCCCTTCCAAACCTACCATTCTATGATTCTATGTACTTTTAAAATCAGACATGTACCATTTGTTTATTTTGTTATTTCAGTTTAGTTTCTGTCCATGTATAGCCACAATATTCTCATATCTTAGGATGTTAATACTTACCAGGGATGGCTATGAATATATATTTAAGTTGCAGTCAATAGCTACTTCAATAGGTTTGGTTCAACATACCCTTGTGGTTGTTGTGCTCCAGATTTTTAAGGCTTAACATCTCACATACAAATTACCATTGAAAAGTCCTCTTTTTTTATTATAGTTTTAAAGCTTCACAGAAACCCCATTGGAAATTCTAGTATCCTGGGTTAAAGTTCTGCATTCACATTCACTGATAATGCTGATGTCTAGTGGGCAGAAAAATTTCCTTTCAAGCACTTCGTCCACCTCTAAGAGCATTCACTTTAACGATATTTCCTGTAGGTACACAATAGCGTGGTTGCAGTTGTTTTGTGCTCATGAACAGTTAAATATTTATAACCTGATCTTTTGGGCAGCTGAGCACCTCCTTGAAGGTGATGAATACCTTAGCTCCAGTCAACATGTTGATGGCTACTTAAAGGCTGCAAAGTAGATCTGTTGCTGTAGTTGTGCTTGGCTCATGAAATACTTAGGCTCTGCAGGGGAATATGAGTCTCTTACTTTGCCTTTATTTCCCTGAGCAAACACACAACTGCAGCCTATGAGTGAACTGTTACAAAGCAAGAGTTCTATCTATCTATCCTACATCCTGTAATTATTTACACCAATGCAACTTCTTGTTTGAATAAGGGCTGGTAACATAAAAAATTTCCAAAATTAAACTGCAAGGTTTTCCATGTAACTGTAAGATTTTTTTTCATGAATACTCTTAAGTGAAAATTTAGAAAAGAAATTAGAAATCATACAGGTGGTAGGAAACACTGTGAGTTGGAAAAATTACTTTGAGCCTTACAGCCAGAATACACAAATTAGAATCAAGTAAATCACAACTATGTGCTGAGCAAACAAATAATCACAATGGCAAACAGCTCTGCTACTGAAAACAAACTGCCCTTTTATTACATAAAACAGGATAGAATAGCAAAATAAGCCACAAGTAGTAACATAGTTCAGTTGCGGTATATGATACAGCTCCTGTTTCACATTTGCTATACAGTGATACAGCTTTATACTTACAAGACTATCCCCAAGTCTCACTTTTAAAGAAATGTTGATAATTTATGTTGCTTTGAATATAAACAAGGTCTGTTTGGAAGAAGACCATTATGAAAAAAGCCTCTCAATGCTGCTTTTCTAAAATGTATTATGAGAACAGAAGAGAAAGTTCTATATTAATAGGCTGATTCCTACTAAACAGAAGCAGGATGAGAACCCCCTACCTCTGGTTAGAATATAATACAACATCCCATGAACACAACGTAAGGTCTTTTTATGAGAAACCTTCTCTGTTATCAGATACGGATTTTAGCCCAGAATGAGACTGAAGAAGGTATACAAATCAAGGGCAAAACTGTTTACCTTCGTATTTACTGTAACATGCTAAAGAACTTGTTTATCAAACAGATCAGTCCTGGGTACATTGCATTTCTACTGTTGTTTAGAGGTTAGAAGAATTGCTAGATTTGCAGACAGTTTGCTGCCACTGTATGATTTTTGCCTTTAATTTAACAACAAGCCTTGGTTCTTTTTTGCAAGGTAACCAAGCTATAAAAAAATTCACGTATGCCCATCTATGCAGTACTTTAGCTTAACTTTGTGCTTTTGGCTCCTTTGGCTTTTAGAGACAGGAAAATATTGCTCAATGGGAAGGGTTATTTTTTGGTTGCCAGAATTCCTTTGCAGTTTTAAGGGAAAGAAGCAGAACTTTTTTTAGAGAGCCAGCATCTCATTTCCATTCCACTCTCATACAGCCACTGTTGTATATGCAGGGCCTGTAGAATGTAACTGCTGCAACGGGACAAACAAAGACTCCATTCAGCATGGAGAGCAGCTTCCTTTCCACACGGCTCTCTGGCCACAGCAAGGTTGGCTGGAGCACACTATCTGACCCACACGGGATTTGCTGCCTGAACAAAACTCCCCAAGGACACCCATTCGGCATCCCGAATAAGTCCAGTGGGATGAAGACTTCCTTGTCAGCGCTGGCATGAGAGTCAGCTGGCCTTGCTTTTGTTTCCCCATTCTTTGCATACTGACGTGTACTCTTTGGGATTGTACTTAACAAAACTATTGGTTGTTAGAGCTCAGGTGGCTGGTTGCACTACCCCAACTGCATGCTGTGTGGTATGTTCCACAGTTAGGCAAACTGAAAGAGGATGCTGTTATTAATCTGTCACCTCTGGAATCCCATCACAGGGGTCATTTCCTGATTTTTGTGTCATCTTGGTCCAGTCTCTTGAAAGTTCCCACCCCCTGTGACTTCATAAACTAAATGTACAACTGAGGTGTTTTTCCACCATCTATTTCCTAAGTTTAAAATAATAAAATAATTCACTTTAGTTTATGGTTTTGCTTAAGAAAAGTAATATAGACAATTGCTGATTTAGATAATTCAAATAAGATTTAAGTTTCAAACTAAGTGCTTAAAAAGAAGACCTTATTCATAGTGTTTCTTTATTTTCAGACTTCAGGTTGATGAAAAATATACAAAAATTGTTAAAACTTCATAAAATGCTTAACACTTCTCAGCAAGAACTCATGGTAACGTTCAACACGTCTATTTCTTTAATGACCAAAATCAGGTCACATCTTTCATTTTCATGCCCTACATTACATAGCACTCATATTAGATTTGCACTTCGGGCTTTGCTTTGTAGATAACATCAGAAGCCAATGGTTAAAGAGAAAGATGAGTCAGGCTAGGATTAGTAATCAACTTTATTCCTAATGAAATATCATGGAAGCAGTGAAAGTTTATATCATAAGGCCCAATATGTCTGCAGTTTAACTACGTCTTGAACAGATATGACAGAAGTCTTCTCCCAGTTGAACCAATTTAGTTCTAGTGACTTCAAAAATATACTCTTTATTTAAGTCATTATTATCAGTACAATTTGATGTATGACAGCTGCAGTTTGAAGGATAATGCAAGCAAACCTCTAGTTTGTGTAATATGTTGTGTTTCCTCCTTCCTTTTCCAAAGTAAAATTATTTCATTTATAGTCATCTCCACAAAATGTGGGCATCAGAGAAGTGTGAGTCACAAAGATTTGCTGGTTCAGTTCGGAAATACATCCAAGGAGTTTAGCAATTTCCAGAGTTCACCTGATCTCATCCAAACTTCTCCAGTCTGGAAGGTAGATGTCAGCCTCCTAATAGCAGTCTGTCTTGTGGTTTTGCACTACTTCCTTTTTCATTCAGGTCAATTGTAGTGCAAGAACAGTCTTTCTCACAGTATTTTGGCATTTACAATTTTAGTTCTGTCTGAATCAGAGAAGTGCTGAGGCATGTAAGCAATAGCTTACAAAACATTTTTAAGATATTTTAAGATTTTAACATATTATATTTCCACCTTGTTGGTTTGAATTTCATGATCATTTTATTCTAGGTAGACTAATCTAGCTATTCCCACACAATAATATTTCTATTTTATTTACTGACCAGTAACATTTTCCAAATAATAAAGCAATTTGGATGGAGTGCAAAAACTAACTGGAACATAATCACATAGAAAGATTACTGATCTGCTGAAAAGTGTTTTTTTTCTGCACTTTTAAGTTGCAGTATACTTATCCTTAGTCTAAGTGGCATAACCAGGTTTATTAAGAATACTCTACAAATGAATCATTTATATCACCGCATAGAAGAGGTAGAATGCTGTTACTCCTCACCTAGCAACATTCTCCTGTATTAGGAAGACCTCTAGTTGTGTCAATAAGGATTTTTGAGTAGTCACATCAGCACTGAAGATTGAGATTGGAGAATCTTTAACAGTGATATTGCCTAAAACTTCTGTCTTTTGATTTATTATACCTCATGTATTCACTATAAGGCTGTAAAGGATCCTCATCTGTAATTAAAATGCATCAATCATTTGTGTAAAGTTATTTGGATAATCAACTTTTATACCCTTCATAATCAGCTTTTGGAAGAATGGAGATACATTGTAAAAAAGCAGTTGAAGAAAACAACTGATGGACATTCGATTTATTCTTCATTGTTTTAATGTGATACTCCTGTTTCCTGTGTTTAGACATAAACATATACACAAACATATTTGAACTTTAATTCATGAAATCCACCTGCTGTGCACTTGAAAGGCACACACCTACACTGCTGTTAAGCAGCGATCTCCCTCACAAATGTCCAAATATAATTACATATAACACTTTCTCCTAAAGAAACCCCTGATGATGTGGCCACCTTATACTCGCAGGATGCATGGATATGGTCAGTGAATTCTAACGGAATTTAATAGAAGCAGCGCTGTCCAACTATACAAGTGCCTGCAAATTTTGATGGCTGAGAAATTGTCTGTTTTGGTTCTTTCTCCTTCTTCCCTCATACTTTCAAGTGATCAACTCAACTGTTATTAGGTGTTTGTAATGAAAAGATATAGGAAGGAGGATGGAGTTTAATCAAGGAAAACTAAGAGCTAAAATACAGACAGCATCTAAGAAACAAAATTATACAGTGAATATAATACTGTAGTAAAATATCCTTATCTGGCCTAAGAAGCTACAAAGAGCAAGGAATTAATCCTGCCTCTCAACAAGATTTAGAGCATAACCAAATGAAAAGTCCATCTATTCTATTTTCTTGACTTCTGAGGTTTTAGATTGTCTTTAAATGTATTTAATGATAGTTCTTACCAGTACATTTACAATCCACGGGGCAAAAATTCTTTTGTTAGCCATTGTTCAAATGAATTAATCAAAGCAGAAGGCATGGAAATGCAAGCTTTTGCTCTGCTGTCTGCTAAGTACCTGAAAAAAATTGCCCTAGATCTCACCATAGAAATGTCTCAAAGTCTGTGACTGACTATCTGACAGTAAAACATCATCTAACTCTAAATAAAAGTGCAAATAAATTCCATTTTTTCTAGAGTTTTTATTTCATTAAAAATCTTGGCCATTAAAAAGAAATTCCTGATGTATTTCATCTCGCTTATGCACACAAACACACACACACAAAAAAGGTGCCATGCAATAAAATCAGTCTTGTATCTTTGTTAACCTGGTGAAAATTTTTAAGCAGTGGTAAAGAAGCAACTTCTTTTGGATTCTATTACCAATAGGTCTGGCCTGTATGACTATCATGGAGTTTTATATACCTTAAGGCTAATTGAGAACCTTATATCAAAGTATTTTGGGCTTTCTTTTTCTAGTCATAGAAAAAATAATGTTGGTTTGGGTTTTTTTTTCCACAGAAAAAAGATTCCCTCCATTTTCGTATCAGGAAAAACAAAATAAATAAATAAATTCTTTCCATTTGGCTGAATATGAAACCAAATTCTGGTTTGCTTAAATAACCTGAAATGTTTCATTTTAAGTCAGCACGTACTGAAATGCATAACATACTGCAGCTGCTTTGCTATATATGCCTCTTGTGGGCTAGTGTTTCTTGGCCAAACTTTCTCTTGGTGAATGATGCTTCATCAAAGACATACAACCTGTGTGTTAAGCAAAATGGTTTAGTTTGACTGTATTAAAATATTTCATCTGTGAAAATACTGAAATTAATTATTTCCTCATTTCTGCACTGCAATTTTCCTAAATATTCCGTTCAATAAAATAAACAGGAATTTTGCCTTTTGTTTCACTCTGAGATGAAACAATGTATTTCAATATTATTAGTCACAAACAGATGACACTCAATTTTCATCCAGTTCATACATGATTAGAAGAAACTTCCCATCCTATTAGTACCAACTAAATCACTTCAATCTGTGTACTTTGGTCTTGAGTTTTCTTAAGAATCCCATAAGTTTCCATGAGGATTCCATAATGAGAAGAAGATAGCAGCTTATGTGTTTCTTGCACTAAGGCATGAGTCTGCTTCTACTGAAATGAAGAAGATAGCAGCTTATGTGTTTCTTGCACTAAGGCATGAGTCTGCTTCTACTGAAATAAGTGTGAATTTTGTCACAAACTTCAATGAGAAAGGATCAGCTTAAATGAAAAATTATGGGTATAAAAGAAAAGCCACAGGACATGTGTTTATCTCCCAATAACCCACATCCTGATGTGTTTTTTTGCTTACACACATTATAAATAGACATTTCATGATAGAATTGAGTTATCCACAGTTATAACAAAAGAATTTTTTAAAGTGGAAGTACCTTTACTTTTCTTATGATTAGAGTTGCTTTCTAATGTGGATTGATACAGAGAAGATCAGTAAAAGCCTGGCTTGTTTTAGAGTCTAGTCTGTCTTCTGAACTGCTTCTGAGAAGGTAGAGAAACAGTGAAACAGAAACCTCAAGGCTGTTCTTTAACTGTCTTGGATGATTCATTTAAAAGTAAACCAAAATATAGAATGTCCATCAACCACAAGAAGTGCCTATATGAACTGATGTGTTGATTTTGCTTTTTATTCAGAACAGTTTCTGTGTAAGAAACACAGTTCTAGGGGTCTGTTTATGCATTTTGTCATTTGTGTGAACACTTGTAGGATTTTTTTTTGCCTAATCAATAACATTTGCCTAAAACAGACTGTGTGAGATCCCTTTGATTTATTTTTTTTTTATTTGTGTTTTTGTTTCTTTCTGCTTCATCACTGTGAACTACCAAGTATTTTAGAACAGAACCAGAAATTCATCATAATGGGGTCAAGACATTTATACTAAATCCTTAAGCTTCCTAGGGATTAAATTAAACTGGATGGTAAAACAGAAGATATTTTCACTAGAGTAAATTAAATTATTTTTACATTAAGAAAAATGTTCAGATATTTAATCTGTGCAAACCAGTCCTGTCATTTTATGGTCATACTTTGTTTTCAGTCAATCTCTGAGTGATTACAGAACATATATGTCATAGCTTTAGTTGAATGAAGTGATATAGGTTCTCTTCAAAACCATTTTTTTAACTCAAAAATTTACTCTTGTTCTTTGCTTACATAAAAAAATATATCTAATGTTCTTTAAAGATACTACTTGACTCAGCAGTAACTCTTGTACCATTAGTAATAAAGAAAGGAGTAGATAGAATGAGCTTTTTGGACATTCAGTTCTGTAGCATGTAGCTGTCCTTAGTGAAGACTCCTCTTAAAGTTACTTGGCGTCTAGGAAAATATTCTTTGCCTGTATGACGAACAAATTGTATGTAACATTTCAGAAGTTCTGAATTTAGCTTCAAGTGACTTCTGGCAATAAACTATGTCACTCATAAACAAAATACCACCGGCCCTACCAAGAAGCACAGTGGTTCATTCCAAGTTATGAAGTTTATCATTAGTTTAATTTAAAAATCACTGACAAAACAAAAAGAAGTTATGTTAGAGAAATAATGTAGATATTTCAACATCTTTCTACTGTCTACAAAAAAGAGAAATGACAAATGCTTTTTTGTCACTGATTGATTAAGAACATCTCAGTGTATCGTGTGTTGTGTATGATGATATCAGGTATTATCAAATATCATGTTTTAATCAAAACTCCACCTTTTTTTTCCAGGATCTACCACTTTTTTTTTTTGGTACATATTTCAGCTATTGAAAACTATCTTCCATAAATCTGTTTCTTTCTGGTGAGAGAGGGATGATTTTTTTATCTAGAATCATAGAATCATAGAAACGTAGGGGTTGGAAGGGACCTTTAGAGATCATCTAGTCCAATCCTGCTGCAGAAGCCAGTCCACCTAGACCAGGTAGCACAGGAAGCCATCGAGGTAGGTCTTGAACCAAGGAAGATCTTGAACCACCCTCCCTGGGCAACCTGTTCCAGTGCTCCCTCACTCTCACAGTAAAATAGTTTAAGTGGAACTTTTTGTGTTCCAGCTTCGTCCCATTACCCCTTATCCTGTTGCTAGATAGAAAAAAAAAAGAATGTCCCAACCTCCTGACATCCACTGTTTATATACTTGATCCCCTCTCAGTCTCCTCTTCTCTAGACTAAACAGCCTCAGTTCCTGCAGCCTTTCCTCATATGGGAGATGCTTCAGTCCCCTGATCATCTTGGTGGCCCTGTGCTGGACTCTCTCCAGCAGTTCTCTGTCCCTCTTGAGCTGGGAAGCCCAGAACTAGACACTGTACTCCAGATGAGGCCTCACCAGGGCAGAGAGGGAGAAGAACCTCCCTTGACCTGCTGGCCACACTCTTCTTGATGCATCCCAGGATGCCGTTGGCCTTCTTGGCCATGAGGGCACATTGCTGGCTCATGTTTGTTATCACTCCCTCTCCTAAACTGGACAGGGAGAGAGGAATATGACAAACTGCTTGTGAGTTCTCTCTCCCTGTTGCTGCTGCAGTTTTTCAACTGCACAACAACTTCTTTTTCTCAAATATGTCATTCACAGAGGTGTTACCTCCACCAGTAATTGACCAGGCCTGGGTCAGGTGCAGGGTCCAGCTTAAAATTGACTGGCCCTAACCCTGTCAGCTACAGATGAAGCTTCTGGCCACTCTCTTTGTTTAAAGAAGCCACTCCTTTAGCGCCCCCTGCTACCAAAAAACCTGGCCCAGGCCAAAACCACTACAACACCAAAGAATGGTCCTGAAGTTAGTTTCATCTGTAGAAAATTCATGTGTTCAGAATATCATCTAATATTTTTCATTGTATTTTACAGTCTGGAATACCACTTCTGCCTGAAAGCCTCACCCTTTTTCAGTAATACTCTTTAGTTCTGCCTTTGCCATAGATGCAGGAGTCTGAAAGGATGGCAATACTCCAAACTTTAGCTTAATGCCTAGAAGTATATTATAATACATTACATAAATTGAAGTATGGCTAGTCAGTCAATTGATACTTGCAATTCTAGTAGCCTGGAAAATATGATGTAGTGTTGCAAAGTTGTCTTAACAATTCCTTTGCCCTCACGGAGTCCAGCGAATGGAGCACCCGATGGATTTTTATCTTTTAAAGCAGTTACACCATCCTAAAAGGGGAATATCAGTGTTCGTCTACACTGGTCTGAATCAGAAATCAGTGCAATTGTGTATGGAGTACTATGAATTTTCTTACAAATTGAAATTCCGTCTTCATCTTTACAAGCTCATGATGATACAGGCCTAATACCTTTAAAATTTACAAGCAGGTAAGTATAAGAATAAAAAAATAAAATCTCACAACTATTCATATGCTTGGAGGTAGATGTACCAAAGAGCTTTGTGACTTTGCTTTTCTACGCTTGAAAAAACCTCAAACAAAACAAGTGTGACTGCTACTTATCAATATTATTTGAATCACTGCAGCACCTTCAGTCATCAGAGATCCATGCTCCACTGTTCTCAGTATTGCATCCACCTAAAATGAAGATTGTCCTTGCCCAAAGTTTTTTTCTGGTTTTCCAGCTGATGTTAATGATTTGAAGGGGATTTTTTTTCCCCTCTTGTTGTTTATATTAAGAATAACATATAGCAACATTTTTTATGGTGTCTGGGATTCTATATTTACATTCATGTAAAAAAAATCTTCACTTCTGTGAAGTCAGTGAAGTTCTATATAGGAAAAAGAATCACATTTAAAGTTCAAGGTTTATATGAGCATCACTGACAATCCATGTGCCAACCGAGTGGCACACAGCACTATTGCCCTGTGCAGGGTAACATGGAAAAAATAGTCGAGACAGAAAAATCCTAAGCACCCTTTTCACTCTAGTTCCAGCTTCCTTCTTCTGATTGCACTTACCTGGGTTTTTTGTTGTTGTTGTTTTGCCTTTTTTTTTTTTTTTTCCTTCGTGATAATTGCATTAGAAAAACCTGCCCAAGGCAAAAATCAGTCACAGTCCTGCCTGGTAATTACTTCAAGAACTGAACATCATATTCTGGGCTTTTTCCAGGTAACTGGCAGGTTAGTTTAATTGGTACTTGATTGCATCTCTGTAGTTAAAAGCATTCTTGAAGGAAACTGGTAATTAAAATATGTTTGATCTATGTAGTAGGCTACATCCTGGCCAGGTCATTCTTGGGAAAATGGAAGAAGGCCTAGGAACTCCATTTAATTAAGGAAAAGAAAAGTTAATGGAGCAAGAGATCCATAAGAAATCCAGTATTGTAATCTACTTGCAGGCCTAAAATCCAGAGAATTTTCCTAAGTCTGAGAATTTAGTGAAATCTATTGTAGCTTTGAATAAGATACTTCTCAACCCTTATTTTCCTACGATGGGAGATGGAAATGGCAATACTGACTGATCTCACAGAAGAGCATTCAAGATGCTTATAAGTTTATAAAAGTCTTTGAGAAAGAAAAGTGGTTAACATTTTAGTAGAATGATAATAAGCACAATAGTCAAAACTAGTAGTGTATATGCATATACAATTACTGTCTATTATGTAGAGTATCAAAGTTACTGAAATCTCAGCTCTTGAAAAAAAAAATGTAAATGATGTAAAGAGATTTCAAGTACTGGAATATGACTCAGAATCCTGCTCTCCTCTTTTGTGCTGTCTGAAAGATGCAAAAAGCAACAGGGGGGACAGACTTTATAGGAGACATGAAAATGCTGTCAAAAGCTAATATAAACAAATTTTAAATACAGAGAAAAAATGTAGGTGTTTTGCCATTCCCAATGACCCAATAATGTGTTACATTTAGTATTGTCAAGCATATGTGTTTAAGGCAGATTACATTTCAGGTGATGCTCTTTCTTTGATTTCACAATACACTTGAATTCCACACAGCTCTGTTTTATTGATGATAACGAATGAATTGAATCTACACCATTCAATACATTTACTGTTAAAGACAGCGAGTTCATTCAAGTCCCTTCAGCTTTTCCAGTTCATCTCTTTGGCCCTGTTTTATATGCTTCATTTTTTTTTTCTGTTAGGGTTAACAAGTAGCTAACAGGCAGCACAGTACAGTACCAGTTTTACTATGTCTCTCTGAGTCACCAAGTATCCTGAGATATGATGGTATCTGAACTTGTCATCTTGGTCCCCCTTCTTGAGTCTGACAGAAACCGGCACATACACTGGCTTAATACAAAAGAAAGCAAGCAGCAGAACTGAAAATTGTATATGCTTCTTAAGAATGTACACAACTTAGGAAAATAGTCTCTTTCTCATATGTTCTCTGGTTGGTCCATTTCTTAAGAAATCCCAGCTGCTCAAGTTCACAGTGATCCCTTTATAAGTTGAACATTCAGAGATTTGTGAAAAGCTGACTTAAATTAGACAAAAAGGTAGCATTTCTAGCAAGACGAGGCCAGCTAATTTTACAGCGTTGGTTTTGCTGAAAAATAGTGCTAACAGGGGTTTCTCAGTATACAATTGTCTAAATAACCAATACATTATTAATGTAGAAGCAATGAAAAAGGAGTTATTATTTAATTAATTACTGAACATTTTTACTACCAGAGTAGCTTCTGTATTTCACCTCAGAGATATCTGCACTGAAGTGCAAGATATACAAATTTTGGTTATGAAGTATCTGAGCCCTTCCAAAGGTTGATATAAACATTACTACAACAAATAAAATATTCTGAAAGAAAATGTTCCAGAACAAATGTCATTTAGAAAACTTGCTTTCAAAAATATTTCTTCAGAAAACACAAAAATAAGTTGGCAGCAAATAAATAGTATATAGATTTATTGTTCTTCAAACATAGCATACTATGCCCTGGAATGTTTCTTCCAAATATGCTTTCTCATTTTCTGTGGAACTGTCTTTGATAATTGGATAAGTAGGTATGTCACCAGTGAGCTCAGATGCCATTTCTTCATACTAATTACCAAGAAAAAAAAATATTTCCTGAGGCAATATTTTTACAGAAAGCTGCTTATAACATGCTTTATTTACTCACGTAATTTCTCTAAAGAAAAGAATTATTTTCAGTATTCTGTAAGGCTTAAGGAAGTGGTTTTGTAATCAAGCCTGATGACATAGCCTAAAGCCTAAAGTGAATGTACAATCAGAGTGTCAAGGGTTAAAACTAAACAGGAAGACTTTTAACCTGAGCTTTATGATTCAGTGTTTCTCATGCAAGCAGTTTACTATAACTGGACTGAGAACACTGTGTCCTTACATGACTGATATAAATTTGGGTCTAAAACTTGGGATGTTCTTCATAATGAAGTATGGGTTTGGGTGTGTCAGATATGTGTGTGGCTTCATTTGAAATTACCTCCACAGCTGAACATTACAGGAAAAGAACATGCTGAAGTTTCTTCTCATACCAGAGAATGTCACAAATGAGTGACTCACTGCCTGAGCTATATTGTCAGTTTGTGTTGTGTTTGGTCATCTTTCTCCTATGTGGGAAGATGTCACATCTGGTCTCCAAAGCCTCACTTTATGTGCCGTATCTAAAACATGCCCAGCTGCAAAGGTGAAGCAATTGTGAAACGTATCTCATCTTCTCATCTTTCCACTGGATACATTTGGACCTATGTCAGAAAGCTAGAAATTTTGTTGGCTGTGTGCTTATCCACACATAGGCTATGGCCTGCATAGAAGGTACAAACCTGTGCTATGCTATACAATGTTTCCCACACAGCACTTAATTTCTCCATTGAGAACTGAAAACCTTCAGCATCTAATCACATCTGTGACAGTCTTTTTTTACAGACCACATTCCCCCTAGTGTCTCCTTTTGCCAGGGTACAGAAGTCATTGAATTGTATGGAACGAAACCTGAGACAATTTCCGTCCTTTCACTAAACTTTTTTTTAGCCAGCTTCTGTTCCTAAAGAGATCCCTCACTGTATGCAAGCTACACATGGATGTTGTTTCTGCATGAGTCTGTATTGTCTGATGTTTTTGTTTGTTTGTTAGCTTCAACAGTAGCTAAGCCAGGTCTGTTTCAAGCAATTGTGCCAAGCCAGAAACTGCAAAGGTCCTCAGGTCAAAACACCACCATGGGTCCTCATGTACTGTTCACTACTCACAGTGCACTATGCCAGGGTGTGGAGAACAAACTCCTGTATGTAGACAGTACTTGCTGGAGATAAAATATCATTAATCCTCAGATAATATAACTTAAAAATAGATAAACATAGTGCAATAGAGAAACAAATTTGCAGGTGATTTCCATGTGAAACAGGAAAGAATGCTTCCATTTGCATGACAGACTATTTGCTGTGAACTAGCTTGCTCTTAATTATCTTTTT
The DNA here is from genome assembly GCA_013401255.1 of Urocolius indicus. Classification (NCBI taxonomy): domain Eukaryota; kingdom Metazoa; phylum Chordata; class Aves; order Coliiformes; family Coliidae; genus Urocolius; species Urocolius indicus. The sequence continues at coordinate 296,943 of WBNH01005530.1, forward strand.
CTCTTCATGCCATTAAACAATTTGGCTGAGTATTTTACCATGCTATAATCTGATATTTATGCTAATGGACTGAGTACTTGCTAAAATCTGTGCACTAGAAACTGAACTTCAACTCCCCTTTTGCCTTGATGTGTTGTGTGTATGTATGGCGAAGGGATAATTTAGGGTCTTCCTCACCATTTATACTGATCTTCTGTTCTTTTTTCACTTTCAAAAGTCTACTGATTGTTGTCACAACAATATTTATTCTATTTGATAAAAATATAGTATCACCAAGAGATATATTTCATATCTCCTTCAGCATGTCATTTTTACACCTTTACATGTTTTACATCTTTTGTGTTCTTAATGCAAAGCACATACTTCATTCTTTGTCATCAGATCCCATCCATTTGCTGAGATTTGGTTGATCTCATATATGCACACACTTCCAATGGACTTCTTTTTCACTAGCATCATAGATAGATGGTGGGACAATTTGTAGTAGGATGATATTAGAATTATATGTTCTGGCTTATTTCATTACTTTCTTTTCCTCAATGATCACTTTAAGAGAGACACATTTCTTCCCCTCTGCTCACAAAAATCATTCTTTCTTCATACCTAGATGTTGCCTTTTGTGCTCAATCACTTCCTCTCTGTGGTAAATTTGTTAGACACAGATACAGTCATTTATGATATTTCTTAAATTCTGTTGAACATGTATTTCTGACAAATGCTACATGTTCACTCCAAGGCGTGATGCAGTGTTAGTCATCTTTATGTATTCAAGCTAAAAATAGTCAACCTCACAGCCAGCTACCTCTCTGTTAGTGGAGGCCAACTCTGTGACTGTGGAAGGGTGACTAACTCCTACAACAAACATTCCCCAGAATGTGTCCGCTTAGTCAGCTCAGCTAGGACATTTCCTCCACTCTCTGGATGATTAATGTGCTAAGCATTGTCTTAAACATTAGCTTTGAATTGACGATGGTAATGAGAAACATTTAATGTGAAACCTTGCTCCAAATTAAATAGATGCTCTTTGGCAACTTAAAGGGGATATCTTTATTGTTGTACTGCCTCATGTTCCATTTTTATTTAAGCATGTGAGATCAAAGCATGCCCTAAGACATCTTACACCCTTGCTACAGCTTAAAAACTGTACCTTGGCCAGTAACTAGCAACAATTGAAATGGTGACTGTCCAAAGCCATGTCTGGATCACCTAATCATTATAAAACCAACTGGTTTTTTAGCAGCCTCAAATAATTACTTGGTGATTGTCACCACTTTGCATTTGTCCCACAGAAGATTGAAGAGATAATTTGAACCTAAATACATTGACTAATAAAAATTTAGGACCAGGTGGGGAAAGTCATAGTGTTGCTTCACAAATCCTTCTGTGAGAAAACCAAGTAAAACAATATAACTAGAGAGGAGGTTTTCTGACTTGTAAAAACTAACTTGTAAAGCAGAGGAAGGTCTGCCACATTCACCAGGCATCACAGAAAGGCTTAAATTGGTACAAAATTTTAATATCTGTCACGAGAAAGCGAGAATCTTCCTGGCAGCAGTGAAGACAGCTGCTACATACTTTTCTGGTCTGGAGTAAGGCAGTTCTCTGCAATGCCAGGTAATGGATACAGCAGTAAGAAATGTAAATTTTCATGCCTATATATATGTATATGCATGTTTGCATACATATATATATATATATGCACACACACGTATGTTTGCACGTGTAAAATATGTATGGACAAAAACTCCACCAAATATCCAAGAGTCTTATACATGTTGGTGAAAACATTTTTAATCATTTAGTTGAGTTGGTATATGTGGTCTCCATCTGTTATCTATGACAAACTACATTCCAAATCCCAGCCCAGAACCTTGAGATGTCAGTCACTGTTTAGCTGAAACATCTTGTTGGGATCTAGGCTAACAGAAGTCAAACCAAACTGACGAAAAGAAAACACCAGTTTGAACTTTCATCCAGAACTTTACTACACCTGAAGCACTAGTTGTAGAGTAAGAGCCATCAATACATAAAAATCATTTCAGAGGACACAGATCAAAAGTTATCCCATGGGCAGGAATGTTTTATCAAGAGTGGTTAAAAAGATGTCAGCATGAAAAGAGGAGTAAAATTTAAATCCTTGCATATAGATATAACTACTTAAATTCATATTATGTTACTATTTGAAATGAAGGATTGTCCTCTTCATAAATGTTGAAAATTTTTGTTCCAGATTTTAAACAAATACAGACAATAAGAAACTGTTGTTAGGTCATTTTGTTTCAGTCCTACCTGTTCTAAAACCAGTTATCTCGACAAGGACCTCAGAAATTAACAATCACTGATCTTACAGCACCTTCAAACTAATTATTTTTTATTGTTTCTGAATGTACCCTTGAGTAGTTTCCTGACTGCAGCTGACACAACAGAGATTTAGAACAGTATTAATACAGCAAACAAAAATAACTTGCTTTTACCTCATTGACTGCCTAGAATGGCTTAATAAGAAATACTCTGTTTCTCATTCAACTCCCTGCTTATAGCTCTAATAATGATGTCAGAAACTGTGTTTTGATGGATGTACTGAAAAAGACACGCACACAGTCAAGCAACAAAAAAAAAGATGGAGATCAGTATTTAGCCATCTAAACAAAAATAATTTCATTTCTAATCTTGCTTAGGAAAAAAAAAGTACAAAAATATCCCTCATCTGGTGTGTACAAGACATTTTTGTTTTAGCATTTTTGAAGTAGTATACTCCAGAGGATGGAATTATTCAGGCTGTAGAAAGAGAGGCAAAACAAGCAGCCAAGGATCTTGGATAAATACTACAAATGTGGGAAATGAGTTGCAGAAATAAAAGGAGGAGGGACCAGATAGTTTTGAGGGCAATACACATATAAAATCTAAAGGAAACAGAGTAAAACTGACTCTGATTTATATCCTAAATAACTTAATTGAATTCATTAGAGTTCCATAGGGTACTGTATACATCATCTCAGAAATTGCTTAGTGTATTATGGCTAAGAATAGGGAATTCTGCAGAAATACCACTCCTTTTGTCTTAAGACTTTTATATTATACTTTTTTTAGAAAACTTGGAAAGTGACAGTCTCAGAGTAGCAGCTAGCGCCAACAGTGTTGCAAGCAGGTGTTACACAACTCCCCAGCTCCTCCAGCTCTGTTCCTCTGCCTTCATCCACAATTCCTCTGCCTCTCTAGTTTTGGATTACTCATGAATAGCCGTTAATTCTGTGATGAACTGAGTAGTGCATTTGTTATGCATACAGATGTGGAGCTCTGACTAGAATCTGAAGATTGTTTCCACTTTCGGTATGTTGACCTTCTTTTGTCTAAGCCTTTAAGAATTTCCATGCTTTCCAGTCCTGCATGTTTGTAAGGTGAAAAACAAAATGGCCTAAGCTACCCAAAAGTGATTCTCACCTGTGGACTGTTTCTGCTTCTACAATTCTGTTTTATGAACCCTTTCCTTTCAGTTGACTTTGCTGCTTTGAATCTCCCAAGCTAGTTCTCTTATTGCCAGGGAAAGGATTTTGTTGCACTTTAGAAGTCTTTCCCCCCCACCATCCCCTTGTAAGTATGTGTGTGGGATGACTAGGACATGAATATTGCTTCATACAAAATCTTGCTTCTTGTCTGTCACAAAAAGAATGTATTTCTCTCTTGAGCCAAAAAGCAGAGAAACAAATAGTCAATCCTGATTCACAAGGTAAGTGTGTTTTATTTATCTTGTGTCTGGAAATATACACACAGCAGCAATTGTGACTTCCTACAGCAGACGTAAATGTCTCTGTGCCTAAGCCATCCACACAAAGTGGTCCTTTAATTTTAATAAGTTTTAATTATTTTAATTATTTCTTACAAGCTTCTACAAATTTCCCTAGCTTTAATGGCAGACCGGAGATGGAAATCTGACATAATCTCAAAGAAGGAGGCCTACCATTCAGAAAGACCAAGAAATGCATAGGCTTATTTTCAGGTATTCTCTTACCTGATCGTTAAACCAAAAAGGTGGAAACTGTGCCAGCCTCATCTTTGTTATTCAAAGGATCCCTTGGTGCAGCATCATCACAATCCTAAAGTTCTTAGTTACATTGTATTCACTTTTTGCATACAACTCAAGCCAGGTACAGTTCTCCAAGGTTTAAAAACTAAAAATGCCTACAAGGTAAGACTACACAGAAATAAAGCTTGGCACATCTTCAGCCTACGTCCTAAAGCCTAGGAAATGTTATGTAGTTTATTTCAAAGACACAGTCTTCTAATATTGTAATCTTCAGCCAACCTCAGAAAAGTACCCCTAGAAGGTCATGTGTTTAGAAATATAAAGCTACTTCAGCCTTACGATATGTCTGGTTTCAAAGTTTCAGGCAAATTTACAGGAATATCTTACCAAAACTGAGATTTTTTTTTTTAAGAAAAAAACCAAATCATTATTAGGTAGTTAATCACTGTACTTGAAGCATATTCCAATCTTCCAGGAGATGATAAGGCTCTGTTGGCATTTGTATTAAGAATAGGCTGTATAAATAAAATGTTGAACTGGAAAGCATTTTTGGGGCAGAAATACAGTGGGAAACCTTGCAGTGTTGCTGAAAGATATGGGTGAAAAAAAATCACAGTAGGATGAGAAATTGAAAAGTCATACTATTACTCGTCCCACTGCTATTCAATAGTGAAACATTGATTTGCTAATTCCCTTGAATTTAAAAAAATGTTCAGTATCTATAAAGCAAACATGGGACGTACATACCTAGAATACCTGGTTAATGATAGTTGTCCAGGTATTTTGGTCAAAATGTATTATTGATAAATCTGATAAAGGCTTAAAATCAGACATTTCTCACTGATTCATGCGGCTGTTGTATTTATAACTTGCTGACTACAATGTTCATGAGCAATGCTACTTGTAAAAATATTCTCTTCTGTTAGCCTGCCTTTATAACACAAGTAGTAAACAATTGGGGCAGTAGGAATGGGCTAGTGCATGGAGGAAGATTTCACTGCTAGCATCAGGCAGAACTAATAGATTAAGCTGTAATAACTATGAGTACAACTAGCCTGTACTGAGACTGACTCAGATTCAAGTGCTAAATGTACTGCAAATAGAACCTAAGTCATTTAATAATGTGTTGACTTTTGCTCACAGTTTCCTCAGAATGGGAATTAACCCTATATGTGACACTTCAGTCCCAGGCATAAATACTGGGAGTCTGATGTGTTCAGGACTTAGAGGAGGGGTTAAGAGTGCAGTGGGCTGACTCTGGCTGGATGTCAGGTGCCCACCAAAGCCCTCTCCTCGCCTCCTCAGCTGCACTGGGAAGAGAAATACACCAAAAGGCTCACGGGTTGAGATAAGGGCAGAGAGAGCTCACTTGCCAATTAATGTCATGGGCAAAACATACTTGACTTGGGGAAATTAGTTTAATTTCTTAACAATCAAGCCAGACTAGGGTAATGAGAAATAAAAACTAAATCTTAAAACATCCCCTGCACCCTTACTCTCAAATTCTCTACTTTGCTCCCCCAAGCATCACAGGTGCACAGTGAACTGAGGTTGTGGTCAGTTCATTATACATTGTCTCTGCTGCTACTTCATCCTCAGGGGAAAGACCCATCACACTCTTCTCCTGCATCAGTGTGGGGCCCCTCCCAGGGGATACAGTCCACAATCAACTTCTCCAACATGGGTCTTTCCCACAGGCTGCAGTTCTTCATGAACTGCGCCAACATGAATCCTTCCTATAGGGTACAGTCCTCACTGACACTGGTGTTCGCAGATTTGTTTCTCTCACATATTATTACTCCTCTCTCCGACTGCAATTGCTATCATGCAGCAACCTTTCTCCCTTCTTATATCTGTTATCCCAGAGTTGCTACCACTGTCACTGATGGGCTCAGCCTTGGCCAGCAGTGGGTTAATCTTGGAGCCAACTGACATTGTCTCTTTTGGACATAGGGGAAGCTTCTAGCAGCTTCTTACTGAAGCCACCCTTGTGGCTTCACCCTTGAAAATACCCATATATTAAAATACATGAAAGCAATAAATGTTTTCAAAGCAGTGAAAACATGATCTGGAAGGAATTTTTTCCTCACTGGAGCTGTTTATTTTCAGTAGTAAATGCTAAAGGCTAGAAAAAATGCACTAGGATCTCACATGCTAGGCAAAGTAAACACTTTTCAAGTGAGCTGTTTAGGTGGGAAAATCTTTTGAAGAAGAACCAGCAATGCCAGACATTTGTCATAAAGGGCCGAAACCAACATAAGGGAAGGAAAAATTGTATTTAGTTGAATATCCTTGGAAAGCATGTCATTACAGTGACTTACACTCATGAAATCAGGATCCATAAGAACAATGAATATGCAGGGCTTTTAGGTCCTTTCTTAGATGCTTAAATGCAGAAATACATTTTGAAAACGTCATGATTTTTTACAATGATTTGCTAAAAAATATTGTGAATATACATGGAAAGCTAACCCACAGCTTCATGCCACTGGATTCTTCCTCACATCATGTGATGTTTATCCTCTTTAATTACAGATCTCTTTATACAGAATTCCATCGTGAATTTGGGAGAAGGCCAAGATATCAATTTTACCTTCTCTTCCTTCCAGGGGCTCCTCTCACAAAACTAGGCATGGTCAGCATTTTGGTAGAAGATGCCAGTTTCTGCCTGGCAGGAAGGAAGAAGGAGCCTGTATCACATGTATAAAAGGAAATTATGAGCTTTATTTTATTTTTTTTAAGAGCAATACATGTAGGGTTTATTTTGGTATTCTTTCTTATATTACCATTTCACATATTTTCTATGGAATTATTCCTGAAGTATATACACATAAATACACTGAAGAAGTTTACAGTCCACACACAACAATTTGTTCTGTCCTCAGAAAAATGAGAAAATACTACTCTCACATCTGGCAGTCATTTGTTCATCACAGAATTGTGCATCTGAAAGTATTGCATAATAGATACGCAGGGCCAAAATCATCCTGGGTGTAACAGTACTGACGTCAATTCCCTTACACCACGAATGAATTTTTTGTGCAGAACGCAAACTGTTCTCATGAAAGACAGAGAAATGGTTTAATATGGATGCTATTTCTCTTTGTTTCCTTTAAACAGCTGGCAGCTGGTAGACACTGGCAAGCTGGCCAAGTGCAAGAAATGAGATGGACCATGAAAAAGAACTATAAGGAAAAATAAAGAAAGTCACTGGGATAGTAATGGGACCATATTAAGTTTTTCTGATTGGAAGGAAAAGGAGGAATGGGGGTGACAGTGTAGAAAAAATTACAGCATATCATCTTTTTTTAGGATCAATTATAAAATCATATTTTTCACCACAGACAGAAGCAGATTGTTATAGTCCATTGCAGCCACTTCCAGACTCACCTTTTCCTAGTGTGGTCATACAAGTTAGTGCTAATGTCCCATATTGTTTAATGTGCTCATTGATGATCTGGATGTTGGGGCAGAATATACCCTCAGAAATTTGCAGATGATACAGTAGATGGTCGTGCTGCCATTAAGGGTAATCTTAGCAGACTGACAGGAATCTCATAAAGTTCAACAAAGGAAAGTGCAAACTCCTACATATGAGGAGAAATAACCCCATACACCATTACAAGCTGAGGGCCAACTGTCTAGAAAGCATTTTAGCAGTAAAACATCTAGGCATACTGGTGGACTAAAAGTTGAAGACAAGCTGCCAATATGCCCTTGCAGCAAAGGTGGGCAGCTACCAGCATTCTGGGCTACTTTATGAACATCATTGCAAAAACATTGACAGATGTGATCCTTTTCCCCTGCTAAGCATTGATGAGGCCATATTTACAGTGCTAGGTCCAGATCTCAGATCCACAGAACAAGAGACAGGCTTAATAGAGCCAGTCCTGCAAAGGACCATGATAACAATTAAGGATTAACTGGAGCATCTGCCATACAAGGAGGGGTTGAGAACAGATATTTTTCAGCTGGGGGAAGAGAAGGCTCAGGAGGCATCTTAAGAGTTGTATAAATATTTGGGGGCAAGGGACGGTAACGAAGATAGAGACAGTTTTTCTCAGTGGTGCTCAGTGAAAGGAGAATAGGCAATAAGCAGAAATTGAAATACAGAAAATTCCATTTACACATAAGAAAAGACATTTTTTAACGTGGAGTGGCTTGCACAAGAGAGGTCATGGAATATCCATCCTTGAAGACATTCAAAGCTCACTTTGACAGAGTCCTGAGCAACTGTAACTGTTGCTCTAATCAACCCTGTTTGATCATGGGACTGGACTGGATGATCTCCAGAGGCCTCTTCTCACCTTAATCATTCAATGATTCTAAAAGATTCTGATAAGGTGTATATAAGCCACTGAACAGCATAAAGGATCATTACAAGGTCATATGAGTGTGGCCTACATATAACATATCTTAGACTGAAATGTGATTCAGACAGATCCGGTTGACTGCAGTATTAATCATGTCTAATACTGGGTTTTCTTCACCAGATAACATGGGGGTTTTAGCTAACTGTGTTCTTGTCTTACCTACTGTAATACAATTTTTGCCTTGAGAAGGCATGCTTTGTAAAGGGGTAGAATGATGCACAAAAGCCAAACAACTGTGTTTTTTGATACTGATATGCTTCATATCTTAAACTAATCATTAAATCTTTCTTGAGATGTACTATTAAATCTTTGCCTGAGTTGTACTATGAGGATAATTTTAGCAACCTTGTACCTTACAAAGCCATTTAGGATGATTACTACAGGTTTATCTGAAAATACAGAACACTCTTTTGTCTAGCATGTGTAAAGGTTTATGAATATACCAGAAGGCAGGATTTTCTCATCTGTACATAATATTGGGTTACATTTGACATTTTGACATTTGACATCTGACAATTCCAGCCGCTTTATCATCCTCCGTCCTCATTCCTGAGGCCTTCTCTCTCAGTTTAATGCAGGTGAATAAGGAAGTGTAGCCCTATATATCCCTAAACTCAGTTTCCCTGAGTGTACTCCACAGTCTTTGCTAAACAGTTGACTGTTTTGATTAGGAGCAGAGATACATCTTCAAAGATTACAGGTTTCACGAGTAGCTGAAAGAAGCTAGCAGCATATGGATGAGGAAGTAAAGGTTATGGCAAAAATCTGAAACAAATGCAATGGAGTAACTGTCTAAATTGCATTTTGAAATACTCTTTTTGAAAGAAAGATAACAAAACAATTCTAATTTGTTCAGAGCTAAAGTTGCTACTAGTAAGTGGGGAAGCCAAAAAAAGAGGAAGCATATGGAGAACAAAACAATTGGTATTGAATATTTGAAATACTGTGTATTTCAAGGGATACTGTTTCAGGCTATGTCTAGACTAGTTGCTTGAAATGAACACATGCTATAAGCTGGAAAAAAAGGGTTGAGCTCTGGAAATGCCTAGGATCTTCCCCTAACTGACATGTTTGAATCTCTTTGAAACAGATTATTTCATACTATCAAAGGGTAAAATTATTAGGAGTATCTATGTGACTGAAACATTAAACATGTACTCTTTGGAAAAGGGCCCTTAATTGATAGTGTTAAAAACAGGCAGACTACTTTAGCTAACACTTGAATTTACCTCCTGGTTTTGCCTGATGTGGTTTAGGAAGAATCCTTGTGAATAATTCTACTGGTAGAAAAGTGGGAAAGGGGTTTCTTGCAGAAAAAACTTGGGAAAAATGATATATGGAAGCAGCAACTGGTGGCTGTAAAATTAGTATTTCACTAAGTTTTGTGATATTGCATTCTGTTCTTGAAAGCTAGAATTTTTGTGTATGATCCTTTGCGTTCTAAGGAAGATAAAAGTTGTATATATTACTGAGTAACATGCTGCTTATGAAAACTCAAAAAATTACAGTAGAAACAAGTAAGACATTCTGTAAGTGTAGGCTCCACACATACAGCAAAATCATATAAACACTTATTAATCTCACATCTCAGTAAACCTTGGCCACAAAATTTCAGAGTACCTTTGTGGCTTCAGTGCAATAAGTGGAATCATTGATAAACACAGAGCTTTTGCCTTATCCAAAAATCAATTTAAATTGTGCCATAGCTTGCCTATGCTTTTGGCAAATAATGCCTATAATTTTCTGACTGTATTGTCCTGTGCAGAGGAAACACCATGATTCAGCTTCCTTCCTTATCCCTCTATGTCTCTGATCTCATGATCCTGTAGATGATAAATTCCTGAACTTCCCTGAACAGAGCCGGAAATTGCTGCTGTTACTTACAGTAGCCACAGAACCATGGCAGTCGGAGCCATAGTTTATATTTTATATGCCAAATCAGGTCCTTGCAGCTAGAAAAACTATTAATTTAATTTTTTTAAAGCTAGCTAGGTCTTTTTTAAAGACATATAATTTTAAATGTACCTAGTGAATAATTTTTGTGTATGATTTTCTTAGACTTTGGTTCCTTTACAGTGATTCTCTTTAGTGGGAACAAGATCAGGACACAAGATTTGAATGTGGTCATATATGTAAGGAATAAATTAATGACATATCCTTACTAAGGATTATATTGGAATTGGATGTGAATTTATATTTTATATTGTTCAGTTAGTTTGCTTCAAGATAAACTTAACTGAATTAAATTGAACTACAGTAAGGTAAACTAGTTCCCAGAAAGTAAAAGACTGCATGTGTGTGTGTGCATATGCACAAGTTTGGATTAAAACTGTGATTATTATTTCTTCAACTGAGCAATTTCAGACTGCAAAAATCAACGTTTGCAACTTCAAACACAAAAAAAATAACATCCTCAGTCTAGTCACAGTTAACCACACACTGACTAAATATAGCATCAACTAGCCTTCAGGATATGTCCACAATAACAGATTACTCAAAATGCTCTGCTGCTATTCCCTACCTAATATTATGCCTATGACAAAATGTGGAAGTTTAAAATATCTCTGTAATTATGGTAAACAGACAACAATCACTAAAATTGCAGAGTACCGTCTACTGTTCCTAACTTACAGGCTGTATATAGAAAGCTAAATTAGGCAATTCTGCCTACTACAAGTAGTCAAATAGAGACTTGTCATGATTTGACATGACAGCCTTGTCTGGTAATGGAGAAGGGGCTGTAAAGACGGCTCCTGCAAGAAGTTGCTCAAAACTCTGCCCAACTCTGAGCCAGACCCAATTCTGGGACTGAGCCAATTAGATGCCTCCACAGTCACTTTTTAAGAAGAATATGGAAGGGGAGGCTTTTTCTTCCTGTTTCTTCCTCCTTCTGTCTCTTCTATCTTCCAGCTGGTGGTGGTGCAAGGAGTTAGAAGAGTGAGAGAAACACCCGTGCAGACTCCAAGGTCAGTGGAGAGGATGGAGAAGGAGCTGAAAGAGACGTGCTGGAGCAGAGACTCCCTTGCATTCTATGGAGAGAACTGGTGAAGCTGAGATTTGTTTGCATTTTGTTAAAGACACCACATCAAGGACAGAGATTCATTTTGCTAAAGAAGACCCCATGCTAAGGGGCAGTGACTCAATTAAAGGCCCTGTGCCAGGGGCAGTGACTATGGCCTGAGGAGGCCATGTCCTGTGGGAGGAACTCAATGACTTTGAAGTGATTGTCTTCATTACAGACCCTGACTCAGGGACAGAAACTATGGCCAGAAGAGGCCATGTCCCATGGTAGGGACCCTGTATTCACAGAAGCTGTAACTGTGGGGAGAAACCCATGCCAAAGAAGCTCATTGAAATTATGCCCAGAAGAGGCCGTGTCCTGAGGGAAGGATTCTGTATCTGCAGAAACTGCAACTGTGGAGAAGAATCCATACCAGAAATATTCATTAAAGACTGTCTCCTGTGTGAGGAACCCTGTATCAGCAGGAGTCATAGCTGCTGGGAAGAACTCACACCAGAGAAGTTCATTAAGGACTGTGTCCCAGGGCAGGGACTCCATATCAGGGGAAGAATGTGAGGAGCCGACCTCATCTGAGAAGAAAAAAGCAGCAGAGCCCATCTGTGAGACACTGACCACATCCTCCATTCCCTACCACCCCCCCACAAGCCATCAAGGAGGGAGGAGGTAGAGATATTGGGAGCAGTGAGCTGGGCCTGGGAAGAAAGGACAGATGGGGGAGGGAGATCTGTGTGTGGGAGTGCTGGTTGTAATTTTCTCATCATCCTACTCCCTTTTTGCTTTTATTCCATTCTGTTTCTTGTAGAATAAACTTTCCTACTTTCTTCCCTAAGTCGAGTAGTGGAGAATGTTTTGCCCAGAACCATAATTGGCAGTGAGCCCTCCCTGCCCTTGTCTTAATCCACAACAATCTTTCTTATCTTTTTACTTCCATTTCGCTGGGGCTTCTGCCATCCTAACGAGAGTGGAGGTGAATGGGAGGCACCAAGCGAGAGACTGTTGTGGTGCTGCTGTGCTAGCTGGATCAAACTACGACAAGACTAGATTCCAGGTATTGTTGAAGCATAGGAAAATCCTACTTTGAGTGACATATAAATTCTAACCCAGGCTTTTGTGAAGATTTTGAGATGATTTTTAATTCTGAACAATTAGTATATGTTTCATAGAATCATAGAATGGTAGGGTTGGAAGGGACCTGTAGAGATCATCTAGTCCAACCCTCTTGCAAAAGCACGTCCATATAGATCAGGTCAGGAATGTGTCTAGGTGGGTCTTGAAGACCTTCAAGGAAGATTTCCTTACTAACTGTGTCAGTAATTTTCAAAGATATTTTAAAGTGTAGGATTTGTTAGATATAGTGTCACTATTTCCTCTTACTTTCTTACTTTGGAATTGAGATATTACTCAGTGTCCAAAAACCTTTATGCTGCACTCAAGACAAATTCCAATCTGAATTGAACACAAAAAGAAGCTGGTATCTTTAAGTGTCTCTCCACCTGTTTTTTTTTCAGGAAAGCAGTACTTATTTCCAGGCATGGCTTCACCTGTCTTTGACTGTGACCCTGATCTGCCCATCTGCCTTTGAGTGAGAAAAGGAAGAGGCAAATCAAGGAAGCAGCTGTTCTCTGAATCACAATCCTCTCTGGATTTCTCTATAAAAAAATAATAGGAAGATAATGCAGAGCAGAAGCGTAATATTCCTTGAAGCTACCTCTGCAACTGCTACCAAGAAGACACACCAGCATGGTGGCAAAGACGAAGCTTTATCTTCATAGATTGAGGGTCTCTTTCACTTTGACTTGCCCGATGTACAAGACTGGATGACTATAAGACTGTTCAGCCTACCCTGTATGAGTGATCTATTAGAAGCTGTCTTAGTTGGGCCTCGGATGTTTCCCTTCTATCCCTCCCTGAATAATGACTTCTCAATACAGATTCATGGGAAATTTAATCTAAAAATACACAGACCAAAAATTTATCATGGATTTATGCATTCAGTGATCAAAATGGAAGTCTGATTTCGGAGCAATTCATGTTTTTCTTATATGAGAATAAATGGCCACACTTTACATAACAGAGAAATCTTGGTTCTAGCATCTCAAGACCGAGCATGCACAATATTGTTGGTAAGACTTTCATATTTACTGATATATTCTGTATTGCTCTGTCTAGCCTTCGGTAGACATTATAAAAAACATTAGGGTAGGCTTTTATGTGGAAAGACATATTCCTGGATGTTACATGTGCCCAGATATCTTCAATGAAGTGGTAACCATATGTGACTAAATGCTAAGTCACAGAAATATTTGTTCTATGAAGGACATTTAGGAGACATCAAGGAGTATAAAAGTCTGGTTCCTGGAAATCCTTGGGTGTGTTATATACACACTGTAATGAAAACTTTCTCAACACTTCCTTAAAAGGCTCCACTTAATATTTTCAAAGTTTTTTATTTAAGAATCACCTCAGCCTTTGCTGTTTAAATACAAATCCATTCATCCATCTACTTGCTTCCATGTTTAAGTGAGCATGTAGAGGCTAAAATCTAACAACAGTAGGGAATAGTCTTCTGTCAAAACACCTGTGAAAAATGAATGATTATTCATTTGTAAATTTAGGAAAATATGTCATTCTTCATTTTAGAAGAGACCAACTCGCATTAGATTCTTCTGGAGGCTGATTACCTGTTTCTTAATTATTTCAGCTGCTCATTCTATGAATGGGGCTGTAAGACATGCTGAATTTGAGAGTAAATTTTCTTTTGTCTTTCATCTTACAGATAAACTAGATCATTTTTGTACAAGATATTCTCAGGATGTTTGTAAAATAGCAAAAATCTGAGCTTGTTCTGAATGCTTAAAAACAGGAATGAAACGGTAATCTGCAAAAATTTCTCAAGTTTTCCGGCCTGAAACCTGACCTTCTATTCAGGTTTTACTTTTAATTTTATCAACAATTAGAGGTAGCTAGCAAAACCAAGACAACAAAATGAATGTAAGCACTTTTAATTATCAGAATCATAAATGACTGTGCTTTTACATCTTCCTCTAGTAAATTGTACCAAAAAATGATGAGCATCTTCACTTACAACTGATCAGTTCCTATGCAAATTCTCCAAGGCTTCTTACACTCTTGATTTCTTCTCTCTGTCGCCATTTCCCTTGTACTATTTTGAGAAGAAAAAAAAAAAAATCCAATAATGGCTTTCCTTCCTGGCTCATAGTTCCTTCCTCTCTTCCTGCCCTTGTTGAGAAATTATCTTCTGCATGATCATCCTCTTGAAAACTAGAAACTTGGTCTTTGTATCATTTATGTATAAAATCCGATGCAGACTCAGATTAGGGGATGTTAATTTCCCTAACATTCCCTAGTAGCCTCTTGTTATGTGCTTCCCCAGTATAAACATGTGGTTCCAAAATTTTACCTACACTCTCCCTCTTTGTCATTTAACTCACGAGTTTTTTTCATGATCTAATACATTTGCATTAAAGGATTCCAGGAACTCCTTTCATTGGTTCAATATGAAGAGATTTTCTGGAAAGCATATGCTTAAAATACAGGAGCAAGCTAGTGAACAGTGACATTTGGTATAACAAATCCCTGACGATTTAGGAGCCTCTTCAGTAAAACTACATTCCCTGTGCCTTCTTGCAAAAACTTGATATCACTCAAATGAAATAATAAATGCATATGACTAATACAAATGGTTACATTTCAGAGTACTTGCTCTTTTGAGTGTACAGAACAGACTTTTACATGTTGAGGACGAAGTTTGACACTCACGTTTTACATTTACAGCGTCTGACAGGAAACCTGAAAAATTTAACAACTTACTTGTCACATGTTCATGAACAGCATGTAAAATACATAGACTTTGTTGGATCAGGGAAGTTACATGTTCCACCATGACTCAAAACCAAAGAAAGCAGTAATATGTAAAATATGCTGACTTTGAACATTTGCTACCTTGTTGCTTAGACCTTTGTTACCATAGACCTTTGGAAACCTTTGCTCCCATTCACTGTGTTTTTAAGTATGGATGTTAATAAACATCCTAAAGTAGAAGATGGTGAAAAACCAAGTTTCTCTGTTCTGACATTATTAAAATCTGGTTTAAATTACTATTCTGGTAATTTCTGGTAATTTCTGCAGACCTTTTCCATGTATTTTGCATGCAGTACTAATAAGGGTAGAAAAAAACCCTTCCTACAAGTTTAGCTGATGACCTTAGATGACACTTTACATTTCAATGCAAAAACTGACCCAGTTAATCGCTTAAAAAATTTGTTTCTTTGATTAAGCATATTAAGCATTGATAGATTACTTTAATTTTCCTTCAAACTTAGGTTTCTAAATGGAAAAGTCACTTTTGAGAAAGAGCTTAGATGCCTGGCTTAGACCATTTTTGAAATACATCTTTTGTTAGCTTTAGTATAAAAAAGAAAAGAAGTGCACGTATTCCTGTACTATTTCATCAAGTTCTGACTAACAGAGAATCAGAAATGTTCTAAAATGTACAATTACAAACAGGCATAAACTTTGAGACATTTTTGTGGTTTCAGAGAAAACTGACTTGAGTACATATGTCTGGAAAGTCCCACTAAGAAGCCACTTCTGTATTTTCAGGAAATTAAGTAAAAGGGCCTGCTGCAATTTTTCTGTTGTCCTTTGTTTATTTATTTTAAGCCACATAATAAGCAGAAATTTGTGATCATAGGTGCAGTATTTAGACCAAAAGACATTGTTTGAAGATAAAAGTGTTGTTTATATAAACAACTGTTCTTTAAAAATGTTGAGACCAATTGTAATCATCTTGTATTCTGTGAGACTGTGAGGAGGTTTCAAAGTTTTGCAGCTGCGAAACCAAGCCAAGATCACAGTCATTCTCCTGCGTGCTCTGGTTTTTCTTCCTTCTTCTGGAATTATCCACAGAGATTATTTGACAGATGAAAAGTAGTAGGATTATGCCATAAAATGCCTCGAAGTGGTCTTGATGAAAAAGGTGACTGGAAGAGTAGTCTCCTGAATTAGGTCACTGTTCTTAAGCATGAGCACAGATGTACCAGATTGTTGTGGTTTAGGCCTATCAAGGAACAAAAGACCACAATTAGGCTCAAGTACCAAAGACCTGAGAATTGCCAAAGGGCAGAGAGGGCTTAATTGCCACTTAATGGTCCAGGACAAAACAGACCAGGCTACTTGGCTTGGGGAAGAAAACAGAAAATAATTTAATGCAATACCAACTAAAACATAACCATAAACCCCGAAACATAACAAACACAAACCAAAACAGAATGGTACAATGATGAAGAATACAACCAGCCCTTTAAGACCACCTTCTTCCCACCTCTCCCCTGTTCCCGGGCTCAGAGCTCTGATCCCAGTGTCTTTATCTCCTCCCCCACTGAACAGCTCAGGAGGGAAGAGAATGGGGGTTTCGGTCAATCTGTTCCTGATGGCTTCTGCCGTTCGCCTCTCAGGGCAGGCGGGCTCTGCACCAGTCCTCCCTGCACCTCCGCAGGGTACCTCACATAGCTGGCAGCCTTGCACAGGCAGTTCCAATATCCATTCATCCCAAAGGCTATAACTCCTCTCTGTCTCTCATGTGAGTCTGCTCTGCAGCCAGCAAGCTCTGTAGCATGGCCTGTGCCATGGCCGCCTCCTCACGTAGTCTCTCAGCCATCCAGGCGCACTCACCCAGAACTGCTGGTGACTCTCATGCCTGCCATGGCCCTCCATGGGTTGCAGAGGCACAGCCTGCGTTCTCACCACAGGTTGCAGAAGGGTCTCTGGTCTGTCACTTCCCCTTTCTTCCTCCTTCTCTGACTGTGGGGTCTGTGTAGTTGCCACCATCTTGTACCACTGTTACATCTCCTGCAAGCACTTCAAATTCCCATCCTTAAATAGTAATGGCAGAGGCGCCAGATTGGCCTAGCGGGGCCATAGATGGGTCTGAACCCAAGAGCCAGGGGAAAGTCCAAGAACTCTTTACTAGGTCTTCACTGCAACCCACTCCCTCTTTTACCAAGCAAAACCTGTTCCTTGCTAAACCATGACACAGATCCAAAGGTCCATGTAGTGCCTCATCCTATCTCAGCACTGGTCAAAAGCATGAACCTACAGAAGAATATAAGAACAGGATGAGTAGAGTGTCAACATTTCCAGGTATTTGGAAGATGCTGGTAATCAGCGGTTTCTAATTCATAAATTTCTTTACATAAGAACAGAATATCTTAGGCTTTGTCTAATCCCATATTCTATCTCCAACAATATCAATAACTAGATGCATAAAACCCAGTAAAAACAAATCAACCCACCTGGACATGTTGCTGTGTGACCTGATCTAGGTTGACGTGCTTCTGTAGGGAGGTTGGACTAGATGATTTCCAAAGGTCCCTTCCAACCTTACCATTCTATGATTCTGTGATATGCTCTCTAGCATTCTTGCAGCCTCTTGATTCCTTCAGATTGGAAGACTTCCAAAGGCTGATAGCATTTGTTAAGAAATCCACAAACAGATCTTGCTTCAAGTTAGGCAGTATTTCCCTGCATCCACACTTGTAACAAGTTCCACGCATCTATTGCCCATTCTGCTTTGATTTTGGCTGCTAATGCCTTCATTTGATGGCCATTATTTCTTGCATTGGATAGATACTGAAAATGCTCCTTGTTAATAAATATTGGAAGGCTTACATTTACAGTCAGTTGGATTCTGATGTGGCTCGGAATCACATTTCCCCTTTTCAAACAGCTAATGGCTCAATCAGATCTGCTTTCTTCATTGACAGAATGGACAGTCTCTTTCCTTTCTTTAAGAAGGTTTTCCAGATCAAAGGCTCTTCCCATTCCCTCAGAGTTTCTGGATTTCATCAACACTTTCTCCACAATGCCCCTGGCAATCCAGAAGCCACGCTGTCTGCTTGAAAGATTTCAAGCATGAGTAATGAATCTCCCTCCAATCCTGAGAAAATAGATCTGGAAGCTTGGAAACAAGGCTTCTTATAAATGATACTGATATCAGACAGAGACTCACTGCGGCCAAACTGAGGTCCGATTGTTGAGGATACTTTGACTCCATCCCAGCTGACCCCTCGGCAGTATTGCAAAGCTGTGAGACTTTGAATGAGGCCTAAGCTGCACAATTAGTGATCACGATGGAGGGATCACAAGTTAAAGCATTAAATAGAAAGTATCCATTTCACATCTTTGCTGTGCAATCTTTGCTAGTTTGTGGTGAGGAAAACGGGAGCTCTGTAGGACTAACTGAAAACAGAAGGAAACAAGAATATTTTTCTTATTGGCATAAAGAGTACCACTTTAGTTCTGCCATGTTTCTACCATTTGAAAGAATGATGTGCTTACATACTTCATACAATGACATCGTAAGCATCCTGTAGAATGTCCTGCAGCAGTTAATGACTTTGTTCCTCTGTTCAGCTGTTTCTTTGGTGGTCTGAACACAACTGTGTTCTGATAACACAGGGTTCTTTTTCATTTTAATACTTTACACTTAGTTCTGTCTTTCTGCTTTTAGGAAAAAGAGCCCAATGTCTTACAAAAGGTCGTGTAGAGTAAGCATAAGGTTTTAGTTCCAAAAATTGTAAGCAGTGATGAGGATTTACAGCAGAACCATCCTGTCATACTGCACCCTGCTGCTCCTACATACAGTGCAGTGCTGTGTGCAGTGTCATGTCCTCATCTCACACAAGCCTCAAGTCTGATAATCTATGACAACTGAGCTTGCACACACTGTTATGCTTTACTGAAATATTAGAGTTTGCTAAGATTGTAGTAATTGCTAACCATTTATATGCCAAGATTGTCATTCACGGCTACTTTGTAACTATATCCAGACCACTAAAGCCAAAACGTTATTTGGCAAGTAGCATTTTTCTTATCCACATTTGCACTGATTCTAAATATTATACCAGCCTAAACAAGCATGTCATTATGCTTTTTCATCACCTTACCAATCACTGTGGTCTGCCATGCCCTCACTCAAAATTTCAGATGTCCATTTCTAATTGAATGCTTCCTTTTGTGAAAATAAAGTTAATTCATATAATGTCTTAAAGCTTATATATATAGGTTTTTTTTTCAGAACACACTGGACGCTTTTGCTTTAGGGCCACTCAGTGATGTTCCATAATTATATATGGTTTTCTCAAAAGAGGGTTGGGAAAGGCTGTACTTTACTGAGAACTGCAAATAACATGATCTCTAAAGAGTTCTATGTGGAAAAGATATAAATATAAATCTGTTCTCTTTGCAGAGGAAAAAGCTCTTCTGACATAATTGCTTTTATGACAGTATGTAATATACAACAGTGTCTTCCCTCTTTCAAAGAAACTTGGCTTTCTTTTAGAACACATTATTCTGTATAGACACTGAATAAAATTAGGCTGTACTTTGGAGCTCTTGGTGGCAGAGATACCTGTTACATTCTGCCTTAGAGTAGCAATAAACACAGCAGAAATCCATGCTTCTGCTGGATTCTCTTGTCACTTCCACAATGAAAACCACAGTGACTGTGCTGAGTAGATGTGACCTCTACTTTTATCTATCCTGTCTTGTTTTTATTTACACTTTAAAATTAAATTGCTCTCTGTTTAAACTTCTCTGCTATAGGTCAGAATTTAAGTTTCCCCATTCTGTCTTTTAATTTGCATCACAATCATAGTAAAGCTGGTAGGAGGGAACCCTGTAGAGAGAAATAAGAGAGAAACAGTGTAGACTCTTTCACTGGTACAAGGGAAATTTTCCCTCTTCATATACCAAGAGGCTTAGTCTGTGAAACTAATGGGCGGAAATATCTCTAAAAATTCACAAACATGCTGAACTTGAGCTTTAGCAAAGTAGGAGTCACGAAATGATCC
This sequence comes from Urocolius indicus, assembly GCA_013401255.1. Classification (NCBI taxonomy): domain Eukaryota; kingdom Metazoa; phylum Chordata; class Aves; order Coliiformes; family Coliidae; genus Urocolius; species Urocolius indicus. The sequence goes on from WBNH01005530.1 coordinate 317,235, forward strand.
TTACGGTTTGTGAATTAGTTTATCCATCTAGTTTATCTATGTCAGCACTTGAAAGCACAGGCAATAATAATATTCAGCCCACCTTACCACCCACATAAATTGTTCTTTTTTAGTTCTGTGCAGCTTTTCCATGTCTAATGGGCCTGGGAGTGTTTGCAGAACTTCCTTAGTTTGGCTACCAAACTCTTTTGTTGTGACAGTTGGGAGGCCTGCTAGTAAAGGTACCTTCTGTATATTCAGATTTGAAGGTCATTGTATGTCTTTGTGTTCATGATATGCAGTAAGCTCGGTGCTGCTAATACAGGATCCCTTCTTTGAAGCTTCAGCCCAAAAAAACACTGTTTCCTTTTGGCAGCAGTGTCTGATTCACATGTTCACTGAAGTCAGGCTTCCTCTTTTGGGAACTGGAGGAAACTAGATTTGTCATTTGAAATGTCAGCAGCCTTTTATGTAGCAGAAAGGAAAAAAAAAAAAAGAAGAAGAAAAAAAAGATCATGAGAAGTAAAGCCAGTAGTTTCTACTTCTACCGTAACAGCGGCAAGACCTCTGAAAACAGGAACAAGAACAGGTCTTGGGATATTCCCAGTGTGGTGTCAACTTAGTTTCAATGTGTATCTATTAAAAGCTTTGTAGCTTTGTAGCTTTTCATGTAATCACGAATGAAAAATCTGTTGATTTAAGTTCCTTAACCTTGTCCCAGTGTCTTACTATTCTCATACAGTTGGCTTTGTGAGCTCTAGCAAAGGACAGACATCACCAAGGACTATGGAAACTTTGCATACATACATACAGACACACGCACACACACGGAGAGACAAAGAATGTCTCCTCACTGTTTCTCTCAGTGTGAGACTGGAAATTGTAGTGTACTCATCATTGCCAAAACATGCTTTAAAAAAAAAATTGACCCAGAGCTGTCTTTTATAAACTATTTTACAACAACCTGAGGATATTATTATCATGTGGTCAGAAAAATCATTTATTACAAAATGTAAAGCAATATTTACATCTTTACAACTACTTAATAGCAATGCAAAGAACTTCTGCAGGGGACAATTTGTGATTTATTGTCTCTAAAATAGAACGATTTGGCCTGTTCTCAGAAAATCTACCTTGAATCAAGTCAGCAGTCTGGTGAATTCACCCATTATAATAATATTTTAGTGTATCCACCCCAAGAGACTGAACACAAGATGGATGGGTGTGAAACTGAAAAATCAATATAACTAAAATTGTGGTAGTCTGGGAACAGCACCCAAAAAACTAAGGTGAATGAAATGTTTGTAGATCTAGGAGTGCCACTTCTTGCCACAGGATGGCAGAAGGGTAAAGGTGTGATTCACAAGCATTTACTGAACCAAGAATTAATATCACAAGTCTACTTGTGCTGCAGAAGAAAATCTGAGAGAGACCATATGGTTTTAAGTCATGAAAATAACAGGTTTGCTGCCTTTAAAAGAAAAAAAAAAGTCTCTTAGTGAAGTATGTGGTTTTGGTGGCAGATTTAGAAAGTCATTGGCACACTATTATAGATTGTAATTTGAAGAACCATTGAATTATCCTACATTGATGGTACATGTCTTTGATTGTATGGGCTGAAGTTCTCAGCCTGGCTTTAAATGTCTGTGTCTGCTCTAAATGCTCTTTTTTATATTCATTGTTCATTATTTTGCACAAAAGATACTTTTGTGTGAAGAGATGCTTAAAATGTCCTTCAATTAATCCATTCAATTTAGCTTTACTTATTTGGGAGATAGATTCGAAAAGCAATTTCTTTCTATTTGGAAATGTGAATACTTAACAGGGAATTTCTGTAAGTATGTAATTAATTTCTTTCCATGAATGCATAAGACAAAATTTGGAGAAGAAAAAAAAAAAGTATAAATCGGACAAATTTTGTCCAGTTTTGGAGGTGACATCACTTTCCTTCACAACACTTGAATAAAGAAGATGAGGAAAATCACTAATGTGATTATTCTAAGTATGTTCAGCATATATACAGGGAAAAAAAAATCTAAATTGCATCCTGTTAAGGTTTCAAGGAAACTGGTGGTGGCCGCTGTCAAACAGGAAATGTGTGGTAGGGGACAGAACATGACAAAGTGGTTTCCAGATGTTACATCTCAGCTGCCCAGGTGAATTCCCTCTGTGTTTTGACTATAAAACCCCCAGACAAGAAGTCCACGTAGCCCTTTCCATGGTGAACACTCATGTTACTTCCTTCTCCAGCATTAGTACCAAAAAACTGATGGACCCTCAGTTGTGAAGGTGGCCCTGTATTGGCTGGCTAAGAGTGCAGAATCACAGACAGCAAGGTTGTGTGGCAGAGGGGAGGCACAAGGGTAAAGCATTCAGTGCTCCCCTGTCAGAGGGAATTCACAGTCCCTGTGTTGCTACATTTCCTGCTCAGCTAGGACCTTGCCTTCCCTAACCATCCCTACACTAGCAACAGATCGGAGAAAATTACATGTGTGAAGTCCATCTTTAAGCAGAATCCCTGCAGCAACAAAAACATAACTTGTGGCACATCTTCTCAGTAATTCACCTGAAAGCAAACTAACCAGCTGAGGAAGCGAAATATGCAACAGTAATTCCCCTCAGAACATTTGCATCCTCTTCCCAGTACTTCCTCCTGTTCGTCTTTGCGATATTTTCTTTATGAATACAGAACTTCAAATATATGCATACATAATTCAATTATTTATTACACAGCTTCTTCTGTGATTATTCCTACTACTTTTTTTCTGCTTTAGCAGAAACATGGGACTAATCAGAGCTCTTTTTTTTTTTTTTTCCCCAAGAGTAACAAGGAAAAATAAAACTGAGGTACTTCCTGGAAATTTTGGCATTTCCAGAATAATGTTCAGTTTTCTGTGCAGCTATGAAGAACCTTTATCTAGTTTCTCAAAATCTGTTTTGACCACTGCTATAATCTACTATGGGTATCAATTTGAGCACATAACAACAGTCCCAAGTGCCCCTAAGTTACCTTTGGAAAATACCTGAGATGCCTCTCTTCCATTTACATGCCTGATTAAGTGCTTATTTGCTATGTAGAGTAAAGCTCTTGCTTTAAAAGTTGTTTACTTAACAATTATCTTTTTTAACTAGAGCGATGCTAGAGGTTTCTACTCTGGTATTTCCAAATCCTTTTGTGGCACAGTTAATCAATCCAAAAGCCTTGTTCTTCTTTAAATAGAAGACTGGATGTACAAAGGACACAAATCAGGTTTCTTTACTTGACGCTATAGTTTGAGTAGTTTCTGAATTCCTCATCTGTAATATGAAGACACTGACCCTCAGGCCAGCTTAGCAGCTCTGCACTCTGCACAGTGAGACAAAATAGTTTTAACTGCTGATAGGCATTATATAAAGAGAATTCTCAGGTGATCAGAGAGTAGCTTCCGTGGCTACATCTCCAGTTTTCACTTTTCCTAAGACTTGGCACAAATAGCTCTCTGGGAGAAAGTGAGTATTTTCCTATTAGGCTCATGTCTTCTTAAAAATGTAGCGTATAAGTAGAATGTGGAGTTTAAGTAAATTCTCTGAATGGAAATCTTTTCTTTTGTCCATTCTTTGTCATTTTCCAGAATCACTTCAAATGAAGGAGAATGCAACCTGTCACCTTCTGGTGGGACTGGGTTATATTCTGGCCCTAAAATTTAGTGAGCACAAAGAACTCCTTTAATCTATGTTCACCTCTCTCTTAAGCTATTCTCTCTTCCTTGTGATTTCAAGCATGTTTCAGTATTAGTCAATATATGAGATACAATATGTGTATTTTCCTTCTTCCAAAAATAGCCTAGTGTTAAATAACAACAAATCACTTAGAAACTTATCTCAGCTGAGAACACAACTCAAAATTCAAAACCTCAGAGCAGAACCCAATGTTTTAATCTCTTCTAAAAGAGAAGAATCTCTTCTCAATCCAAAATGATATAAATCCCCTATGAATGTGGCTGTTTTCGTGACATCAGTCTGTCACTTTATCTTGCTCACAATTTCTCCAGCTATAAAGTGGTGTTAATTTTTTAAATTATTATTATTATGAGATAAACCAGTGAAATCATAGAATCATAGAATGGTAGGGGTTGGAAGGGACTTTTAAAGATCATCTAGTCCAATCTCCCTGCAGAAGTTGGTCCATCTAGATCAGGTCACACAAGAAAGCGTCCAGGCAGGATTTGAAGATCTCCAGAGAAGGAGACTCCACACCCTCCCTAGGCAACCTGTGCCAAGGCTCCCTCACTCTCACAGTAAAATAGTTTTTCTTGTATTTAAATGGAACTTTTTGTGTTCCAGCTTCATCACATTACCCCTTGTCCTGTCATTAGATGCAACAGAAAAAAGAGATGTCCCAACCCCCTGACACCCACCAGTTAGATATTTACAAATATTAATGAGATCCTCCCGCAGTCTCCTCTTCTCTAGACTAAACAGCCCCAGTTCCTGCAGCCTTACCTCATAAGGAAGATGCTCCAGTCCCTTGATCATCTTGGTGGCCCTGTGCTGGATTCTCTCCAGAAGTTTTCTGTCCCTCTTGAGCTGGTGAGCCCAGAACTGGATGCTGTACTCCAGATGAGGCCTCACCAGGGCAGAGTAGAGGGGGAGGAGAACCTCCCTCAACTTGCTGGCCACACTCTTCTTGATGCATCCCAGGATGCCATTGGCCTTCTTGGCCATGAGGGCACATTGCTGGCTCATGGTTAGTTTATTATCAATCAGCACTCCCAGGTCTCTCTCTGCAGAGCTGCTCTCCAGCAAGTCAATCCCCAGCCAGTACTGGTGCATGAGATTGTTCCTCCCCAGATGCACTTGCCCTTGTTGAACCTCATGAGATTTCTCTCTGCCCAACTCTCAAGTCAATCAAGATCCTGCTGAACGGCAGCACAGCCTTCTGGGGAATCAGCCAGTCCTCCCAATTTGGTGTCATCAGCGAACTTGCTGAGGGTACACTTTGTCCCCTCATCCAGATTGTTGATGAAGATGTTGAACTAGACTGGCCTCAGAACTGATCCTTGTGGAACTCCACTGGCTACAGGCCTCCAACTAGATTCTGTGATCACCACCCTCTGGGTTCTGCCAGTTCTTGATCTACCTTACCATCCACTCATCCAAGCCACATTATCTTTCTGATGCTTTCTGATGCATTCTGAGCTTTCTCATGAGGATGTTATGTCAGACAGTGTCAAAAGCCTTGCTGAAGTCAAGCTAGATGACATCCGCTGCTCTCCCCCCATCTAGCCAGACAGTTATGCCCTCATAGAAGGTTATCAAGTTCGTTAAAAAGGATCTTCCCTTGATGAATCCATGTTGACTCCACTCGATAACCGTTTTTTCCTTCCTATGTTTATTAACATAGGATGAGCTGTTCCATCACCTTTTCAGAGATGGAAGTGAGGCTGGCTAGTCTGTCACTTCCTGGGTTGTTCTTCCTGCCCTTTTTAAAGACCAGAGTGACATTGGCCTTTCTCCAGTCCTCAGGCACCTTGCCTGTCTTCCACGATGGTTCAAAAATGATGGAGAATGGCTCAGTAACCACATCAGCCAGCTCCCTCAACACTCTAGGATGCAACCTATCAGGTCCCATTGACTTATGAGCATTAAGCTTGCCCAAGAAGGCTCCCAGAGGGCCAGTCTTGGCTGTAAAGACCGAAGCAAAGAAGGCATTCAGTAGTTCAGCCTTCTCTGCATCCTCTATCACCAAGACACCCTCTATGTTCAGCAGTGGGCCCACATTCTCCCTAATCTTCCTTTTTCTGCTGATGTACGTGAAAAACCTCTTCTTGTTTTCCTTTACTTTCCTGGCTAGGAAGTGTTTCTATAGTACCAGAGTTTTATTGTAGCAAATGTCATCAGTACTTGATTTTGAGAATATATTACCCTAAAGTTTGTACTGAATACAAGCAAAGAATCTTGTTCAGAAATATTAGTTTAAAAAAACAACCTCTCTGAACTCAGCCAAATGGCTATTCCAAAGTATTATTTATGTGGTAAGGCAATAGATTTTTAAAGATGGATATTTTATAAGCTTGAGATGAGTACAATATTTACTCATCAAGGTAAGAAGTAGGATGTCAACTGTACAAGAAAAGAAGAAACTTTTTTTACGTGTTATTCATCACAAGCACAAAAGTAAAGCATTTTTGTGGGTGTCAAAACTGGCTGGACTGCATTTGTTGCCCTCCCAATAATTACCCATTCATGAGTGACAGACATACTTGCTAGCTGGTGTACAGCACCAAGGAGTAGCCTATCTGATGAGTCCTACCTTTTTTCACCTTTATACTGTGATCTGGCATATAAATGAAATGTCATAAGATTTTCAAAGCTTCTCCATTTGATATGTATGTTTGTAGGATTAAGACTGGAATTTGTCAAGTAAAACTTTTTTTTTTTTTTTTTAAGTACCTCCAATTTAAAAGGGAACATGCATTTCTGGCAGATGCCTTTCAACACAGTACAGTGAATGGATCCTTTCCTGTTTTGCACATGCAGATCATTGCCAATTATATAAATAGTGTAGATAAGAAATGGAAGGATCTTGGACTGGGCAATGCTCTTTACTAGGATAGTAATTCAACAAATATAAAAATTACCAACTTTGTAGAATAAGAATTACTGTATAAAAACCCCTCATTTTTGTGGTAAACTCAGTTACCCAGTCCTTGCATCATCTTGCCTTACAAATTGGCCACACAGTCATGCTGACCTAAATTACTGGTTTGTAATTGGATATAACCTTTGAAAAATTTCTCATTTAGAACTGAACTTTTTATGACCTGCATGGAAATCTCTTATTTGAGAATGAAAGCCACAATTTCATCTGATGAGTTTTGCTCATATGATGGCAACAACTCTTCTGGGAATTCAATTGACATGGATATAATTCCAGAAAATATTTTACAAATAGAACAACTACAGAATGTTTTTCTGTAAGTAAAGAGTTAAATTTTTAAGTGTCAGCAGCTAAACCTAGCCTTAAAAAGCATTTGAAACGTGTTTTAAATGTTTTATTTTGGCCTAGGATCCCTAGGCAAAGCCAAAGGTCACCGGCCTAACTGCTCAAATAGGTTGGTAGGAATGGGCTTTGTCCCAGAGATAAATCAGTATTTGCTAAATAAAACTATTCAGTGCTGCAGATTTGCTTACCAATGCTGGGTTTATGTATGAGGAAAACAAACCTGAAAATATGGATTTTGTTGTAGCAAGACAAATCTGGATTTGAATATGTCCAGCACATAACCTGCCAACTAGATTCAGTCAAGCTGACTGTAAGTAATACATACTCTTTGCCTTGAATGTAGGACTGCAATGGGTGGGAGTTACTTTCCTTACAGCTTTTCTTTAGGATTCTTTCTCAAGGTGGTGTAAAGAGTCAAAGATCAAAAATCTGCTCAGCAGAGTAAAAGTGACTCATATAAGCAACAGTTTGCTGAATCACCTGTTTTTACAGTTGAAGGGCTTCACTCGTGTTTCTTGCATAGCAATTGCACAAATGCCAGTCTAAACTGGGTATAAAATGCTCCTATATGTGGAGATGTTAGTATTTTACATTCTCTGCACTCAGTTCAAGTGTAAATCATTACTAAAGGTAAAGAGCAATGGCAAACAAGAATTAAGATGAAAACTTAGAGCAGGAATTATTCTGCTAATATTATGTGCTCTATGGGAAATGCAAATTCACACACAAACAGAGAATTTTTTACTGTTACTTATTTTACAGCTTCAGTATTTGCCATGTTGCTTTGGGTCAAAGATTCTATTAATTAGTGGTTTATTAGGTTTTTTAGTAGGTTTAAAAAGAAGTTTATGTTTTTGAAAAAAAATTAAAAGAAGATATTTGAAATCAGTTTGTGGTGCTAACTTTGCTTTAGAACAATCCTGTTTTGAAAAATTTTGAACATTTTTGCTTCATTAATTTTTTTTGTTAGTAGTATCATTTCTGAGTTGTAAGTGCCTCTGGTAGCCAGTACACAAGTCAGAACTTAAGTTCTTTTTAATTGACTTACAAAATAGGTAGAAGGAAATCATGTTTTACAGTATCAAAGGACCATCATAAAAGCTTCATTATTGAAAGTAACATCCATCTCCACTACATATTTTGCATTAAAACTTCCAGGGAATTCTAAGGGAGTATATAAATAAATCTTCCAAATCTAGCATGGAATATGAATAATAGCAAACTTTCAGGGGTACAAAAAGAGAACTGTGAGATACTAGGTTCACTGCTCATTGTTGTACTAAAACATCTGGAACTGAGAAGAAAATTATTTGAAGGGCACCTTGTTTCTGAAAGTCAACAAAGAAAACATCAAAGAAGAAAAACATCTCTATCTTGGCTGCATTTAAACTTCCAGTCTTTTCAGAGTTGTAGCTCCATGCATGTGAGGAACCATTTTCAGTGCTGAAAATCTTTTGTCACGGATCAATGACACTTTTTTGGTTGTCTAATTATTATTATTGTTTGTATTAGTAGCATGCATTATTATTTCCCGCGTGTGCAAAATACCAAACAGTTTCTGACTACCAAGAATACTACAGTGTTTGTGGTCCCAGACCTGAGAAAAGTTGGCTTATTGGACAAAAGCTAACCCACACTGATGTAAATCAATGGTGGAAGCACACAGATTACCCTCATTACAGAATTACCAAAACCTAGCTTGGTTCTCTGACTTTTGCTGGAGGACAGGACTCTGTGAGTTTCTGTTTAGAATTAAGCCCGTTAGCAGCAGCAGCAGCTTTTGTAGTATGTATTTCCCAGACTTTTAAAAATTATATTAAGTGCTCACAAATTAGCAGCCAGATGCTGCATTTCCAGAACGAAGAGTGATTAAGCTGGAAAATCTGACAGGTATCAGAGGATAACTTTCCTGCCTGTCTTCCTTTTCTAATGGAGCAACATGACTGTAAAGCACCATTTCAGAAACATATAAACGCTCAGGCAATAGTTGACAATATATTTGTGTTCAGTTGTAAAATATAACTGTTTATACTATGAAACTCTGTTTTGGGGGTTTTTTGTACGTTACTGGCCTGAAATTCTCTTCATTCATGAGTAGAATCAGTTAAACTGGTTTCTATCCTTTAGCCAAAATCAAGCACTTCCTGAAACCCTCGGTTACTGTGTTGCCCTCAGTGCTTTACTACCTGTGTCTTAGTGGAGAGAGCTGCTTTTCCAAACTTGATACAATTACATTGATTCTCTCTTCCTCAGCACTAAAAATAGGGTAATTCAGGTTAATGGTGAGCATATACTCTCTATAGCACATGACCTCCTTCAATGAGTTGGTCTAAATCTATCTTAAGTGGGCTTATTTGAACATTCCTATCCTCACTGTAAAACATATACAATCAACACAGCCTCCTCCATCATGGCAAAGCTTTTTTATTGTTCTTAAGGTAACATTCTCTTTGTATGCAGATGTCCTTTCAAGTTACTTATTTACAAGTTATTTACAACATTCTTCTCCATATTCTATTGTATGAATATGTGTATATGTATATAGAAACACAAACATACATTAAGATGGAACACATCAGTCTTAACAGTACAACCAGTTTGACTGATATTTTCTTTGAAGTAGAGGTTCCAGAATAAAAATATGACACACAAGCTGGGTTATTGTCCATTTGTTGCATGAAATGGGATTTAAAATTTTGGAAATCTTTGCTGTATGTTTTAATAAACTCAAACATAGCTAAATTATTTTACAGAGCAAAATATTTGTTAATTAAACAATCAGGTTTCAGTTCACTTAACATGTGTAATAGTTGCATGATAAGGTGTTATGCATTTCATTGACATTCTTGTACTTATGCAGAGAATATGCTGTGCAGAATTAATAAAAGATGTTATCTGATTTTCTTTGCAATGTTTATTTGCTGTATTATCACCATATGATATAATTCATTCTAGTCAGCATAAATCTGACTGTCATTACATTCATACAGAGGAAGGGCAAACATTCTGAACTATAATGGCAATACTTTAATCACTTTGCATGAATTTATAGACAATATTCAAATTTTGCTACAAACTCAGAACACTTTTGGCCTAGGAACACAGCTGTTACGTCATTCTTTCAAGGCTTGGGATTTGTTTATTTTCATAGCAAGTAGAGTTATTTTTAAGTTATTTGAGTTTCTTTAGGAATTAGACTTTAGCATGCATATAGATTTGTTCCTGAATGTCTAATAAACAGCTTTGATTTGGAAACTAGAAGTTGGCAATTGATTAAACTGCTTTAAAGCACACTTCAGCTGCCTGAACTGTACCAAGCTATCATTGTTTTTACTGAACTAAGGAGCTGCAAATGGCAGCTTGTATATAAGCACCTTTCTTAGAGGGATAAATCACAGATACTTGTCCTTTCACAGACTTGAACTTGTATGCAACCAGTAACACAGAAGTGATAAAAATCTGGTAGACAAAGTGCATTTGATTAGATTTCCAATGGTTTGTTTGGGAGCTAATCTTGATCTTGTTTAATTTGATGGTAAAATTCATTTAAACATCTGTTGGATGTTTCATTCTTTTGGGAATTAAAACATTCTTGTCTGTAGGTGGAGTTGCCAGCTATTGGCCAACCTGAAAAATAAAAAAAAAACCAAACAAACGGTATAACAATACATTAAGCACCTGAGTCTGAATTAGATGGCTCCTTTAATATTCATACTTATGGATTAGTAGAGAGAGAGGCTATCTGGAAGAACATACAGTAGCCAGTTACTGCTTTATTCTTACTGAGTAATTCACTAAAAAATGGATAGTGGGAGAAATGTGCTTAATGCTTTACACAATTCTGAAAGTTTGATCACAATATGAATCAAGCAGAAGCTTGGCATTCAGTCTTCTTATTAGTGCTGGCACTAGATATGCATTTTCTGACAGGAATAACTCAAAAGATCTGGAGCATTTTGATTTTAAAATTGGCAATTGTGATTGCTTGAGGGGGATGGACAGGGGCAGAAAGTGCTTTATTGAGTAAATGAACAGCTGGAAACATAGACTACAAAGCTTTAAAAAAATGCTAGCGCTGGTATTACACATGTATGCCTCACCCCATTTGAGTAAGAATACTAGAGTTAAAATTTCTCATGTAGGGAAAAACACATCCCACACAGATGTGATAAAACACCAGAAGAACAGTGAGGCAACCTGGAGGACAAATACTGTGCTGTTCACAGCTCAGTTGGCCTGTGTTGTACTACCAGATGGTCAGGTCCCATGGCCCCTCAATCCTCTGTCCTGCACTCGTGTAACAAATTGAATCCCAAGGAATAGATTGGCAGCAATGTCTCCATACTGTACAACTCCCAGGCTGAAGTTATAGCTCACAAGAACTAATTGCAATGGTGTCAACTATCAACTCTATTTGAAAGCTGAAAACACAAACTGTGTTGGTTTGTACTCCCTGCTCACTTTTCCTTCATGCTCCAAGGGCAACTGCACCAAAGGGTCAGTCCTTGTTTTTTCACAATCCTTATTTTATAATCTAAAAGAATTTGTGATACAATAGGAAAATATCTCATCGGTTCCCCTGTAACTGCAAGGTCCTTTTTCTAGAGCTTGCCTGACCCAGTTCCCTGAACACAGGAACTCCTATCACTTTTCTTGGGGAAGCTCAGCATGGCCTAATGCATGTGTCCCATTGGCAGGAAGCTTACCCTGACCCAAAGGCTCTTGCAAGGACAATGTGGTTTTAATACTGTATCTTTGCCAGGATGAAAAGAAAAAATATGTTGTGTAAAGCACCTCTGTAGGGTCACAGGCAAGCAGACCATCCTGCACAGTAAGAATCACCCCATGCTCTCTTATCCCATAGACTCTATGTTAAAATAGAATCTCCATAGGCTCTATATTTTACAGTGGAGGGGACTAGAGGCACTGCCTTTCCTTGAACAAAAAGGAAACATTGTTATGCAGTGCTCTTTGGTGATTTATCACTCTTTAAACAGAAATATGGACAAAAAACAACCATCAGAAAGTTCAGCCAGGACAATATACTTATGGTTGCATCTCCTTGTGCTTGGCAGATGACAAAGACATTGAATATCAATAATTAGACCATATGGGCTAATTATTTTTTACCAACTCAGCTCCCAGCTCTATACTTTTTTTTGTGGCAAAGTATAGTTTTGGCGTTTGTTCTGTTCCAGTCACCCCTCCCACCCCTTTAATTAAATTGGTTGCACATGTAAATTTGGTTTTGGTGTGTTTTCTAATCTCATAGAGCATCTAAAACTACATTTCAAACAAGAGGAAGAAGAATGGGCCCACATTACTTTTTATCAGTGTTTTTCATTGCCAACTTCTCACAGAACGTATCTCTGGTTTCCTAAGACTACTCTCTTTTTTTGCCTCTTTTTCATATATCTTGAATATCATTTTGTGTATTTGTTTCTAGTAGCTCACCCTCTTCTATGGAAAATACAAGGATTGTAAATGAAAATAAAACCCTCAAATGTCATTAAGAAAATAGCAACGGTCTAACATGATCCCACACCGTTTCCTAACTGGTGGTGTATGAGGAGGCAGTGATGGACCTCATGCTGTGTGTGTTTATAAGTATACTTTTAAAATAGTGTTTTATTATAGGGTTGTTTCAGACCTCAAAAGCCTAACGATGGTCATGCTAAAACAGCACAACATGGAAGTGGTAAAATAAACCCCAAGCAGATGCCTCAAGTAATATTCTGCACTGTATGATTGCATAGTTTTAACGGGGCAGGCTTTCTCATGCAAATATTCTGATGGAAATTAAAGGCACCGTTAGTGTACTTGCCAGTCTTAGCAGACATTTCTGTTCCCTGTGTGAAGATATAATTCCTCTTTCTGATTGTCAGGAATTGTTTATTCATGTATTTTTGTAGTACAAAACCTGACAGATTTACACATCATACTCAATATACTAAATCACTAATATATTGCAGAAGTGTGTCTACAGCAGAAATTAAGATCTTCAGTGAAACCATTATGAAAAAGTCAAAATTAGGTACCTTTTTCAACAGCATTACTCCAGTTTTCAGCAGTTCTGGTTTCCATTTTAGAGTTACCAGCCACATTCTTTTGGAAGGATGGATGTGTAATACACATGAAACAATGATTCACAGGAGAAAAAGGCAGAAAAGGAAGAGAGAGAAAAATCTAAAACTGGGAAATGGATGGGAAGAACAGAATATGAAATCAGGAAAGTGTAAAGCCAAGTCAGGGACAGTTTTGAAACCTAGAAAGAGAGCTTTTCAGTGGACACGAACAGGAGTACAAGTAGTCATATTCTGTATAGGCGTTCTCTCCTTAAAATACTACTGCATTTTCAAGTTGGTGATTATTCAGTCAGCAATATGAAGAGATAACATCATTTCTATTATCCAAGTGGTAGCGATGTGATAGTAACAATGCTGCTCATAAAGATTCAGTGATTCATCCAAAATCACAGATAGGATATCCTGATCAGTCTGAAGGTGGCACAGAAAGTGCTTGGGCCTCTGTGAGTTTTGAGATGAAAAAGGATTTATTTGTAATCACACAGGAAAAGAAATGTTCTCAGAATTGTTTCTAAGACTAGCAGGATGACTTTAGCAATCCTGTAATTTAAGCATGTATTGTGTGTTTCTGTATACCATGAGAGCATTTTAATCACAAATGTAAACTATTGCATATCAGCGTTTTTTGCATTTGATTTTTCTTCATTTACAATAATTTATCTAGAGAAATTTGCTGTGAACTACAGTGTTTGAAGAACCTTTGTGGGATTTGGAAAGCAACAGCATGCACGAACTCTCAGGCTTCACATTTCTTTGCCCTAAGTGTGAACTAAAGACGAAAGTCTGTGGAAAACAAGATAATTGTTCTCAGAAGATTCATTAATATGCCTGCAAAGTTTGTTTCATATGTTTCATTTAATATAAATAATCACGATAAAATGGCATATGCATAAGCAGTGAAATATAGTAATGGCCAACACAGGAGATACTAGGGGCCTGACGGTTTGGGGTAATCTCAAAGCCGCTCACCACTCCTGAAAGCCATTGATTATAACTCTATTACTAATGGAAAATAAAGTAAAAGTCAAACTCATTGACATTATTTGAGGAAGAAAAAAGTCTCGTGGAAAGATTAAAGGGAAAAGAGAAAACAGCCTGTTGTAGCTGGACCTGTCTGAATGCAGTTGAAACGTTCAGAGGATTAGTAGCGGCAATAGGCTGCTGCTTCTACATTCCCTAGCTCTTCAAGTTGTTCATGGCAAGTTGTTCATCTTTTCAGGGCTGCCTTAACTTATAACTAAATCATGAGATCAAGAGATTGTGTTTTTGGCAAATTTTTGCAAAACTGTGTGTTCCCAGTAAACTCTTTCCTCTGCAAATGTCCTTTGCAGTGCTGGATTGGCAAAAAAAAAACATATTAAAGAGCATATTTTCTCTAATCTAGAAGAATATATTTTCTTCACACTTCATATACACTTAAGCTGCCATAAGCTGATGTTTCTCCAGTAATATAATTTTACTTTCTCAAAGCAGGCAGAAATTTGATCCCAAAGCCTTTCTAAGCTATACAAAACACAGTAACACTTCTAAAAGCAAAACTGAAAATGTACACGTAAACATATACATATTTGGCAGTTTGAATATTTGTAACAGTTGTTTGGAAAGTTAGACAGTGGAAGACAGAAAATTCCTGCCAGTGGTATTCATATGATGAAGCAGTTGAAAACACATACAGGAGTAGTAGACCATACACAATTATTTCCTGAAAGTCCAAGTTAGCTGTTTGTTACTGATAATGTTAACTACACAAGTACTAAGCTAATAAAAACCTGCAAAAACTTACTGCTAGGTATTGTATCCAAGTTCTCCACTACACAATACAGTAGTTGATCTTTTAAAGCTTCAAAATACTAAGAGATTTAGCACCAGATCAAGAAAAAGGCCATCCTTGATTCTTTCTATTATGTCTTTGTCCCAGTTTGTATATTCCTGGACTCTTAAAAACTTTTAAAAAAACATCATTTATCCCATGGGACTATTAACACAGTAAAACACACCACAGAAAAACACTTCTGATGTTTTCAGGGGATCAGGGGACATAAAAGAGACAAATATGCTGAATCAATGTTTTGCTTGACTTCTCGTTCCTGAAGATAAACATACTCTCTTCTTCTGTTTTGAAAGTTGAACTGTGGTTATAGGAGTGCTGCTCAGAGAATATTTGCTATTTTAGTAGAGGTAACTATTACATTCATTCAGGGGGGCACATCAGCAAAGAGGTGAAATCTGGAGACTTCATTGACAGGAAACTAAAAAGTCCAAAGAACACCCTCAAAATGTATTTTCTACTGGATGACTGCAGCTGTCCATGCAGTCTGTGTCCTGTGAACAGCAAGTTTCCTTCTAGTCAAGTGACTGAAAAAACAAAGGTTATTTGCTTCTACATTAAGAATTGCTTTTGCACACTAGGTGGATTTGAGCTCTCTATAAAGTATATGGCAATCAGCTGCTCTCTCCATTGACTTCCAAGAAAGTTTTGCACTATGACTCTCCCTTGGAGCTTTTAAAATTTCTTGATTTTCAGAAATGCTTTACCAATTCACTTTTAGCATACTCATTCTTACTGTTCTAAACTGATTCATAGCCACTCGAGCCAAACAACAATTCCCAGGAATCTCAGCGTTTTCCATCACATATTTTCTAGTATCAGTAGGAGAATAGTGTGCAGTTAACACATTAGGCTGAAATCAAGAGATCTAGAATAAATTCCTGTTCTTACCACAGTGATTCAGTGCAACCTCGGGGAAAAAATATACAGCACATATTTTCAGGCACAGCTCTGGGTTCCTCACAGTCTAGTCTCCCTATCCATGTCCAGGCAATGATAATAGTTGTAGCTACCTCCCATTTCTATATGTAGACACTCTTGGAGTTCCACCCTTTATTGGATTATTCTTCTCTATGTTAACATTCAATGGCTTGTGCAATGAAGCCCAGATCTTTGAGCCTCAGACACTGATACAGCAGCATCAAAGCCTGCCAAGTAGGTGGAAGAAAAATAGTGGAAAAGGTTTATTAATTTACAAACACTTCATTTTTCAGGAACAACTGTGATGCATGTTGATGCACATATATGCATATCTGTGCACACATATGTATATATGTGCATGGTTATACATGCATGTGTTTGTGAATGAGTATGTATGTATGAAAGACAACTTAAAAACAAGGGCACTTCTCAGTTATTTAGGAGAAGATTGATTTAGCAATGGAAGAATTTCACCAAAAACACAGAGCACATTTCCAACCACGTGTTCTGCATTGTACTTTGCATCTCTCATCTAGAATGAATAACTAGAAACACTCTGTCAGTACCCCAGATCACAAGAGGTGCAGGATGTTTCTTGACTACCACACATTTTGTAACAGAGAAAAGGCTGTTTGCTGTAGTGTAAGTTAGATCAGGCTGAAGAGAAGCAATTCTGTCTCTTCCTCCCACACACAGACAATTTACACCTGCACGATTCAGCTGTGCTAAAGCATCTTAATCAATCTGGGAAAATCAAGAATAGAGTTTAAAATCCACACAGATAAAATTCACACAGATCAGAGATGTAGGAATGTCATATGTATTGCAGCTTGTGTATACAATGGAAAAACCCAAAAGTAGTTTATAAAACCTGTCTAAAGATTTTGTATATTTGTGAATTGGATTTAGTCATTACATTAACTGAACATTGCTCTTTGTACAGCAAATCCGTGTACTTTTTTATTTACAGTGGAATATATTTTTTTTAACCTTTGCAGAATGTGGAAGCTAAGAGGAGATATGTAAAGCATTACTATTATCCATGATTCGTTGACAACAGGGCAGGTTTTGCCCGTACTTTTTCAGAAACGGTGTTTCCTACAATAGTGCCAACTAAGAGCCCATTTTTCTAAACACTATGGAAACAGAATAATCTTAAAACTAGCCCTACCTCAAACAGTTTACAATCTAAGAAATAAGAGAAAGCAGAGAGTAGGTGTTAGTTTAGTCTTTGTGTCTTGCCTTGTATACTGAAACTGTAAAGAATTATATAAATTGTTGCTAGTTCTGATGCAGCTTCATGATTTGCAGGTTAAAGTGAAACAGTAAGTATGGTTTCTGCCTTACTGTTCCAAGATGTATTTGAATTTCTGGATCTGAATGAACCTGATGACCTTCTTTCTCAACATAGCTTTTAGTTTTATTTTCATAGTTTTTATTCAAACTTGACTGAAAAGGGAGACAGGCTGTAGCTTTTCTGATGTCTTCTAGTCTGAATTCTAAATCAAAATTAGATACTTTTTTATACTTAATATTATTTATTTGTCCTTAATTGTTCTGAAGTTGTTATGTTCTCACATAAACTAGTGAATTGCCTGCAAATGTTAGGAGTCTGAAGGAGCAGGGGGAACTTCAGTGGATCAAAATAGCTTTAGGGCCTTGAATGAATATTCTAAGCTCTTTGACAAAAAAAAAACCCAAACCACCAAAAAAAAAAAACAAAACACAAACCCAAACTGTTATCCTGGACTGGTGTAAGAGGAATAAAGTGAAATTCGAAGGATGAAAACTTTACTATAAAATCTGAGTTCTTCAGCTAGAGAAAACTCGGGAGGAGAATGACATGAGAATGACATTAACCAGATACAAAACTATTGGAGCTACTAATCCGCTATAACCAAAGAAAGAAGAAATGCATTCATAGGCTATATCAGAGATGTTTAAGGAACAATAGTTCCTCATATGAACTATTCTGCACAATTCATATGTTTCATGTTCAAGGAGGATGAATCCAAACCATTGCAGAGATGGGCTGTTCAATTGATCTTGAAAATGGACAGCCTGGCATTTGAGAAGAGATGTAAGATTGTGGTCTGGTTGATCTGAGTATGGAAAATGATATCATGATGGAGTATAAATGTATCAAGGGGGAAAAAACTATTTAAGCTAGCAGATAGTGTTGCCGTGAGAACACATGGGTATAATCTGATCATGAATATGCTGGAAATTAGAATGTTTTCTCTTAACAAGGGAATGAAAGTAGAGATCAGCTTCCCACTGTAAGTATGGAGGAGAAACAAGTTGGGTTGTTCTAATGTGAAGCTGGGGCACTACAGAAGAAAAACTGTGCAACATAGGTACTCATGTCAGCAGAGACACAAATGTCAAAATAATGTCTTTCTCCTTATTACTAGAATACTTTTAGCTTATCTAATACAAAAACTTAATTTTTAATTTGAAGTGGTATTTACCCACAAAGACTGAAACTTTTAAATGTTATCTATATACCAAACTCCCATTGAATTAATGCAATTAAAATATATAGGTAAAAATACTCAGGTATTTTTTTTCCCAAATGATGTGAGACATGATGTGCTGTGGAAGATGGGAGAAAACTTTTTATTCAGTCATCCAAAAAGGATGCTATTTTTAATAGTAGTGTTTTCCAGGGCCCCTCAAAAGACGACAGCTTAGTTCTTTCCTACTTGGTATCATCCATGTAAATGTTACTGTATAAAGCAATTTGGTGTTGAAGATGTCAAATATTCCTACACAGTTGGTGGGCGGTCCTTTTGCTGAGAAATAAATAAAACAGAAATACACAGAACGAAATTATTTTGGAGCATTTGGCCCTGTGTGTCTGTGGTCTTTGCACTGACAGGTACTGCCTTAACATCTGATAGACTACAGATAGCTTCAACATCTTTTTCATCTGTGGCTGCTTGTGATGTCTCAAAACAATTGATTTCACTACTGATAACACATTTCTTTCTTGAGAAAGTAGTGAGAATAATTAAAAAATACTTTTTTTAAGTCCAGTCTTTTTCAGATGGATTTAGCGTGTCCTTTTTCTTTATAATTCAGCCCCTTTGAGATTTGAGACTACCTTTTTATCGTTCACAAGTTGTTGTAATCAGCTTGGCTGCAGGCCCAAAGCAAGCTGTGTGACTCAGTGACAGTTGCAAGCAGTGCAACTAGGAAAAAAAAAACAAAGAGCTGATACATTTGGAACCCACAGCAATGGATGAGAATGTTTGGAGAACTTTTCACAAAGTCTATTGGTTGGACAGCTTCAGATTAATCCTATGATGTTTAAAATATTAAATATTCTTACTAAGGAAGATGTATGCAGCATCTAATGCTGCCTTTTTTTTTTTTTTAAAGCACATTACATTTCAATTAGATATGGTAATGTCCCACAATAAAACGTTTCGCTGTGTTGCTGTGCACTAGGAGACTTTTGTTTCAGAAACGCTCCGATGTGTTTTAATACAGGCAGCAAGTTACACTATCCACAGAGCAGTCAAGAATGCACTTGGCTTTATGCATGTGCTTAATTCTAGGGACTATCTATGTGATTTAAATATGGGCTAGAAAGAAAACACTTCAAAATAAATATGACCATTTAGCATTCTGGAGCCTAATATATTCTCCTGAAAAATAACAGGCTTTCTCTCTAAGATTTGAAGATTGCTTTGAAATAAAAAATGTTACTTCAGTAGAAGGTTTCTCAAGTTTTTGTTGCTATAAATGATAAAATCCCCTGACACAGATCTCTTGTGTAAATGCTCTCACAAGCATTTCGGTAGCATTTGTGTCGCCTGTGAAAGCAGTGCAGAATCCACACTAAACGCTGTAGGGAGGAGTTGAATCTAGGGTGAGGACCGGCCAGTGTTACATAGTTACACCTGTTCTGCCCTTCCTCTGGAGAAAGAAAAAATGCACAAAGCATATGAGGAGTTAAAGATATCCTGGATAGCTCCAACTTATGTAATAGTACTCCCACTTTCTCTGCTAGCAATTCATTGCTTCTTCATGAACAGAAATGTACTTAGAAGTCACCCACAATCACACATATGAATACAGTCCCACTTGTTTGCACATTTGTATAGCAATTCCTACAATATTACCTTGTATGAAGCAGCTTAAAAATGAACTTTTAAGGAAGAGCATACAATACACATTTTAAATAGGCTTGGGAGCTCGGTAGATACATCAGTGAGAACTATGACACGTCCTCCTGTCACAAAGAGCCTTTGGTTACATAAAAATTGCCAGATTGGCTTAGATTACTTGTCCATCGAGTCTTGAATCCTGTTTTTGAAGGTGACAAGTACCAGATGCTTCAGAGGCAGGTGCAAGAAACCCCCATACTGAACACTTATGTAATAGAGAGGGTTCTTCCTAAAATCAGGCAGTTGGTGGGTGGCTTATGCTTCACAGCAGGAGAGTTTATAATGCTGTGAAATGTTTATCTTCATTATGTAACCATGGATGTGATTACTCATTATAGTCAGCTAGGGCAAAAAGTGCCACAGGGATTTTAATAAACACTGCTAATCAGGACCTTGTTTTATTTCTCAGCTGAGAAACATCAGAGCAATTCAGGATCTGAGAGACCCTAGACTATTATACCAGTTTGCTAGACTGATCATTTTTTAAAGTATAGAAAGTACTCTTAAGTAGGGTTTGTTAGCTGTCTTAAAGTTGGGTTTCTGTTCTAAGCTAGTCACTAAACCAGAAGTATATCCCTGTCTGAATGCTGATAACTAGGGTGGGGAGGTAGACAAGAGGACTTTTTGCTTCAAGGCCTTCTTGGGAAAAAAAAAAAATCTCTTAGGCAATTAGAATTAGAAATAGCCCACTAGAATTCTAAAATAATATTAATAATCTCCATTACATAAGAAGAAAGATGGTGATTTTTCAACTAAAAAGATGAATTTGCTTCATAGTAAAGAAGGAGGAATGGAAACATGCAGTATAAATACTAAAAAAATTCTATACTGGATGCTCAATTTTAAAATCAGTTTATTTTTTTTAAAATGTTTGCTCTTTATCTCTGAGTTGAAGCTTTTCTACAAGAGGCAGCATTCCCTTATAACGATTTAATTTAATTTGTTTGATGGTAATAATCATGCCATTAGTTAGTTTATTCCACTCTGTGTGGCTCCTAGAAAATGGCACATAGAGCTTAGTTGTCACACTGGACTGCAGCACAAGCACATTTGTAGGAAAAGAAACAAGCACAAATAGAAAGTCTCAGGTTCTAACGTTCTTTTAAATTAAACAATTTCAATAAAATGGCAGTAATAAGTACAGTAGGAGAAGACATTGGAGTAACTGAGTGCCTGAAGTGGTGCAAGGCAAGTTCTTTCTTTGCAATCCTGCTACCACATGGTCTGCTTCCTAGAGTAAAGACCATGTGTAACATTCACTTGCGCTTGAGCTCATGCTTCATTCAGACCTTGTATAACCACTTCTGATTTCCTTCTGTTTCTACAGGAACGGAAAAGCTTGACATTCAAATGTGTCCGTTTGAATCTCTGAGAAACCTTTAAAAATACAGTAAATATTGCCATTCTCCTTTCCAGAAGTGAGAGAAACCAGGGTGGAGTAAGCATTGGCCTCCCATGGAAGTTAAGTGACGTAGGAACATATGTCCTCATGGCTGAACACATTAAATTGTTGTGCAAATGCTCCTTGTTCATTTTACTGCAAAAGAAACACAGTTGCCTTAACTCTCTGCAGTGGTAGGCTGAAACTAATCTCCCAACTGTGTCCTGCAATGAAATAAAAATCTGCATACAATTGACCACAGCGTTTCAGCTGAGATCTCTTCAAGCACATTGTAAGCTCTTCTTCAATCATGCCATACCCTGCAGATTTTTAAATGAATTGCCAAGGATCGCATAGCACACGGGGTGGCAGGGCTGAGAGGAGAACCAGAACTGCTGACGGGTCATTTTGTGTTCAGCACATTAGACCGCAGCTTCCCCTGAACAACACATTTCTGCATGTGGAACAAAAATGTGTCTCTGGTTCCTATTTTATATAGACTGAAACGACTGCAATGAATATGTCCCCAGTTGCTGAACAGCTGGCACCACTATCATTTCTGAATACATTTGGGACTTTCCCTTTGGAAGATCCAGGGGCCTGATTTTCTAGGTGATTATTGATAATAATGGGACAAAATAAAAAAAAAGAAGCACATTAATTTAGAATGAGATTCTAAATAAGATTTTGTGTTTTCTTCACACAATATTTACTTCTCAACACAATCATGAGCAAACAAGATGACCCTCCCTATTCTCGCACCTGGATGTCCGTTTTTCCAACAGGTAGCAGCAGTTGCTAGCATTCTTCTATCTAGTATAAATAGTTCTAGGTTATTACAAATCACTAACTGGGATAATTTATGAAATTCTGACATTCTGATGAGTTAAATCTATCTCACATTCATTTGACTCTAACATGGTTCTATATCTTGATGGAAAACATTTTGGGAGGGACGGTAGCATTAAGCAGAACAACCTTTTTTCTTTTTTTTTTTTACCTGAATGCAGTGACAGGATTCCTGGTTAGAAATTAACAAAATCTGATTTTGCCGAAATACTAATATAGATGTAATCAGCTCAGTTTAGCTAAATCCCTATTAAGATGTGTGTAATGACCACCTAGTGTTTAACTCACACTAGGATTCTGAATGGAACCTATTACAGAAGAGATTCCCAAAGAACCTCTACTAATTTTCTTCAAAACAGCAGAACATCCATCCGACCTCCACTTTTTGTAACTTTAGCATTAGCACCTGCATACAAATATAAGCACCACTATGTTTCATGGCAGCAGAGTTCAAAATTTTTGTATTTAGGAGTTGAAACTTCAACTAAGAATTGGCCACTTAAGTTCTGCAATGACAGACTAATCTGGATGGCATTACTTAACTTCCACTGATCCTATTATGGATTTTAAGATGTGAATGCCATGCCGACCAGAATTATGCAACCTAACCCCCCTAATACATCTTCTATATATAATTTGTCAGCCATACTCAGAGTCTTGCTACTCCACAGCCACTCCTGACCACCTCTTTCATCAGAGACATTCATAGACACAAGTAGAACCATTCCAAGGAATGGTGAATAAGCATATTGGACAAAATGTATGTTGGCTCTACATCTGGTAGTAGTATTTCAGAAATGCTTCAGTCCAACTTAGTCAAATGAATATGTTTTCTAACACAGAGCAGATTGCTGCCTCATCATAATTACTCCTGGTTAAGTGAACATTTCTAAGACTAGTGTTAGTCACAGAACAACAAACGTTGGTGTGTTTAGGATGCATACATGTGTGAAAAATACAAAAATACAGAAATTCAGAATACAGATTAATACTTTATGTGGCTTTCTCCTTGTATGTTACATGGCTCCCTAATTACCTACACTCCTTCATTTTTCTTTTGCAGTACCTGTTGCCTCCCCATTTCTCATTTACAAGGGTCTCTAGAAGCAAGACCAGAAAGTACTTGCACCTCAGAAGTCCACAGCTATCAAAATGCTACAGCAGAGCAATGGCAGTAAACTTTCATCAAGTGCAACTGAAGTAGACATTGGATGTAGGAAAACATCAAAAACAATGTAAAAAAATCATCATTTTTAACCACATTTGACCTGTTCCATGCTGGGGATATCTTGCCTCTAAGCAAGGAGTCATCCCTATACCCACACCAAAGAGCCAGTACACCTCAGGGCTCTAGTGAAACGTACCAGAAGATTTCTTTTTTAGAGCTATGTTTTCCAGGCCATACACAGGAAGGGCAGATTTCAACTCTGGGTTTTTAAATTGTAAAGTCTGTAACATCAGAAAGCAAAAAGGAATCAAGAAAGACAAAGCCTCCAAAGATGGTGCTTGGGACGTGAAGTGGCCATTTTTCTGAGGTTCCTGAATGGCATCACCCATGTCTAGCCTGCTTCTGCCACACAGCTCACATAGACCTCTGAAGGAAGTCATTCACACTGAAAACATCTGAACACTTATTTCTGCTCGAAAAACTAACCTGGAAGGCCCTGAAACCAACTGTACTCCAGGATGGTGTTCTCTGATCTTTCCAGACTAAGCAGAGGTAAATAAACAAGATTTCAAAATCAAGACATGGATCAATACAGATTTTCTTTCCTCTTTATGATATTCAGGTGAAGAGAGAGAAACTGCTTGCAAGACCCCTGCTACACAGTTTGAAGCATGAGACTGCTTACAAAAGTTGAGGAGCCACCATGGGTGAAGAAGCAGTGGGCCCCTCTCCCTTTACCTCCTCCATGCAACTAAAAGTCACAGGGTCACATTTTCAGCTAACAACTGAATACATGCCTTATTCTTCATACAGATGCTCATGAAAACCTTAATGAGACTAAAATGGTTTGAATTGTTTGTGGTATATTACAAAACAATTTTATTGAATGGTCATGCTGAAAATAATCTTTCCATTAAATAACTTTAAAATAAATATCCAGATTAATGCTCTTTCTTGTCATCATCATGTCTTTCTTCAGGTGCATCTGAACAGAGCTATATCACCATCTGAAAAGCCAAGCTGATTCTTGAGCATTGTTGTACAGAATCATGATCTCCTAATAAAAACGTTACTTTACGGAATGTGAAATATTTCAACTTTGAAGGCAGTAAGAAATGAGAATTAAGTGTCAGGAAGTCACATTGTCTGCCAGTCACAAGACCAGAAGTTCTCTGAAAGGATTTTCATTGCTTAGTAAAATAATACTATATCCTTCCTGCTGTTTTTCAACATTTTTTTTGGGAGGGGGGGGAATCTCATCAAATGCTCAATTTGAATCACGTGAATTGTAGAAATGGAGAAAAATGTGTTTGTGTTTCTTTTTGGCATTTGGATATGGTTGTGCCATGAGTAACTGATCCGTTTTCGAGTGTGCTCTTTTAGGAAAACACAACCAAAAGAAAGCTTTTATCGAACAACTGGAAATTCTTCTTCAAACGCCTCCCCAACAAGGAAGCAAAGCATTCTTATGGCACATCTGAGAAGCATGTCGCTCGGAACTCATGTTAGAGGCCCATTATATGAGAGCAGGACAGCAATTTAGGATAATTGTTCTGCTGTGTCTATGGTAGCACTCTCTGATAGAATCATTTGGGATTTCATTCTATGGGAATATTGCAACAAACTACCGGGAAATTAAACATTACCTTTTCTTGCCCGTTACAAGACAAAATTAAACATATGTTTAAAATGCTTTAACTAACCACCCCTCAAAATTAAAACCTGACTGAAACCGTATGCTTTTTCCTCACTTTAACATTACCTTAAAGTTTTCAATCATACAGAAAAAGTCTTAAAAACAAATCTCTGGACATCAAGACCTAGAGACAAATTGTACTTCAAATCTTGTGTGAAAAGGAAGAATTTCCCTATCAAATACCCTTCATAAATGTCATACTGCCCTGCTTCTGTGCATTCAGATGCTGCAAGTTTGTATTCTGGCCTACAATTTGAAGCACTCCAGGTTTGCTTGAAATGGTGAAAACTCCTTCTCCGGATTTCCTCTGTTCCAGTCTCTCCCTTTCTTGGGAAAAGTAGACAACCAAGGGTAGTGTGGGAATCAGACACGTTATTATCGCCAAGGGAGCTCGTCCCATATTTTTCAAGCAGGAAGAGGGAACAGCTCATCGCTGCTTCTACGACACCACCAGAGTCGGGAAGAAATCCTGCAGTTGGAGGAAAAACTGAAACAGGACTAGGGTTGAGAGAGAAGGCTCTTGGAAAGCAGCTGTGAAAAAGTGAGGAAGTACAGGAGAAGTCAGAATAACAAATGTTCATCGGGGAAGTGATGTCTTTTACAGTAGCACCACACCATAAATTTTAGACGAGATGCATCAGTTGTCAGGCATGCACACAAAGACTATGCAGGAAGAAATCAAAATCCAGCCGACAGACAAGACCACAATGTAATCTTTTATTATAATCTAATTTACTTGACGGTCTGACTCATGATTTTAGAGTCCTCAGAGTTTGCAGCACTGCTCCACTTTTCCATCTGATCCAGCAGCACGTTTGCCATGTAAGTTCCTGAAAAGGGGTCTGCGTTGGGCTGCTGCCGTTTCTTGGTTTCACGGCTTACTTGGATCATTGTCAGCGGATATGCAGAGAGGGAGGCCGAGGCAGGGTGCCACACACCCTGCTGTGCCACCGTCGCGCGCTTAGAACCGCGCACTGCGGTGTACGGAGCAGGGTCCCAGCGGGGCCACCCTTCCCCGGGGAGCGGGTACGGCGCGCATCGCACGTCCCGCGGCGCTCTGCCGGTGGCAGCCCCGCTGGCACCGCTCCGCAGCTCCGCGGTCACGCCGCCGCCTCTCTCGGGTCGCCAGTCCGTGCGCTTTACCGATGCGGTCCCGTCCCACACCGAGGCCGACGGCGCCGGCCTCCGGGAATGGGACACTGCGGGGGGGGGGGTTCCCGCTTCGCCAACGCCCCACACTCCGCAGAGGCTGCCGCACACTTGGCGGTTACGTTCACTTCAGCTTAAAAGAAAAGCAGGAGAAGAGCGGCAGGACCGGGCGGCTCTGGCGGCTGGAGCCGGGGCGGGCAGAGCGGCTCCCCGCACGCCCAGCAGGAGCAGGAAGGACAGCGCCGTCGGGGCACTCGGCGTATCCCTCCGCGGCGCCGTGCCTTGCGTGCGCTCGGCTCCTCGGGAAGCGCGTGAGGCAGCGCCGCGGGGGGAGGGGAGGGAACTACTTTCAGGAAACTCGAGCGGCGGGCGGCCGGCGGGCGCCGCGGGCAGGGCGGCGGGCGCGGGGTCCGCGGGATTACTTTCTTCCCCTCGCTCTTGCCTCTTCTCCCCTCCTCCCTTTCCCCCGCGGTTACTTTGGATCAAGCTGTGGCGGCGGAAGGAGCTTGAAGTCAACGCTTCCGCCCCGTTTTCCCGTGAGGAGGGGGCGGAGGCGGCCGCGGCCGCTAATGGAGTTGCTGCCGGGGAGGGATCGTTGCCGCTCAACTTCCCTGCGGGCTTTCGCCCTCCTCTCTGCCTCGTCCTGCGGCCGGGGGCTCCTCTCGCCCTAGCAGCTCGTCTTCCCTTCCCTCCCCGCTCTTCTGCTCACACACACACACACACACACACACACACAGCCGTGACGCATCCTCTCTCTCCTCCGTCCCCCCCTTCCCACCCCCGGGCTGGTTTAAANCGGCCTGTGGCGGCTCCGGTGTCTGGAGGAATTCGTGCCGCCGCCTGCCCCGGCTGGGCGCGGGAGGCGGCCGAGCGGCAGCGGCAGCAGCAGGAGGAGGAGGAGGAGGAGGGCAGCAGCGAAGGCGGCTGCAGCGGGAGATGAGCTGCAGCGGGAGGACGGTGCGGTGCAGCTTTTTGCGGCGGGGAGCCCTCCCTCGTCTCCACCACTCTGTTCCCTTGTGACTGCGAAGCGGCTCGGGAGCAGAAGATCCGTGGTTATCGCAGCTGTTCCCACCACTGCCATCAACATCATCTCTAAAGACGGGGGGGGGGAAATACGTTCCGGCTCCGGACGACGGGATTTCGTGTTTCCAGGATAAAGATCGCTCTCTNGGGCTGGTTTAAAACGCCTCCCTCCCCCCGTCACCAGCCTTCTCCTTGGGGCCGGCTCGCCCTCCCTCCGCAGTGCTCGGCGTCGCTTCGGAGGGGGTGGGAGAGCCCAGCCGAGACGCTCAGCCNGAAGGCGGCTGCAGCGGGAGATGAGCTGCAGCGGGAGGACGGTGCGGTGCAGCTTTTTGCGGCGGGGAGCCCTCCCTCGTCTCCACCACTCTGTTCCCTTGTGACTGCGAAGCGGCTCGGGAGCAGAAGATCCGTGGTTATCGCAGCTGTTCCCACCACTGCCATCAACATCATCTCTAAAGACGGGGGGGGGGAAATACGTTCCGGCTCCGGACGACGGGATTTCGTGTTTCCAGGATAAAGATCGCTCTCTTCCCCTTTCCCCTCCCTCTCCCTCGCTGCACAAAATTGCCCGTGCCGTGGCCGGGGGCGGCGGACCCGGGGGGGGGTAACAATGGTGAAGTTTCTGGTGAGTTCTGGCTGCGCCCTGGCTGCGTCGGTGCTGCTCCGTCTCCCTGTCGGATCGCGGTGAGGAGAAAATGAGCGAAGAGACGGCGACTTCTAACAACGAGTAAGCGGCCGGTTCCCCCTCGCCGCGGCGGCGGCTCTGTCCCTCCCCCCCCCCCCCCCCCCCCCGCGATCGTGCTGGGGCTCAGCTCGTCTCCCCGGCTCCGCGCCCCGCGGGGGCCTCTGCCCGCGCGTGTACGTGTCCTGGCCTCCTCCTGCGTGTACTGCGCATTTCTGCTCGCGTACATGGAAGCCCAGAAGCTCCCTCTTTGTGAACGAGCTTGCTCTAGAAGGGCTGCGAGCGACCGGCCAGAAAAAGCACGGTTTAATTAGAGCCTGGTAGAAAACGGTGCAGGTAACGAATGGTGTTTTGGAAGGGGAGGACGGGTTTTGAATGCCCGGAGAGGTTGTCGGCACGTACCACCTCTGATAATATCCTATTACTTGTAGATATTTCACATGGAAAGTAGTGTGTGGGAGCTTCATCCTGCAGGAAACTGCTCCTGAATTTTAATTGGATGAGTCAGACAGTGTAAATACAGCTTAAACCTACCCTGAAGCCTTTCTCTTTTTTTTCTTCTTTTTATTTTTTTTTTTCTTTTAATGAACACTTGGGGCTTATATTTTTTTTTAAAAAATATTATTTTAAAGGAGATGGGAACAGTTAAGGGATCTCTCAGTATTTTTAATGTGACTGCTTTGGAGGAAATCCAGTGGGGGGCGGGGGGGAAGAGAGAGAGAGAGAGTGTGTGTGTGTGTGAGCCTTTGAGATACATTTTGGGTCAGAGGACATGGATGTGTTCTGATTTGAGTTCTTTATGGTATTGAAAACAAATCTGAAGTACGTTGAATGGTTTTTTTCCCCCCCCCCTCCCCCCTTGTCGCCGGGAAGCTCAAGGCTGATCGCTGCGGTCGCCCCGAGCTTCGGCGTTACGGTTTGCGCTGTCGGTGTTCTCTCAGGCTGATTTTATGAATGATGCGGGTGCCGCCGCGGCCATGGCGCGGGGAGGAGGGAGGGAGGGAGCGAGGGAGGGAGGGACGGAGCTTCGGGCCCGTGATACGGGTGAGNGGGGCCCGGGGGCTTGTCGCTGGCGGCCGCGGCGCGGGGCCGAGCGGGAGCCGCGGCCGCCGCCATGTTTCCTCGTTTTGTGAATCGCTCTCATTTGCATACCACAATCTCCATTCATAAAAAAAAAAAAAACACGCGCCCCCACCACCCCCCTCCTCCTCCCCAAAAATGAGTCTCAGTCAGCAGCGCTGAGCTGCGGGAGCGGCTGCCGTGCGGAGCGCGCGGAGCTGCGGCCCCGGCGCGGGGGGCGGCCGGCGGGGGAAGGTCTGTGGGACCCGCTGTATTAATATGTGCTGTTCGCCGCTTGTTGACACAGTTATGTGGGAAATATCAGCTCGGGGAGGTGCCGGGAGCACGTGATCCGCTCCATTCATAAAATACCTGGCTGTCCATTCACAGTGCGGCGCGCAGTGCCTGCGCTCGGCAGCCGGGCAGATCCCAGCCGCGCGGGCCGGCAGGTTCGCCCGGCGGGGCTCATGGCTGCGGGCATGGGAAGCCGCTGGGAAGATGGGCGGGGGGAGCTGTTCTGACGGCTTCTGTTTGTCCCTTTCCTGTAAAGGAACATTAAGTTCGGATGTGCCTCCTGCCGTACCGTCTAACACTTAAGCAGGGGAGAGTTTTATTCAGAAAATCCTCAAATATTTTTCGCCTTCGGAAGTGCTGACTCAAAAATAAAATACCGAAAATCACATTCATTACCAGGAACGTGTTTTCAGGACAACATCTTAATCCATTTGGGGTAATTTACGTCTTTCTGAACGATACCATCTTATATCTGCGAGATAGCAGCATAGTGTAGAAGGAAGTCGGTCGTATCTGACGAAGCGTATGAAAATGTTGCCCATTACAAAATGCAGGTAGCAGTGAAGACAACAAAACGGATGGAAATCAGCAATGCAGTTTGCTTTTTATCTGTTCACTTTGAGAATTTTTCAGCAGATGAGCTATCATCATTTCTGTCTAACCTATGCCGTGGCTGAAGAGACCTCTGAAATAGCAGAATAACAGAGAAATGCTTGTAATACAGCATGAAGTGTTTAGAGGTCAATGTATTCTGATTTTAAGTGTTTTGAAAAATCAAAATGAATGTAGTGATGAAGGATCCCTGAAGCAGACAATGTATTTGTTTGATATAATTGTTTTGTGGTTGCCAGTGTTAAAATGATGATGTTCACTGTTCGGGAGTACACCATTTCATTATCTTAACAAATGATACTAAGGTGATCCTTAATTATACATTCAGGGAGGAAGGAGGCTTGTTGTTAGTGCAACCTAAGAGAATAGATGAAACGTGACTATTCTTTACTTAAAAGGGAAAAGAAGGGCTCACGCACAGTATTTGGATTGAATTATTCAGTGTTGTTTTAGAGCTCAATGTGTGCAGTATTACAAAGCGTTATAAACAAGGTGCTTTTTTTAAAGATGGATGTTTTTGGGTTTGGGTTTTTTGTTGTTGTTTTTTTACTTCCGGTTGTTGGGATATAAAAAGAAAAACAGGAAAAATACTTATCTTCTCCATTTCCTTTGCTGTTTTTACTGCATTTTTAGCGAGGCCAGAGTCATAGTTGCTTTTGTACGTAGCACAAGCATATTGCTTTAAATGATTGAGAAATATAATTAAAACTGCAAATAAGCCATTTAGGAAAATAAAACAGATCTACAAATTGAAATTCATGATCTATGAAAACTTCACAGTGTTTAATTTTATCAGTATTACTGATGACATTAGTGGTTTTGAATTCATTAACAAATCTCTTGGCGTATAAGGGTAAATACGAGTACTTTGCAACGCAGTTTGTGTCATTGTGACTACTAGGAATATTCTGGTGATTAAGCATTATTCTTTGTTTATAAACAAGTCTTTATTTTATGGAATAAGATATAAATATTTGGGTACCTAGAGTTTAACCTCAGTTAATAATCTTAAATTCCTGGTGCTGCTGGGAAAGACTAATTAAAAACCTGCATTAAGAACTGTAGGTTTCTTATCAGTCATGAAGATGTGGAAGACAACCTTATAAAATGTGAATTGCCACAGATGAGTCTTCGTTGGTTATTTTAAATTGTTCTTGCAATTATGCTATTGCATTAGTCAGTAAGGTAGTCGTTAAATGAGAGTATTTCTATACCTCCAGGTAATTATTTTTCCCTCTCAGTGATGTTTTGCATTCAGTGTGGTCAGTGTGAATGCAGTGTGGTGTTCACAAATACTATCAGGTTTTAAATGAAGGAATTAGGAGGATTTGTGGGTGACTCGTAGGTCAATTCTCTGTTCATGCAACTTAACATCATAATGTCAAAGCAGGTAGGTCAGCTGGCAGTATACCAGATGCCTGGTTTGGTGGCAGGTTTTATTGCTGTCTAGAAATGCTGCTGAATTTCAGTGTTAGGACAGAATAATTATTACATTACGTCGTTCACATTCAGTAAGGATGAATGATGACAGGCTTAAGATGGAGCCTGAGTTTTTGCTATTGAGAAGTACGAGCACTGCTTCATTGGCTTGTTTACTTTTCCTCTGTATTGCAGGTGGCCTCTTTCAGGGAATGTTTGTGCTCTTGAATTGTATTCAGAGTTGTTTCTATATACTGTATTTTTGCAGATTCAGACTGTCTTATCTATACTCATGTAGGAAAACAGTTAGCATAATTTTATACTCGTATTCCTGGATAAATTAATTCAAGTTATTATAAATTAGAGAAACACGTAGTGTCTACTAATGCTGTGTGCTTAAAGGCCTCTAGATGATGATGTTGCAAACATCCTCAAGTGTTGATTCGAAAAAATAAAGCTGAACTACATCTTTAAAATAAAATACTTAACTTGATGTGTTCATGTCTTCCTTCAATATTTACAGAAGTACTCTTTATACTTCATTTGTGCTTCAGAACTCCTTCTATTACAAGCCAAATGCTGAAAGAGGAACATGAAATTATGTCACAGAAAGTAAAGCCAACTAGTTTATTAGTTCTGGGAGGATTTTAACACTTTTCAGTAGGCTAATTTTCTTCCTGCTATTTAGGGCATATATAGACTAGAACTCTTCATTCCTTGAGGTAAGGAATTTGTAAAGAGAAGAACATATTTTTTTAAGGAAAGCATATTCTAAAATAATTGATTAGATGAAATCATTCAAATTCTGATGTATTTTCTTTTGGGGGATAGTTCTTTATGGAGTCTAGGAGGAGGCTTTTCTAGTTGTATGAACTGCTTCTTGCTGTATTTTTGGCTTTATGTTACATGACAGTATTTTGAAGGTAAAATTGAATTTGAATGTTACATAATCTGGGAGTTAAGGTTTGTGGGTTTTGGTTTTTTTTTTGGTGTTGGTTGGTTTTGCGTGTGGGGTTTCTTTTAATAAAAAAAAAGATTCATCCTAGCAACACTTCTTGATTACTGGGGTGTTGCAGAAAAATGCTTTCTGAATGTTTCAGCATAAGTGGAGCCAGTGATAATATTTTAATTAAAAATGTTTTCCTTACGTGTTCATTTAAAATTTAAGGTTCTTGAAGTGTTAAAGTGTCAATGAGAATGTGAGTATATGTTTCACAAGTAAAGACATTTCTTGAAAGGAATATATCTTGACAGGATCAGAAGTCACAGGATTAAAGCTGAAGTCATTCTTGGTGGTTTTTAGGCTAAACACTGGCATTTTTGTTTGTTATTTACCCCTTCTTGTCTGCATCTGGAGAAATTGTATGTAATGGTGATGACTTGCAGAGACAGCAGAAACAGAAAATACTTTTAAGAATATTGACGTGAGTTTAAAAAGGAGACAAAGGAAACACACTTGTCTTTTTGGGGTTTTGCTTTGCCAGTTCAAAAAGTAACAGTGATATGTCATACAACGTATTGTCCTAAACGGTGCTGTTCTGTCTAAATGTCTGCTTTAGAACATGTTGCAGTTTCCTTAAACTAAGGTTAAAGGTGACTGGGAGTTGCCATGTTGTTGAGGATCCCAGTTTCTTTATGGATATATTAAAAAGGAACTATCTTTTCTTTCTTCCTTCTGTTCTAATGTACGTTTAAGCAAGCAAATTAAAACTAGTGCAGCTTGCACCCTTACTGAATGGCTGGAATTGGTTGTAAACAAAAGCTAAATGGTCCCTGAAAATACAGAATTTGTTCAGTCTTTCTCTCCCATAAAAATATTAATTCATCTTCATAAAAGCACTTCTAGTTGTGAAGTATTTATTTAATTGTTGGTAACTAACGTCCTGCAAATATTCTGAATTAAAATTCAATATGATGTAACCACACTTGCAACTTTGTTTTTATACTTCATAACATAGCTGTGTCTCCTGAGAAGCCTTCAGAAGTGTTCAGCGATGCTTGTGTTTTGAGGGAAAGAACGGAACTGGATGTTCTTCGGTGTGTTGTGGTAACATACGTTATTAGACTTAAGACAAGAGCAATGCATCCTTTTTTTGCCTTTTCTTTTCCTGTACTGTGCAAGAGGGGGCTTTTTTGCTAGTGCTTAAACTACGATCCAGTAAAATCTGTTGACTGGCACTGCTCCCTGTGGTTTCTCATACATAAGGTGATACCATGTTGTATATGGTACCAGGGTAGACAGAGTATCACTCCTACTTGAAAAATATCTGTGACGGGAATTGATCTCTTTATGGTCGTATTGAACAGCATCTACTTGTAGGAAAGTGATCAGAGATTTTGAGTGTTTTCACATGTCTTCAAGCTTATCTTTTACATAATGTTCATGCTGATACATATGATACCACTTTGTTAAAATATGTATTCATTTATTAATGTTCAGTGCTTTATATTCTGTTTTTCTCTCATGTATGACAAGAAAAGAATTTATTTAAAAAGCCAACATCTTTAGATATTCTAAGGTATAAAAAAATGTGCATTCAAGTGCTTTGAGCACTAAAATTGTTTATAAAGGCAGCTCTGATTAAATAGTAACTGACTTGCTAGACATAGTTGCAGGCCCTAGTTCCCAGTGCTCCAAATAAGGTCGGGAAAATAAATAATAATGTCATAATATAATGATGATAAATGCACCTATATATGCAAGGAGATCACAAGCTTTTTTTTTTTTTTTTCTCTAAGAACTCACTGTCATATGACAGTAAATAGTTCAATTCAAACAAGGAAAATAGACTGTAGAAACTGCCGTGCTTCATTCTGCATTGCTGCCTGATACCAAATTTCCATTCAGAAGAAAATTTTTTTCATATGTGTGCTACACAGGAGTTTTCCAAATATGTACTGTTAAAACATCTGAACCGTCTTAAAAATGAAGTGGTAAAGATCTTATTTTTTGTTTGGTTGGTTGTTTTTTTCCCCAGAGGTATTCATTCTTCTGTTTGAAAATTTTGTGTTTGATGTTTTAGTTAGGTGAGGAGGTCTTGTAAGCCGCCGTACTTCTGCTACAGTGAGTCAAATCTGTTCAGAACCTCTAAAGGAAATTCTGGGAGCTGGTGTTTAGCTTGAATGGTTTGGGAGAGAGGTGTCGTTAAGTCTTTTAAAGAGTTTTCCTGTTTTGTTTGTTGGTTTTTTTGAAATTAAAACTCCAGAAAACCAGTACTAAGTAAGTAGGCCTTCCCCTAGATGATCTGTCAGCTGTTGACAGTTACCCTTTTTCTGTGACTTGTACTGCTGAGTTGCAACACTAAAGGAAGTTTGTCAAAGTAAAAACGAAACAGATTTGTTTTAGTGAAGTCAAATGCTATGAGTAGCGTAGCAACAAGCAGCATCAAGAATTTCATTAATAAAATCAGTAATTATTCAAAACTAGTATGATGTTTATTAAAAATTGTTACTGAGACTGACTGCCTTCTCTGAATAAACCCAGAACTGGTTAAGATAAAACTCTCAGCGAGGATTCCTGCCTGGGATATTTTTTTTTCTTTCAGAAATCTTGCAGAACAGTTTTGGTGAAGTGGTAGAAACCTTGAGGGCAGAAGTGATTTCTCTCTCTTTAACCTTTTGAAAGGATTAAGTAAAGGTAGTGAAAGGTGGGAGTACAGAGCCTGCTCTGATTTAAGGAATTTTATGGAATTTATGTCGCTTCCGAGAAACTTTTCAGCCTCTCAGATTTGGTGAGGTACTCTGTGCCCTAGGTATTTTTTTGCTGCGCATGGCGTGCTTAGTAGAGCATGCCTTAATATGAAGTCTGTGATTGAGGCTGATACTGAGCCTTGAACACATTTTTGAAAAGTGTGGAGAAGCTAGTTGAGGATTTAGAGTCGAGGCCTACAAATTTAAAATGGGAAATCCTGTTCTTAATCTATGTAAGTGGCTGAGCACGTGTACTAAACTTATATGGTTTTACGCACTCTTTACTGTTGCTAATCAACTGCCTTTGCTCTCTTTTCTGACCAAGAATAGATTCAAAGTTTCCTATTAGACTTGGGATAGGTGTGTTTGAGCCTTCTTCAGAGGGGGCAGATGCAAAGTGCCTCTTATAGTTCCAGTGCTACTGATGTTATGCAAAAAAAAAAAAAAGGGAGGTTGCTGTCTCTTTAATCTTGTGAGATTTTAAGGGAAAAAAAAAAGGTAGAAGAAATTATGCTTGCTGATACCAGTGGTACATAGTGAGTGTGCCAAGGGAATGCCAAGTTGTAAAATGAAATGCTTGAGGACTGAGATTGTTGGTGGAAATATAATCCATGTGACAAAGGGGTATGAATTTTGATGGTTTTAGTAATGTGACAGAGCCAGGAATGTAATCAGATTGCCAGTGTTCTGCTTTGAAATCTCCAGTACTAGGAAACACCCATTTTCTTTTTTTTCAGTCCCTTGCCTCATTTGCTGCTCATCCTGTGCCAGAGAGGAGGATTGCACCTTCTTATCACACATGACTGGTGCTGTGCGATTGACAACTGCATCTTAATAGGCATGAAAATTCTGTAAATACTAATACTGAAAAGTAAAGCAATGTTAGAGGTTTGGATTGTTGTTTCTGCAGTTCAATCTGGTTTTAGTCTTTAATCCATATTTCAATGATGGGAGTATTTTAGATGTTGGTAATGTTACTGTAATTCTATCCAGACTTGTAGTGTGCCGTTTCTTACATTCTTTCTGCTAGCGTGATGTTCTTAATCCTTATCTAAATATTGGGGTTTAGGTGTTGGGTTTTTATCTCCCCAGTTTGGAAGGTCTCTCAAGTCTAGTATGGGATGAGAGAGTAATGCATTTGTTACGTTGAACTTGCTTTTGGTTTGGTTCTTTTAAGGCAATGATGACAATTGTTAGTAGAAGTCATGCCACTGTGGGATATCCTGTGTCTAGGACATGAGTCGCAGAGTGCAAGTTAGGCCGTTGACATGTATGAGCATATTCACTGTGGAGGCACCTAACATATGGATTACCATTAAGCCTGGGTTTCTGTGGTGTCATTAGTGTGTCCTACAAGAATAGTATCATACTTTAGGTGCAAAGTATTTGCAGGTCCCATCAAAACAAAAATGCCAGTTGCTTGTCATTTCTTAATCAATAAGCATGTTTTCCCAATTACATATTTTCTCCTACCTGTGTAGTGTGGTGGTGTCAAAAGTTTCTGAGTTTTGCCCTGGAGTTCCTGAGGAAGTTAGAGTCTCTAAAATCGGCCTGTTAATTAGACAGCTGTTTTTATACATCAAGGCCCATAAATGTCCTGACTGAGTCTTGCTTCCTCATCTACTTCTTTCAGCCTTCAGAAAACTTTTTAGTGGATGTGTAACCACCGCTTGAACAGTCCTGTGATCATCTCTAGCACAGAACTTTCTTGCTTTCCGTATTTGTACTGAACTATTCTAGCTTAAAATATCTTGCATTGTCTTAGCTGTATTCAACTTGACACATACTCTAGAAGAGCCCCCATATGCACCTTAAAATGTACGTGCTCTGTTACTATGGTGACAGAAAAGAATCGTGCATGTTAACAACCCCGCATTAGGTAATGGAGGATTTGCAGAAATCAGTTAAGCATTTGCCTGGGTCACTGAAAATTGAGTCCCTGACCATACCTCCACCCCAGCCTCTTGGCTACAGGCAGGCTGAGGGAATCTGGTTATGGGATTAGATGCTTCTCTGTTTTCATGTTTGGTGGGTGAGGAGGACTTTTTGGAAATGGTTTCAGAAGAAGTTGAAATACTGTGTTGTCTCATCACGTGCCTTTAAGTGTGTTGTGTCATATACTTAGGGTCCTCTTCATAGTGTAAAGGAGATGCTTGTGCAAGCCCATTTTATGTTTATCTCTGATACACAGCCAGGTTTGTTTTGCTTTGAACTCTCTAGGTCAACAGTGCAGGAATTCACTACCTTTTGTTTCTCTGTTATGGCTGCCTGCAAATCCTACAAAGGGAGAACATGTCCACATTTATTCCCCTGAAGCAAGGTAGATAACATGAGCTGCTCTTTACCTATTAGTTGATTTCTGGATGAAGAACAGATCTGTGCAAGGAAGCTATTCCAGAACAAGCCATGAATTTAGAGCATTTCTAGTTTAGGATAGTGTTGTTTCCTGTTGGAGCCTTTTATTATATTCTTTCTGGTGCAAGTTGTTGTAGGGGAAAACTGATAAGCTTAGTTGTCTAATTAGAGAAGCTTTCCAGGTTCTGTCCTCTTTTTCCTTCTCCGCAGTACCTTTTTAAAACTCTCATTTTCTTGTATCCATTATTTGGGAGGGTGGGTGGGTGGTGGATATGTATGTGGTTTTTTTGTTTGTTTTTTTTTTTTTTACTGTTAAAAATGGTATATCTTTTTGTGTTTTGAAGGGTGTTGGCTTTTAGAGAGACTCATCCTTGTAAGTTTTGTTTTGGTTTTAGCATTTTAGGAAGCGCTTTTTTTTTTTTTTCCCTGAACATTTCTCTGTGCTAGTTTTCTCATACTTCTCATACTCAGCTTATCTTGATAAACTTCTCTGGAAAATAAGACACTGGTATTGTCTCAAAATTCTCTTACAAGTCTTAAAACCAGAGTTTTACTCCTGAACAGTGCTAGCAAGAAGCTTGGGTTTTGCCATTCTGGAACAACAAAAATGGAACCCAAATAAAAATATTTGTTTCCTTTGCTGTAGAAAGACAGAATGCTTCGCATTCGCATTGTGAGTTCATCCTCCTTTCAAAAGTTAAACGAGGAGACGTTACAGAAATGTTGAAAATCAATTTTGAGTGAATTTACTACTACAGAATATTAAACTTTTTTGATATCTGTGAACAAATCTTCCTGAAGTATAACTTAGATTTACAGCTTAATTTCTCAACAAAATCAAAATGTATGGATTAGAATGTGGAATAACTAGAAATGTTTTACCAAATCTGCTATTTCAGCTGTTTTTCCTAGACCTTAGCAGCTACCGGGAGGTATAGGATGGGCTTTTCTATCTTTTGACAAATCTGTGCTGCACAAGTTTGATCCCCACAAATGAAACTCAATTAATAAAGTAAAAAGCTTTAAGTAAGCTTTAAGGTCCTCATACTTGATCCAGCTGGAGGGTGCAGACAATGAACTTTTTTTTACTGTGTCTTCCCAAATAAGGGATGAAGGTCCAAATCTCTGCCATGTACTTAAAGAAAAGACCATTTCAGTAGAAAATTTGCAAGAGATATATCATAATTAAGTTTTACATGTTAAAGCAACAAGTGTCACTTCTCAAGGGCACGAGTAATTTTGGACAGTTTTTCTCAGGCTGCTTCACAGTTTGTTTCCAAGGCAATTATAATCAAATAGTGCAGAAATCATAATATTCTGCAGTAGAAAGTATCTGCTTTAGACTTTTGAGTTTTTGTTTCTTATCTAACTTATGCTTTCTTCAATGTAAAATACTTCTATTTTTCAGTTACAACATTTATGTGTATTATCTGGAGTGTATTTGGTGAGGGAATTTTTCGCAGTTTTGGTGTTCCCTGACTACAACAAAGAATTCCTTATTTTGTCTATAAAATCACAGATTGGTAGGGATTCAAAGGGACTTCAAGAGGTCATCTGGTCCAGCCCCCCTGCTAATATTATACTTGATTCCTGAGAAGTGCAGTCTTAGCAGTTAAATGGAAAGATGCCGCTGAAGCTTTTATCATGAACCAAGAAAATCAGTTTGGTTGTATCATGTTTTCAGTAGGATGCAACTTCTTTTGTCTTTGTGTACACTGGAAAATGGTGCTCTCCAAAGGACTATTTTTGCTTTCCTCCACAAGGAGTTCTTGTTATATTTCAGCAAATCATTTTTTCAGGAATTGCTTCTGTTTGACTTTGGGATATGTCCTTTGACAATAACAATGCCAGTCAAAAAGTAGGAAGTTCTCTTGGTCTAACCCTTTTGCTGTATATTATTTTGGTATATCACAAGCAGATTGGTATTTGAGGTATAAATAGCCAGGTAATGTTTGAATGCCTTTAACTTCCACAGGGAGCATGGTCAGAAATTGCTCTAATGTCTTGACAGCAGAAGTAGGGAGGGTTTATGTATTACTCATGTCTATCTTTTTTTAAGGTTTGTTTTTTCCTGATGATAAAACTAATGTTCATTCATCTTCAGTCTCTTGAGCCCCATTAAATACAATTTCTTTCACAAAGGAAAATGTTTTGCCTGTGGTTTGTTCATTTCAATACACAGCCTTGCAGTAGCAGTTGCCCAATCTGGTGGTTGAGGCTGCTACCAAGTGAAGTTCCAAGATCCACAGGAATTAAGTTCAATTGAGTATTAACGATACTATTCGGGATTGCATGAAATTGTCTGTAGCAGTGAAAGTCTGAAAATTGATGCTGTTTTGTAAGATTTCTGCAGAAAAGGGTACTCACAAGCAAATCTTCATAGTCCTGTGTATGTGAGACATAAATCTGAACTTCTTTTTAAATGCCTTCTCCTCCAATTGGTATGATGTTTTGTAGTATTTAAACTGATATGTGCTATCGGGGAGGGGGGGGGTTTAATCATTTTTAATAGACTTATTTACATAATTTGAAATACTTAACTCTTCTGAATGGATTTTGTTGGGTTTTTTTTCCAGGTCCTTTCTGTCTGCATGTGAAGTATTTCAGAATAAGTTGCAGTTGCATAAGTACAGAAGCCATTTAGAATAGAAATAAAAAGAATTCCATTAATGCCCTGCGTTTTACCAACAGTGACAAATCTGGTTGCCCTAAATAAATACCACTAGTTCTGTAATTTTGACATGTAAAATAACTTTGTGTAGTTAATAGCCACTTCTTGAAGCATCTAAAACAAATATACAGTTGAGATCAGTTAATGAGGGAGAGTGGGAGTAGATTTATTTAAAATCCACTGAACTTAACTGCTCACTTGTTTACTTTTTTTTAATGGCAAAGCAGATCTGTGGTTTGAAATGGTTTGGGGAAGTTTTTGTGACAAGGCATGTGATGGTTCAGAATTATCTGAAAACTACAAAGGGGTCAGCTAGTTTCTCCTTTTTGGAAGACTGGAAATGTCCATTTTAAAATATTCAAGAAACTTGATAGCTGAGATACTGAAGATCTTCAGAGATGCAATTAATGTCAGTACAAAGCGTTCTAAGGACATCACATATTGATAATGATTTAGTACTATATTTTATCATCCTAGGATATTAATGCTTTACATAAAAATGTAAGAATTGCCTAAAAGGATCTGGCAAAATCTGTTGTTGACATTCTTTCTCGGGCTTTTTCCATTTGATTTATTTGCTTAAATTCCATATGCATCTGTTTCCTCATCTGGAAGTTTGTACTGAAATTTATTATTTGTGTCTTGATTCTTTGTTGGAACACATTACTATGTGGTTGTTTGGTAGGACTTCATTTTTACCTTAGCAACAACTTAGTTTTGCATGGCTTATCGGTTCTTAATACAAATGTTTTCTTTTCAGGCACTTAGAAGTTGAAGTGAACTGAAATTGCTAGGCCTGATGATTCCGTTTTAATCTTTTGGTGTAGCTTGCTGTTTGTGTTTGCATGTTAGGAACTTTAAATTAGTATCTAAACTGAGTATTTCAGAGCATTGTGTACTGCATGGGTATTTCTTTTCTTGAAATGACTTGTGTCACAAAAAACATGTATATAAGGTGATGAAATAAAATAATAAGCAGGATCTTAACAATATATTAATTCAATTTTGTTAATAAATGCATTGAATTTATTGTCTTGTCAATATCAACATCAACTTTTTGATGCTAAAATAGTGCTTTAGCTGGAGGAGAAAGGGGACTGGGAGGTGCTAAGACTCCTGGGCTTTGGCCTTGAACAAGGACCTCGTGAAGTGGGGAGGGGATACCCTCAGTTGCCTTCTTTCAGTCTCCATTCAAGGACTGACTTGTTAGTACTTGGCAACTGCTTTTTTTTATTTAAAAAAAAAAAAAAAGCTACATTATGCAAATATATCTGAGGTGCAAACAAATGATTCTTGGTTAAAAATTAGATAAATACTTCAGACTTTATCTGTGTTCCGTTTACCTGTAGGTCCATCTGTCACTTTTGTACAGAATACAAAATATGCTTAATAGAAATCAATTGAATGCAAGGAATTTCTGAATATTTTGGATAAGGCAATACAAACTGTAAATGTGAAATCGTATATGTTTGAGAGAGCTGCTGAGTATTTACTGTTGCTGTTGTTGGACATCTTGTAGACCTTTTCCTACAGGTATATTGCACCAGGGCTGTTCTTGTTGCATGCAACACTATCTCAGCTGTAAAGTCTTGCTAATGTATCATCAGTGAAATTGTCTTCATTTTTTTCAAGGTGGGATTAGGGAGATGAAGGTATCAAATGGAAATAAGGGCCAGAGGCTAAAGTAATATAAGGGCAAAAGTAAACCTGCTTTAAGAGCTACCTACGTCTACAAAATACATTAATTCCTTTCCCCTGATTAGAGCTGGGCCCTCTGCCAAGACAGATCTGCCGTTCCAGCTGGGTCTCACAGAAGCAGTAGTGACTGTGAGAGGTGATACAGTCCATTCTTTTAATTATCAGTGGCATCAACGCTTAACCAAAGTTCTCTTTCTTTGCTCAAGTTTATCCCTGCTAGAAGTTAAAATGAAGGCAATAGAGACAGTAAGACAATGCTGAAAAGATAAAAGGCGTCTGACAAGGAAAGAAATCTTAAGGCCTAGTTTTAGGTATGCATTTAAAAGTCAATTAGGCAAACTACTGGCATCAAGTTTCTAAAATTATTTCAAATGCCCGTCTTGCTATTCAAAAGCTTCTTATAGCAGATTTTTAAGATTTTTCATTGAAGTATACAGTGAACATTAGAGCCCTTCATTAGGACTGCTTGTCATATTGAGTTATTGCCCTGTCACCCAGTGGACTGGGGTCTGGAAAAGTACCTATTAAACTCTACAGCCTAATTGATGTACTGTTTGGAAGTGCTGGCAGCTATAGATAGTTTGTCTAAGAATTGCTTGCAGTCCTTCTCATGATATCCATGGCACTAGTAAGAAAGAAGGCATTTCTAGGCTATTTTTATTGGCTTCACTTGTTAGCTGTCTTGCTACTTTTAAAGAATGCCCAAACACTCTCTGAAACTCTAAAGAAAATGCAAAGAGAAGTTTAAATGTCTCTGTGGGCTATGCAGCTGCCACTCTTTATGTGAAGAATGACAGGCTTTACCAGGATGCCTGATTCTTAAGGCAGGAGACCATGATGCTGAAACACATTAGAGCAATGTTATTTATATTCT
This sequence comes from Urocolius indicus, assembly GCA_013401255.1. Classification (NCBI taxonomy): domain Eukaryota; kingdom Metazoa; phylum Chordata; class Aves; order Coliiformes; family Coliidae; genus Urocolius; species Urocolius indicus. The sequence goes on from WBNH01005530.1 coordinate 359,826, forward strand.
GCCAAAAGCAATTATCCTGCAAGACTTATATATATATGTTAACTTTTATGTGTGTGATAAACTCTACAGACTTCCACAGAGATCTGTAGGTCTACTCAGAGTGATATATTTAAATTTTTGCAGGACTGAAGCCCAAATGCTTGCATAAAAAGATGTTTCTAGTTGCAAGCATATGCTGATTATTCAGTAAGAAGTGTTTCTTTGGGATTGGTCTGTTATGATTACGATTGTTATCATACCAAGGTAAAGAGTTTTTACATTTAATAGTATTTGATAAGAGCCTTTTTAAGAAATGTTTTAATCCACCAGTATTTCTTTCCAACAACAAATTCTAAGCTTCCAAGGACTCTTATCTGTCCAAGAACCCTATTCAATTTCCGTGAGTCCTTTACTTTTCCTCCCCATGAAGATGTATCTTCTACTAGCTACTTTAAGCCCTAAAAGTGGCCTTGTTCTGTAATACGTCTTTTTGTCGCCCTGTGGCAGAAAATGAGCTCCAGTGTTGGAGGGGAACAGCCTATACTTTGGGTCTTGGCTACAATATAGAGCAGCTTTTCTGTTCATCCCACAGCTGCTGTTAATGTTTCAGTCTGCATTTGCTAGAGGATGGGCAAGTAACTGTCCTCATACAAGACAAAAATATAACTCCATTAGTCAGCTGGCGTGGGTTGTCGAAGCAGAAATGCAAGCAGTATTTTCTCCTGCTGGAGAAAGATCCATCACATCCTATTAAAGTTGCCATTAGCTGACTATGGGGGAATGTACATTTCCTGAATCCACGATTGCCTGTTCTCCTTACTTTGATGGCTGTCTACTTTAAAACTAGTAATTTAGTCATAACTATTATATGATCATGTTACATCTCTGGGGTTAAATCTATTTGACATATAATCTGTCTGAGAAAAGCCCTTAAGAAATAATGGTGCTTGACACTAACTGAACCTTAAATTATTGTGGCATGAATTAGAGAACCTTGTTCCTAAAGAGGTTCTGTGAGATTTTTGAAATCTGTCTCACCCAACAGGACTCTTAAGATTTAGTATTTTAACTCATTTCTGTTAAACATGAATTTCAAAGCTTTTTTTCAAAGATGGATTTGCTTGGGTTTTTGTGGTTTTTATGTTTGTTTGATTGTTCTTTTAAAGCTCTCTTCATAAGATTGAAAATGTGGTAGGCTAGTGTCATCTTTGACATCCTCTTGTCAGTGTTCATTGTAAGGTTTAAGTGAAGGACAGTTATAACACTTCAACTTTTTCATGCTAAAATTTGAACCCTTAAGGCTTTTGAATGTTTAATCTTCATAGCAGGCAATTATAACATAAAACAGAACCAAGAAAGTACAAAGGTGCCTTCTTTCCATAACTGCTTATCAATGAAAAGAAAATGGTGACGTTTTGTTTTTCTGGAAGTGGCAAGTTTTAGTCTTGTCTAGAGCAGTGTTTCAGTGAAGGATGCTTTTGTCGCCAGGGCAAATACAGATGTGGTGAGACTTCCTCTAAGTGCTTAGTTTAGTTTAGTGCTCAGAAACTTTGTTAAAACCTCATACCTTACCTCTTTTACGTCTTTTATCTCTGTCCACACTTCATAAAAGGATGTTAAAATCTCTTAAATTGAGAGGGACAAATAGTTAACCTAAGTGAATGATTCTTTACCACAACACTTCTGGTATTAATGCATAAAGTATCATGGGTCTATTATTGCAGATTACACGTGCTTAATGCACTTTATTATTACCTATAAATTAAAGGCAGAATATCACTTAGTTTTTTCCTGCACGGCCCATGTCAGTCTCTATATTGTGTACAATGTTTTACTTGTAGAAGAAATTATTAAATGCAGAAGAAATGATTAAATGACAAAATGTAGTTTAGTTTTGATTTTCTTTATGGTTATGTGTTAAAACAGACAGATCATGGACATATCTCCCGCTAGTTGGTAACTAGCTGTCTGTAGTGGTTTTCAAGCTAGAACATAAGAAGTTCCAAAGAAACATAAGGAAAAACTTCACTGTGAGGGTGAGGGAGCACTGGAATGAGCTACCTGGATGGGTTGTGGAGTCTGCTTCTCTGGTGACATTCAAAACCCACCTAAGTGAGTTCCTGTGTGACCTAGTATAGGTGGTCTTGCTCTGGCAGGGGGTTTGGACTAGATGATCTTTCAAGGTCCCTTCTGTGATTCTGTGATCCGTGTTTCTTTAGGGTAGGTAATGGGCAATGTAGCTTTCAGTTGGCTCTCTTCTCTCAGTTGCTTCTTTTTCATCTCAGTAAGCTGTTTATATGGTACTAAAGGACTTCAGAACATAGTGGAGAATGGTTAAGTAAAAATAAGAACAGTAGATCATTGTGTTGTTATAGAAATATAGTTTAGTTATATACTTGTTAGTTTAACTCAACTAGCAGAGTCGGTAAGTAAAAATTCTGCAGCTCCAGCTGAGGGAGCTGTTTTGTGTCATGTCCTTGCATGTTCATGTAAGTTGCATTCCATAAAACTTAGTAAAAAAAATAGTCTGTGTTTTTATACTATTTTACACAAGAACTTGCTTGCTGGGCTAAAAGCTGTTGTAAAATTCAATGATGTAAAATGTAACAACTGGGGGACTGGAACATCTTTCTTACCAGGAAAGGCTGTGAGACGTGGGGCTATGTAGCCTGGAGAAGAGAAGGCTGAGGGGGAAACTCATCAACACTTAAAAGTACCTATAGGATGTATGTCAAGAGGATGGTGCAACACTTTTTTTTTCTGTAGTGTCCAGTGACAGGGCAAGGGGTAATGGACATAAGCAGAAACACAGAAGTTCTGCTTAAATGTGATGAAAAACTATTTTACTGTAAGGGTGAGTCAGCCCTGGCACAGGCTGCTCAGGGAAGTTGTGGAATCTCCTTCTGGAGGTTTTCAAAACCCACCTGGATGTGTTCCTGTGTGACCTGATCTAGGTGGACCTGCTTCAGCAGGGGGATTGGACTAGATAATCACTAGAGGTCCTTTCCAACACCTACCCATTCTGTGATTCTGTGATTATTTTCTAAGACTGAAAATAAAATCTCTGTAAAAAATCTGGTTTAAGCTTACAGAAAAGGAAATGAGCAAAATCTTATTCCATTGTATTTGATGAGCTAAACACAACTTAATGAGTCCAGAATATAGACCCTTGTGAGAGAATTACCCGCTCTTTGTTGAGGGCACATAATGGAATTTCTCCTGAGGTGCTGTGTCTGGGGTTTGTTTTCCTGTTGGAATTTTGCACATTCCCTCACGAAAGGAAAATCCATCTCCACTACGTTCCTGGTGGGCCTGCCTCTGCCTGGCAGCTTCCAGGCAACTACAGAGATGTCTTTTCAGCTTTCAGCCTTTTCCTTTTCATTTTCACTCTCCTGTGGGTAGGCTCATCCTCTGCATGCATTGCTCATTAAACAGACACTGGTTTTCCTTCAATGCAGTAATTTTCATTATGTCAAAGCTGCCTTACATGCTGAATAATGCATCATTTTTTCTCTTGACTCCTCGAAGTTGCATGTATGCAGGTGGTTAATTCTCTGTATGGTGGAGAGAGAAGCTGAGACATGCTGCAAATACTTGTGTGAGTCTGAGCAGGGCTGCTCTTAGCCTTGGAGTGGTATTTTCTATAGTTACTACTGGTTACTTTAATATCTTGGCAGGATTTAGTAAGTAGTCTCTGTGAATACTGCTATCTGTTGGCTTCCTCTCTTACCTAGATCTCTTTGGACTGGGAGCTTGTTTTGCCTCTTAGGAATTGAAAGAGATTGCCATATGGTCCAGTATAGTTCATGTACACAACTGTGATCCAGTAGAGGAAAGGCAAACTCCCAGCCCCTCCCTCCGCTGCTTTATAGAAAGGAACAAACAGGAGGAAGTAGGAGTGAGAACAGATTTCTGGATAGATTGGTAGGCAGTGGGGTGAATTCTTAGCACTATCCCCCAGAAAGTTTATTCTAATAGGGATTGGATTTTAACTGTGTAGCTGCTGCCTTGGAACCAGGAACATGAGGATCAAGAGTAAATGGACGAATGAACTTATAAGGCTAATTTGAAATTAAAATGATAAAAGTATTTAATATCTGAAACAAGGCTGTAATGTTCTCAGCATCTAATTCTAAGTTAAACATGGATTGATTTGGTGGTTGTTGTTTTGATTTTCTTTTTTTTATTTTTTAAAAAAAACTTTTATGTACCAGTGGCTGTGTCTGAAAAGCACTACTGTAGCCCTGTGCTGACCAAATGAGACGTTATTAAGATTCACACCTGATGATTGAAGTTTGTGTATAATAGCTCTTTAATTATTGAAATATGTCAAATGCAACAGAAAATGTCTCTTGGTTTCTTGACCTCTTAAAGCAAAGGCATAACTTTGTCTGTTTGTTTTAATGCTGTACAAGAGGAACAAATGGATTTTTATGTTGGACAAATGACTCTGTTATTGGGCATCAGTTTCAGACTAGTTTAAACCAGAGTGGTTTAGGTTTACCAGGGAACAAAAGACAACAATTAGCCTCAAGTACCAAAGACCTGAGAATTACCAAAGGGCAGGGAGGGCTTAATTGCCACTTAATGGTCTAGGACAAAACAGACAAGGCTACTGGGCTTGGGGAAGGAAACAGAAAATAATTTAATCCAACACCAACTAAAACATAACCATAAAACCCCCAAACATAACAAACAAAACAACATGGAGTGCTACAACGATGAAGAGTACATCCAGCCCCTTAAGACTATCTCCTCCGCCACTGCACAGCTCAGGAGGGAAGGGAGTGGGGGTTTCAGTCGGTCTGTTCATGATGTCTTCTGCCATTTGTCTCTACTCAGGGCAGGCGGGCTCCACACCACTCCTCCCTGCACCTCCGCAGGGTACCTCACACACCCAGCAAACCTGCACAGGTAGTTCTAATGTCCGTTCATCCCAAAGACTGCAGCTGCTCTCTGCCTCTCCTGTGGGTCTGCTTTGCAGCCCGCAGACTCTTCAGCATGTCCTGTGCCATGGCCGCCTCCTCACACGCTCTCTCGCCCATCCGGGTGCACTCACACGGAGCTGCTGCTGGCTCTCAGTCCTGCCATGGCCCTCCATGGGTTGCAGGGGCACAGCCTGTGTTCTTACCATGGGTTGCAGAGGGGTCTCTGGTCTGGTGCTCCTCCTTCCTTCCATCTCATAGGACTCTTAGACCTCATCCCAAGCACTTCAAATTCTTGTCCTTAAATAGTGATGGCAGAGATGCCAGATTGGCCCAGTCAGGCAGGAGGTGGGTCTGAACCCTAGAGCTGGGAGAGAGTCCAAGTAAGCAGTAAGGAAAACAAACAAACAAACACAAATTTTAACTCTAAATAGTGTGGACTGGTAGTGGCTTCCCTCTGGCTAAAAGATGAATTTATACATAAAGATATCCCTCCCTGCCCCCCGCTGCCTCTCCCCCGCACCCTTTAAATCTTTATATGAGTATATAATCACAGATCAGAGAATCACAGAACCTTGAGGGTTGGAACAGACCTTGAAATTTCATCTAATCCAGTGGGCTGCCAGTGAAGGGACTAGTTTGCCTCCACCTACACAGCCTTGGCCTTAGATCTAAGGGACATATGACTGCAGGTGATTTCTGGCACTGGTCTGTTAGAACAATCTTTTAGGGATGATGAATTTTCTGCTTTGGTTGTGCAAGGAACTAACTTCACAGTTCCATACTTGTTTGAGATAACACTAAGGAAACATGAATTATGCCTCAAGTCTGGAAGAGAAGGAAAGGGGTTCTGACTGGATTTAGGTGAGTAGGTCTAATTGCCTTCCCATTGTCCCACAAAATCCAATAATTTTTGCTGCAGACCTACAGATGGTGAATCAATGGTAGAAGTCTACATGTATGGCCGTTTAGACATCTCTTATGAATAAAACCTTGCAATTAATAAGAAGCTCACGAAATAAGAGATCTATGTAGCATTTACGTGCTATGCATAGGACACTGTACTCCTATAACTGTTCAATGGATCGTTGCCTTTTAATTTGTTTCACAGAGATGCATTGTCTCTGTGTCAAAATCCTTGCATGAGTTAATCTGGAAGCAGTTTTTTTTCCTGAGTGCCACTGTAACGAAACCCACTGTTTAAAGCTTTAAATTCATGGGATTTAAAATTCATGGATCTTATTTCCTTGCATTGTCAACAAATACTGAATAACCTTCTGTAAATAATGATCTTTATTAAAGGATGAATAGCTGCAAAACTTGAAGGGTTTTCATGTATTTTTTTGTTCTTCTTCTTTTGTAGAACAGAGTTTTGTATTTCCTCTCCCTTATGTGCTTGGCATAATAATGCAGGAACAGAAAATAAATTAAAAAAAAAGAGGTGGTAACAAACAACAGTGGTTCATAATGCCAGTAGTACTGCAGTTAGGAAAAAAATGTTTTGTACCAGTAAATTGACTAGTCTCAATTAAAATTTAAAGGGTCTCCATTACAACTAGTTAGTTAACAGCTTAGTCACTTCATTGACTTTTTTTATTCCTTAGAATGAATAAATGTTTTCTATCAGAAAAGGTTCAGTTGTCAAGTGAATTTTTCTAGCTTGTTCTTAAAGGCTACTTTTCTATTTTAAAACTTTTTGAGTGATATTTCCTGGAATATTGGTGCCTGTGCATCAATGAAGATGAGCTGATGAATCACTTCGGTCAAATCACATTTTTTTTGTATGTATTAAACGTCTTCCAAATAGAAGACTCCATTGCAATAAAAAGATTCAGACGGAGTAGTCTTAACCCTTACTGAGTCTTATTACAGTTTGCATTCTGACTTAGGAATTCACGCAGTCAATCTTTAGTGTTTATTGTAAATTTACTGCTTTATGAGTACAAAGGTTTGGTGAGATGTGCTGTATCAGTGTTCTAATCTGCATCAAGATAGTGCTTGTTCCTTTTATTTCCATGTTGAAAATCCTAGGTTTGGTGTGGATTAACCATATCAAAATGAAAAGCCTCATGTTACATATGCAATTTTAAATTGATTCTTATATTGTGATGTATTTTCAGTTGTGTTTCTTGTAAGTTGTGGTTTCTCTGCATCTTAGTTTTCACCACATTGTGTGATGAACTTTTTGCAGTGTTCAGAATATCTGTTTTCTGTGCTACCAGGGTTAATCCTCTTGCCTCTTCTGGAATGAACAGAGCTTTCTCTTTGTGTATTCAGTCATTACATGAAGGAAGTTCAGTTTGTTTTGTTAGCATGTAAACTGGGCTTTACTAAATACAAAGAGAGCTAAAACCTTTTACGGTAATGATTTGGAGAAAGAAGATGTATGTTTCTTGGGAGAAAGAAAACTATTCATAGGTTTGTTATATGTTTGGTGCTCATCGTTCCACATGTATGAAGCGCCCCCCACCCCCCAAAAAAAAGACAATTTAGAACTCTAATCAGGTTGATACTGCAGAAAGAGATCAAATGTGCCAAACTTTGTGACTTAAATCCTAGGTGCTCATATTGCTAGTTGTGGCTTAATCTCAAAATACATAAATAATGTAGAGAAGCAGTCAAGCTCGAACTGGGCTGTAATGTGACTGACCCCTTCTTTTCCTGATCCATACAGATTTATGTGAAGGATAATTTGGCAACAGTTGCTGATGGTGAAGCAATCACTCATACACGTGTTCAGACACTGCTCCGAAACTTGTGTCTTATCTACAGAACTGCTTTGAGCAGTTAGGAGAAAGCCTTGTGACCAGTCATTTACTGTGATTGAGACTGGATAATTATTCTGGATTGAAGTCAGCCGTTCTTGTGAATTACTCTTGATTCACATCAGCTTCCCAGTGTTGATCACTTCAAAGTTGCAGTGGAGAAGGTTCACAGCAGGAATAAATGATCAGGGCAAGAGAAGGATGAAGGATGCTTCTGATGACAGTGCCAAATCATATTACTTGAAAGTGCTTCTAACAATAACAGTAGTGCAGATATGGATGTTGCCTTGGACTTGTTAGTAGCATAGTGTAGAACTGTCAGTTGTTTTGTATTTTCTCACCAGTCTCTTGTTAAAGGACTGCCTGAAATCAGGCTGAAGAAAGTGTTTAAAACCAAGGCTTTATGTTTGTGATACATACATTGAAGAGGGGCACCCTGTTTTTCCTTTAACTCCCCTTTTAGTGTTACTTATTTTGTAGGGAAGAATTTATGCAAGCCGTTTTCTTCCTGGCCCACCCCGATCTTTTCATGTCACTGACTCTTGAAACATCTATTACTTCATTTTTGTTGCTTGAGTTCTGGCATTTTTAGCTCCCCTTTCTTCCCCTTCAATAACTCTTGGGCAATTTTTGTGCTTCCTAAAGAAACAACCATGTCAGCTGGTTTTCTTTAAACATCAACTTTTTATGTGGAATAGTCAATATTAGTTTTTTACTCAGTCTTTTGTGAAGATGCCTCACATAGATGGTGGTGTTGACTACTGGTCACACAATGCTTCCCAGTCAATATACAGCTAAAGAAAACAAGGAAAACTTTAGTCTTCATAGAATCATGAAATGATAGGGTTGGAAGGGACCTTTAGAGATCATCTGTAGTCCAACTCCCCTGCAGAAGCAGGTCAACCTAGATCAGGTCACATAGGAGCATGTCATCACATAGTTGAAATTGCAGAATGAAAATTCTAGAAATCTTTGACTCAATCACTTCTCTCTTGATTTTTCTTCTATTTGGTAAGTTTGTAAAAAACAAGTATTTAATAACACTAGGAGGAATGGATAAAAATTAAAGGCAAATTACTAGGAAATATTCTTTCTTCCAGTCAAACACAATAACCTCCAAAAATATCCATTGTACATCATGTGTGAAAAGCTCAAACATAATGAATTAATTCTCAGTTGGGTTGTGAATAAATCCACAGAACTCTGTCAAACGAACTTTTATGATAAACCAGTACTTTAGGCCTAAACACCTAAGTAGTTAAAGTTTTTACTCCAAAATTAGAGATTATTTGTTGGGATTGCTAAAGAAGTTATTTGTAATATGTTATTGGTCTTTTGACCTTGCTTTTCCAGATGCATAATAAAATGCTGATTGCTTTTATTTAGCTAGTAAAGCAGTTAATGACTTATCCTGGCTTATTAGAATTATTTGGGCAGTCTCATTGCACAGAAAAGTACTCCAAACTAAATTTTTTATCGTATTATAAATTATATATACTATATAATGTGTATATATAATATATATACATTATATAGTATATAGTTCCTGTATATAGTACTAATTATATAGTGTTATAAATAGTATTAATTACTGTTATTCTTACTGTTTAAGTAGTAAACCCATCGTTTAGGATGTGAATAGAGAAGGTCTTCCTGTTGCTGGAACAAGAGCAAAAGTCCACAATGAAACACATAGGTACAAATGAAATGACCAAATTTAGATTCCTGTTTCTCAAGCTTGATCTTCATTATCTGTATCTATTTGTCCCTTCCATCAATTTGATTTATCCTTATATTTATTGAATATATGTCTTCTTAAATCTCTCCAAGACATTCTTAATTTTCTCTTTGTATTTCTTCAATTATGCAGTCAAGATTCATTTTCAGTGTTGTTAAATACAAGATGACAAATGTTTGTGGAATGGCTTAAAATCTGTTTCATTGACTTAGTAAGATTTTTTCAATTTTATACATGATACTATATTTCATAAACTTCTATTATACCATATTTTGTGTAACAGAAGTGGCAAATAGCCACTTAAATTTTTTTTTCGGCTAGATGGCGATCTGTCTTTTGCAGTAAAACTGCTCAGTGTAGATGTCCAAGCTGCACTGAAAAAACTCTGCCTAGTCGTTCCTACAAGACAATTTTTTGTCATAGGTTTACTGGAGCTGAAAGTTATTTCTTTTACTCCTTGCTTGGATTCTGCTATATAAAAACTGTTCTGAGCTTCTGTTGTGTCATGTTGCACTTGCTTTCTTGATACTCTAATCATCTATTCTGGGACTTTGTTATCTCTAGCACTCTTTTCAGACCTTCTTCCTTACGGTGAAGTCTCAGTCCAGACCCATAACTTCTAATCATATTAATGGATTTGAAAAGTCCAAAGAGGAAGCAAGGAGGTGTAATCATAACACTAAATCATTGCATGATCTCAGTGTTGTAAGCCTTTGTTTAGGATTTCACTGTTGCCAAAACAAGGAAAATGTCAGTTGCTGACTAGGAGATTCAGTGACTATTGCAGGAGTGTTCTCGTGACTAGCTATCATTTATGAAGTGTGAATGTCTTCTTATGTTGTTTTATTAACTTTTTTGTAGGGAGGAGGGGGAATGCATGTATATGTTTTCTGTGCAGTTGATTACAAGTTTATAAACTTTTCTTGTGGAACAGTATCAAATAATACAACTTAAAGAATCTTCCTCTCAAACTGAGAGGTCTTTCAGTATGCTGTTTTGCTCTGTTATGGTCATGTGTGACACGTGTTCATTATGTATGTGAGTTTGTAGAAAAATGTGAAAAGTATTAGTTACGCAGTAGTTGAAGCAGTGTATATAGTTACACAACTTACACTTCTTTGCACTATTAACATTCCTGTTCTCTGACCTTAAGACTTGTGAATCACACATTTCTATGCTCGAGACTGCTGATTAGGATGCTAATTATTACTAAGATTATCAAACATAGAACATAGGGTTATATATTGGCTATGTAACTCACATTTTTTTCATGCTGAAATATTGCAAATCTGAAGGGGGTACCCTTAAACCATTTTGTATAATCACTTTAGTCTTTTGTTTCTTGTCCTTTGATGGTTTATTGTCATAGAAGTCTTTGCGTTTGTCTGTTACTTGTCTGTTTCAGTTTATTTCCTCTATCCCAAACATTCATGGTTTGTTAAAACTACATAAAGACTGATTCAAACCACAAAGTGTGGTGCTGCATAACAAGAGAATGGTAGGTTCCTTTAGGTCACTGAACATAGACCTTTATAATAGATCTACAAGTTCATAAACTATGTTTGTTAAGACACATTCAGATTGTCATTCTTATTCTGATTTCTGGTGCTATTTGTTAAGCATTTTACAGCTTGGCTGGTAGTCCTACTGCTTTGGTAGTTTGGACATTTATGATTTGTCCATTTGTGGATGTCTGAAACATCCTTTTGGATGTGTGTTTATTTTTTTCTTACATAAAAAGAGAAAATTATCATTAAGATTTTTCCTAAATTATGATTTACTTTGCAAGATCGCTTTCACGTGGATAGGTTAAAGCCCTTGAAAAGTCATCAGTGTAAATGTTGAGACATGCCCTAGAGGGAACAACATCAGTGAATGATACTACATTTTTAATTCACTAAGTTTTAAAACACTTTCTTATACGACATTCATTAGCAAACTCACAGCTCAGCAAGACAGTTAAGAGGTTATTTTTGTAAGCATTGAGATGCCTTATTTGGTTTCAGGTTCTGTTCCTGTTCTGTGCAGGCTGTGTGGGAAACACGTGCCAGGAATGATCTGGACCTTTTATAGATTTATTTTAATGTGACAAGATTAAAATTTACATTCTGTGGGTGCCTACCTAGTATCAAGTGTTGCTTAAGGTGAGGAAACTCAGTGGGACTGGTGCTTTTTTATTCCATAAATGTACTGTCAAAATATTAAGAGTATGTAACAGCTTAGCAGCTAAGCTCTGTATACTTACACCAACATGCACTCAGGTTGTTGTTGAATTATGGTTATTACATATGGTCCCTGTCCCGAAGACCATATAGTCCAGGACAAGCTGAAAGAAATTCAGATGTAGTAAGCACAAAGTCTGAGATAGCAGGGTCTATTTGGTTTGTCCTTTGTTTTTGCTAAGTAAGTTCTTTGGTGTGTGAGGAGAAAATAACAGATTTGTGAAGTATTCCTCCTATTTGCAAGGAGCAGTATAGAGTCCCGCAATCCTTACTCTTGATGGTTAGATGACTAATAGCCTTGACTGTGAGGGTGATCTAATTGTACTTACATACTTGAGTGAAGCTTAGGGACATTTTGAGTATGTAAGACTGGAGAAAAATGACTCTGAGAGAAGAGAGTTCTGACTTGTTCAGATAAAACTATTATCTGAAAAACTTTGCTTAAATTATATATCATGAAGTGTAGTAAATGTTGATATTCCAAGGAAAATAAAAGGCACAATTGAATTTGTAAACTTCCTGTAAAAACCCCCAAATCCTAGACTGGATGGATGTTGTTTGAGGCATTTACTGACAGTGTCAAATTGTCTTAGTTTCAGTGGAAATCTGCCTTAGGCTTCTGACTTGTGCTTGTCCTAAATTTGCTGAAGTGCTGGAGAAAATGAAAAGCTTGTCTTGCCATCATTTCTTTCCCTGTTTTTGCAAGGTTGGAAAGAGATGTTAACTTTTCGTAACTTTTTAGACAACTCGTTTATTTGTGGACTTTTTCATCTTTTCATGTTTTCCATGATAAACAAGTCACAATTAATACATATCCAATAGCTTGATTGCTACTTCATAAGAAACAAGTAGTGATTTCACAAAATTAGAATAGGTACAGACAGTTCTGTGCTATGAGTGGCGTGAAGAGAGTCCTCTGGATCTTCAGAAATTCTAGGGTAAGGAGGAACTATGAGAATATATAAAGGGGAGAAGCCATACTGGCTTTGAAGAGCTGACGTTTCTGGAATTCATGGCTACCAGCTTGTAAAACTGAAGTAAATTTAGGGTTTTCTAGAAGAAATAAAAACTGGAGAGATGTATGAGTAGCAGGATCGGGCCGCTCAAAGTCTGTTATTCCATCTAACAAAAATTGGACAGAATTTAATTCAGAAGTTCCTGGTAGTAGCAGTCCTCTGTTGTTAAGCAGGCAGCTGTGGAAGTCTTAAAAAAGTATCTTCGATGTTCCGCTCATCTCATCAAACCTTACAAAGGGGAACTATATCCTGTTGTTTTAGTTCTGCTACATGTGTCCAAAACTTGTGGACCCACCTTTTAATGTTACTTTGGCTCTTTTATGTGTAGAAAGAGTTTGGGGTTTTTTTGTTTGCTTGTGTAATTGATGTTAAAAGCAGTTTTCTAAGTAATATGCCATGACCAGGTGATGTTACAGAATCCATACTGTTGTAAAAACTTGGGCCTCCAGAAGGTAATATTTTTTAAGAGGAGAAACTCATATATGTCTTGATCTCCTTTAATCTGTTACAATAGTATTACATTTAGCTAATCCTTATGGATGACATACAGAAGTCATAGAAAGTAGCTGCAACTGTTGAACAAGGGAAGGGGCTGGGAAGCAGGGTTAAAATTTATCCACAGGAATGTTACATATCTCCTTTGTGTGTAATTTTCATGGTTTTCAATAGCTTTTCCATTCTTCACGTGCTCCTGCACTTTGCAAAAGCTCTTGTGATAATAGCCACTCTTCCTTGCACCATTGGTTACTTTACATGGTCACAAATATTAACTTGTGTGTATTCAAATATAAATGTGGTTCTAGTGCAGCAATTTTTTTTTTTCTGGTGTTTTGTGCAAAACAACACTTCATAACAGAAATGTGCTGTTTTGACAGTTTCCCATTCTGGACATTTGTACCTCATTTTCCCTTTAGAATTGCAGGTGTACTGTCAAACACTGTTTTACAAGCCTTTTATGCTAGGTAATAGTTGTGTTAGCAAATATTTTCAGCTCTTTCATGATACCAGTTATCCCCTTCTTATGTAATACAGTTTCCCATGTAGCTTTTTTCCTTCTGCCATTTTGGATTTGAGCCCTTGTGCTTGGTAGTTCAGGTTTCTGTAATAAGATTTGTTTGATTGGTCAAACAGGAATGTCCCATTCAGTTCTTTTGGCAAGATCCAAAGCTTTTCATCAAATCAGTATGGGTACCAGTATGCTAAATGTAACAGCATTTGTCAGTAATTCCTCCTTGAAATTCATGTCTTTTGAAGCTCCTCACAAAAGTAAATTTCCTAGGCATAATAGCCATGTATGGTACCTTCTGCCTCTACTGTGGAGAATACCATTTGCCTCTCCTTTCAAGTAGAAAAATTGTAAAGTTTTGCCTTCTATTTATAATAGTTCACTCTGTGTTCTGGTTTTCTGGTATAATTTTGAGAGGAGAAAGGTAATAGTCATGTCAGGCAGAGACTCGAGTACTAGTAGTTGTTATGGCAAAAAGCATATACAGCAGTTTCTTTTTCATACAAATTAATAGGATATGTTGTCATATGTTTTCCTGATGTAAAATACATCATTAGTACTTCTGTGATATTTGCATCTCCTGTTGTAGATAAGTCATTAATGTTTTGTGCCAGTGGCAGTTGTTCTCTAAACATATAGTAGCAAAGGACTTGGTCATCAACAGTGTATGTTCATGTGATATTGATGAAATTAATTGGGGTTTTTTTTTTTCTGAATTAGTTCAATGTTTGAACAAATGTTATCTGCAAGTAAAATAGACTTTAGCTCAGTGGTCTGATATTACCTTTTGGTCCTCTGTGCATACACATACACATGAACCCTTCTCTAGCTGGGAATCGTAAAATCTTCTGCTAAGCTGTTTGGGTAATAAGAACCATAAAAAGCCAAACGCGGTTCATGTATGTTCATGTAAGGCTTCAAACACAAGTATTCTACACCAGAAGTTGGAAGGGTTAAAATATGTCTGTAAATTGACAGGCAAAGAGCCTCGATCCATGACCAGTTCAAATTGGGAGATCAGCCTGGAGCTGTTACTTAGTGCTAGCAAAGATAGTATAATTTCATAGCAGAGTGTGTCATGATTTTTCAGAATGTCTTTTTTGTTTTGTTTTTTTTCTTCTTAGCTTTGTCAGAAGTGTATAATGACAGGAGCTGTGTGTAATGACAGCTCTTACTTCAAAGCACCATGAATTCTCATAAACTAAACTATATTATTGGTAAAGCTGTATTTTATTGAAATTGCTGTCCTTTATCATATGATACTAAATAAAAGGAAGAATCACAGAATAATTGAGGTTGGAAGGGACTTCTGGAGGTCATCTTGTCCATCCTCCCTGCTCAGGGAGGGCCACCTAAAGCAGATTGCCAGGACTATGTACTGATTTTTATTGTCTCCAAGAAGGGATATTCCACAACGTCTCTGGGCAACCTGTGCCCACTGTTCAGGCACCCTAAGAGCGAAGAAGTGGTTCTTGATGTTCAGATAGAACTTCCTGAGTTTTAGTATGTGCCCACTGTCTCCTGTATTGTCACTGGGCACCACTAAAAGGAGCCTGGGCTTCATCCTCTTTGTACCTTCCCTTCAGGTTTTTATCTACATTGGTAAGATCCATCTGAGTTTTGTCTTCTCCAGGCTGAACAGTCCCAGCTCTCTCAGCTTTTCCTCATATTCCAGTCCCATAATTATCATAGTAGCCTTCTCTGGACTCCCTCCAGTAGCCCCCTATCTCTCTTGTACTGGGAAGCCCAACACTGGACCCAGCACTCCAAGTATGTCCTTACTAGTGCTGAGCAGAGAAGGATCACCTCCCTCAACCTCCTTCTCCTCACACAGCCCAGGACACTGTTGGCCTTCCTTGTCCCAAGAGCACATTAATGGCTTATATTCAACTTGCAACCTGAAGTCTTTTGCTACTAGTCTGTGTTCCAGCTTTGAAAGAAACCATAATGCTAAGAGGGCCAATTTCTTTTATGGTTCAGTTCATAATTCTGCTTGAAGATCCAGGTTCCTTGAGTATGATGATAGTAGCTTTATAGTACTAAAAATGGATTTGTAATTGCAGATCAACTGTCTTTAACATTTCTGAGATCACTGTTAATATTTTTCAGTCCTATATCAAAATAGAAATGTACAAGATGCAATACAAATAATATGAATCTAGAAGAGAAAAGATGTGCATGCTGTTGAAACTGGGTTAAAAATAAATGCAATGCAACTAGATAACTGCTTTTTTGCTTTCCCCCCTGCCCCTTCAGTATGTTCCCCTTTTTCTCTGGGAAAAATCTTTTGGCAGAAAATTCTTAACCTTTGTTCTGTATCACTAATGGAAGAAAGGGCAAATGTTGTAATAATGTTTGGTATCCTTAATTGGCTTAATACTACACATAAGGAATACCCCAAATTATTAAAGTAATTTTCTTTTTTTTTAATATATTAAAAAAAAGTCATAGTGGTGAAACTACAATTGCATTCCTCCCCCAGCTACCAAAAGCAGGATTTTTCATCAGTTGCTGAGCTGAAGGTTCCAGTGCATTGAGGTCAATGAATGCTTCCTGAGCTTGAACAACAGTTTGATCATCCAGGTCATAAGTCAGTTTGGGCCCAAAAGCATTACAATGATATGAACACACAGCCTTTCAAACTTGTGGTCAGATTTTAAGGCTTGGTGCTCTTAAAGTTGATGGCAGGCAAGGACTGCAAGTCTTACATCTTTCCTGTCCACTTGTGGTTTCTAGCCCTTTGTTCCTGCCTGCTAATTCTTTCTCAGGCTTCTTAGTTCATCCCAATCCAGATTTTGATTTTGGAGAACCAACTTCATTTGCTAATGTTTTTAGAATTAAACTTTGCTAGGCTATCTTAAAATGACCATTCAGATGCATGCTGTACTCTTCAGGAGCTCTTAACTACTAGAGGGGGAAAAAATTACTGCAGGTAGTCTTTTTGTTTGGAATTTTTTTTCCCCTGCTTCATCACAATTTGTAACTCACCGTAACTGTGTAAGAGTACCATATTCTCATCTCTTTACGTGGAGACACTTATTTGTTAGGGAGGAAGTCTGTTTCCATGATTATTATGAATTGATCTTGGATTGTGGTGTCCTCAGTCTTCACTGGTGCTCAGCCCTGACTCTTGGGAAGCAGCAGTTCCTGTGGATGGAATCCTGATTGGCTTTTCCTCTGAACCTTGCCCTGCATCAAGAGTTGTCAGTGGCCACAACCAAAATCAGAGGTCTTAGAAGTTTGGGCCTGCTATTGCAGTGCAGCACTTCGTGCTACATTTCACATGCTTGTTGTAGCTCTAGTAAAAGCTTTCATAAGAGCAATGCTCAACTGATTTCCCTGTTTATTTGGTTTTCTTTTGTTCCAGATATTCACGTTTGGCTGTAGGGGTGATGTGGGGAATTATTGAAGCCATGTCTGCCCTTTTTCCCACAGCTAACTACACCAACAGTTTAGCAATTTGTTCTGAAATTCCCAAAAGTAGATGGAGCCGTAACAGTACAAGACATCTGTGTGGTTTCAGTAGCACCAGTAGTGTGACAAGCAGATACTGTTTTGTTTGCAGAGGATTCTGGAAATGGAAGGTCCTGCTGCTGTTTTGTAGCTAATTGCAAACTAGCTTATATCGTTACTAAAAATAGCTGTCATTGCCTATTGTGAGTTCTTTTAAAACATTAAAAATAATATTAAAACTCAACTACTACTACCAAGAAAACCACAGAATCTTCATAATCTTTGGCACTGTTCCAAGTACAGTAATGAATTTGTCTACTTAATTTACAGGGTGGTTGTCTGGAAGAAATGTTTTATTTCAGTTTAAGAGGTTATTCATTAAACATTACCTGTTAGGAAATTTTATTTTGGCTTTTGTACTAATGCAAGTGGATTTGACAGTAGTCTCTAAAATATCTGAAAGGATAGATGTTGTTTAAAATTATTTAGAAAGTATGGAAGCAAAACCCAAGATTTATTAACTAAACCAAACTAGGCATTTCAGTATAGAGAAGGGGGAAAATCCCCAACAACACTGAGAAAACTTCTGGAGAATGGAAGTAGCTAAGCCTTTGAGGGATCATATGTATCCACCATTTTTGCTTCTCCTTGGCAATTCTTGAAGAGCGAATGGATGTGGAGTGTAAACTTTCATTAAAAAAAAAAAAAGTAGCATGCAGCCTAAGTGGTGATGTGTGATCTCGCTAAATGATGCTTAACTGAACTCTTGCTTCAATCTGTTGATATACAACAGAAAGTTCTAATATTCAGATTTGAAACCAAATTTCTAGAATGAGGACTTTTAAGCTAAACTTGTGGTTTGCATGGGTGGAGAATAGCAAAGGGTGTGTAGGTGTAACCAGTTGGTGCGTCCTGTTTCTTACTGTTTCAGAGGAAAGCTCCAGTGTCCTCAGCTGCTGTCAGAAGTGGCTCTTCACCTGAGAGAAATGAGATAAAAAGACTCCACGTGTCTAAAGTGTGCATCTACAATCTGAACTTATCTTTGAGTGAAATACATTGATAGGGTTTGATGAATTATTCAACTTCCAGTAACATTATTAAGCATCAAGATAGAGACATTTTTATTTGCAGATATTAGAATTGATACATGCATACAATGAAGGATTGCATTTTTCTTGATTATATTTACCTGCTGTGTGGGAGGAGTTACTAAAAGATGTTAGTACAGAAATAGTAAGAAAGGTTGACGGAACTGTCATTTTAACTTTGAGGTTTAGGGGGAGGAGGAGACTGGGTTTTTGCTTGAAAGGGGCAAACAGTCTCTATAAACAAATTCACTTGCCTATGAGCTAAAGCTGGATAGTCTTATTTCTCATTTTGCAAACTGTTACGTATTTAAGCTTTAGATACTTGCAGCAAAATTCTTATATATATATATAAATGAATCATATGTGTGAATCATATGTGTATATGAGAGCATAATATATTAATTATGCAAAAAAGCCTACCTTCAGTTATTTTGGGACATTTTGAGGGAAAAAAAATAAAGCAGAGATTATTTTAAAATACAACAGTTTGGTGAATGGTTCTATCCCAGATTTATACAGAAGGAACAAGTTTGTTGTCTTCTAATATTTCCTGTTTGGTCCTTAAAATTGACAACACTAATGCTAACTGACATAAGTACTTAAACTCACAATTGGAAATACGTTGTAAAAGATATCATGAACCTCATTTCTTTTGAAGTGTTGGAATGTTCATGCATGGAATATTATATTTATGCAGCAAACTGTAGTTTAAATGCAGAATATTTAGCATCCTTGGTAAACCATGAGGTTTTCCAACTGATGTAGCAGCAAATTCATAACGAAACGTGCCATTTAATTAAAAATAAATAAATAAAAGCTAAGAAAGAGACAAGATCACCAGAACTTCTTTTTCTAAGACTCTAAAAAGGGAATTTGACTTTTAAGTAATGAAATTATAACCATTCGATTGTTTTATAAAAATGCTAAATGATGGAAAAAACCTGTTAAACTGTAAAATGCAAGTAATTTTCCACAGACTACCAATACAGGAGAGAACCAGCTAGCAGCCACCACAAAGACTAGGTTTTAAGTAGCTGTAACCAGTTCTGTTGTCGAACCCCACAGCATGTGTATCCTGACCTACCCTTGCAAAGGACGGGTTATATGCATGGGGAGGAGGGATGAGGGAAGCAGGATTTCTGGCTAGGAGCCTGCTCTTGTTTAGATTTCAGTGGCAGAAGGCCCCGACCTCTTTCAGCTTTCTTGTTCTCTTCTGTGCAATTTCATGGTGACTGGCTGGCTTCATGATTTAGTCTAAAATAAATTGGGAGTTGATTCTTACTCTCTTCCCACCCCTGACTCTCCCTAGCTAGATTACTGTAAAGTTTTTAGAAGGATATAATATTTTGACTCTGAAGAACTATATTGTCTGGTAAAGTTTCATTATAAGGAACCACATCTAAGCTGCTAGAAGCCCTAGTGAAGGCATAAAAGTACAGAAGAATGTTTTTTAGAGGTCATTCTTAGGTTAGTTTCGGTGACTTACAGAAGGACTGAACCCTGCACAGTGTTACTTATTTTGATCTCGGTTATGTTTTCTTTGTTTTTTAACTAGACTTACCTGGTCTGTGTTTATGGAAAACTAATTTATTCTTTTGCATCTCTTCCAGTAATAGTTATGCACGAGTGCGAGCTGTGGTAATGACCCGGGATGACTCAAGTGGTGGATGGTTACCACTTGGAGGGGGTGGACTAAGCTGTGTCACAGTCTTCAAAGTCATTCCCCAGGAAGAGAATAGCTGTGCTGATTTTCTTATCCATGGAGAACGACTCAGGGATAAAACGGTAACTTTTTGCACCCGTTTAATATTCCTATTAAAACGACATAGGACTCAAGAATAGATGTTGCTTATTGTTGCTTGAAGACTAGAAAGTAAATTCATAGTCTCAGTCTAATGCTATTGCTGAGCTTTTAATCCATATCAATGATCATATAGTTAAAGAACGAATTATTTGTTTTAGGTGGAGTACCATGCATTTCCAGAATTAAGCATCTTGATTTGGAGAAATATTTTGCTATTCATGTGTTTGTTTTTTTTTTTTTCCCAAGAGAGATTTAAAGTTAAATCATGATACTGTGTTTGATAATAGCATTGAAAAATGAGATAGCCAAATTTCCCAAATAACTGAATCATTACTGAGGAATTCCTTCAAATTTTGTGTTTTTCACGGGCTATGACAAAAAGTATAAACTATATGTAAAAATAACTTTTGTGTTGGAAGAAAGCATGAAGCTGACAGGTCTAACAGTTGGTGTGGTTTGATGAACACATGGACAGTACCCATTTACCAACTACATTAAATAAAATACAAGTAATAACCTTGTCTTAAATAGCATCACAAAAGTCAGCCTCACAAAAGGAAAACTGGTATAGGATCTCCGCTATTTCTGCAACAGACTTGTGGAAGACAAAATTGGGTTACTAAGGCTTGCCTGGGTTACTTATGTACCAAACAGATTTCTGAACTAAGGGGTATCTTACCATGAAAGCAGAGTGGGTAAAGCACAAATCCTCCCATCTAAATGACTTTTTATCAAGAGCTTACTTTGTTTTTGACAATAATATTGACTCCTGTGTAAGATTAAAAGGTAGAATTGCTGCTTATACCATTCTGCTGATTCTTTCTCAAGCATACCGGTTACTTTCTTGAGGCAGAACTGTTGAGTTTTCTGCCTTGACTGTGACTGTTGTAGGAAGAGAACATATAAATAGAAATTCTGCTGACTCAGTTGTTTGAGCGAGGCGTAGTGCTATTAGCAGAGTACCCTGTGTTCCTGCACAGCTATGTGCACCTGCAGTTCCTTCCTCACTTTGCAGTAGTTCCCTTTAGAGCTTTTTTTTTTAGCCTTATTGAGGCCGTTTTTGAGGAGCTTAATTGCATTTAGAGATACTTGACAATTTTTCCTTAATTCTTAATACTTTCAACATTTGCAACTTGCCTTCAGAATCTGAGGGTAATGAAATGCTCAGAACTGAAGGCTGGTTTAATGTTTCTCCCACATGCATATGAAAATGTCACAGCCATCATCATCCTGATCTATTTGCTTACTCCCCTGCTTCCCCTGGGCAAGCCTTGTTTCGTTTCCACTTCTGGTAGAAGGCTTTAAATGTCTCTGCTTCCCTTCCTGTCCAAAATTGAACTCATTAGTATGAATCTGTTTTCCAAGCCTTTATTGTCCTGAAATTGGTGGGGTTGGGTTTTTTTGTGTCCTATTCTGTGCCTGTCTGTCCCTCCACCCCTGCAGGGCAGATTTTGAACTTAGCTACAGTTTCAGGAAGTTGCTGTTGGAAGTCAGCCACTCAAAAGCACAGAGATGAAAGAAACGCAACTAGAAGACCAACTTTTCAGTACATATTGAATAAAGCTCAAGGAGCTAACAAATACAGGTATAGACTGTGGGGAAGAATATTGTAGAGCCAGTGATGGCAGTGAAAAAGCAGCTACATTTGCATGTATTTCCTTAGGCTTCAAATAATGCACTTATAAGCAACAGATAACGTGTAATAAATTAACAACAGAGATGCACAGTATGCAACAAGACCCCTGTTGGCACAAAAGAGACAAGATCCTACATTAAGGTGTGTGAGGACATGGTTAGGTCATGGCTTCTTCAGAAGAACTTTTATCAGGGACTGGAAGATAAATTCTGTTGGATGGGGATCCAGTCACTAATCCTAAAACTCTCCTGACCCTTATGCTTTCAATATAGTTAGTGGTGGTTTTTTAAAGAATTTGTTCTTAGGATATTCGTGTGCATTTTCTGTTCAAGAATAATTTTTAACATTTTCTTTAATGAAGCCAAACAGTTGGAGTTTTAGTCTTCATAAAATCGACAGATAACTATTATATTTTATAAAACAAAGAAGATACCAAGAAAAACAGCAACCTAGAAGTTGACATGTAATTGTCTGTTCTAACTGAAAGAGTGGAAAAGGTTATGTGCTCAAAAAAGGGCAACCCTGAAAAGAACTGTTCCAAGATTACTTTCGTTGCATAAAATGCTATTTTTAAATTTTTTTTCTTAAAAAAATAAAGTAAAAGTGGAAGTTGTTTTGGGTTCATCGTGTTTGCTGCTGAGTAGGGACCAAAGATTTTGATTATCTGCTGATTTTGATTAAGAGTTATATTGAATCTACTTTTTCTGTGGTCCAGCATCTCTGTAATCTCATTTTAGAACGACCATGGTATGTAAATTTGTATACCTGGATAATTTCTGCAGTTAGTCATACGCTGTTTAGCTGGTTGCTCCGCAATTGTATTTGCAAAGATAAAGCAACAATGTTCTTTTAGAAAAGCTTCCTAAACCATTTTGAACCTTTCAATTATTCAGCCTTTGGACACATATGTCTTCAGGAATGTTTAATTGTAGTATTATTGTATTATCTAGAAGTCATTACGTCTCAGTCAACTGGACCACGATTCCTAGTTCACTCGCTTCTTCTCAAGGTACACACAGCCACTTCTGAAAATACCCCGGGTAATAAAAGAAAGTAATGCTTGCAAATGGAATCTTTCTCACCTCACCTCAAGTCATACTGTACACTGTTAAAATACCTTTATAACTGGGATTATATTTTTATTTCCTCTGGCCAATAATATAATAAAATAATAAAGATATTTTAGTGAACTGTCTCAGTTTCCAGAAAAGATGCAAAAATTCCTATACTAGAAAACCTGTAGCATGGAGCATTTTTTTGGGAACCAGGGAAGCATGAGGTTTTGAAATACCTCAGTTTAGAGAACAAATGGAATTCAGATCCATGACTTTTGCCTAAGATACATGGGAATCATAGTGCCAGTATTAGTGTTCAACGTATACGTCATTAAAAAGGTGGAATTTATTCCAAAGCAACTTGAAATCCATAGGTGAGGTATTTGATAGAGAGAACCTCCAGATGCCCTTTAAATGGTTATACTCAAAAAGAATGAGAGCGCTTAAATTTATTCTACTCTAATTTCTTGTAAACAAGCTTTAGTTACTTGTTTCTCCAAGTATTTTACCATATGCATTTAATGCTTATGGTGCAGCATTTAATATGCAAGAATTTAATTAGGACTATAGATCTCAGTCTGTAAGTCAGCCATATCATTAAATACTTCAGTGTTTTGATGTTCAGTCCCAGAGTTCCTTGCTGGGGGATTTCTCATTGTTTCTATGTTTACCTGATTTAGATTGCTATCAGCCCTTTTACAAACTGACTTAATGTAGAACTTCCATAATTTTGTGCAGTACTGAGCTATTTAAAACATTTCTTGGAGTTCACGAGAACCATCTTAATTATCTGAGAATAAAATCAAAGTGGTGTCTCCACAGAATTAATATAGGAGAGGGAATTCTCCCTCCTTGTGTAGATCTGCATTGGAATGTAAGAATATTTGGGAAGACTTTGACATAATTATCGTTTCCTCCTTTATTGTACTCACCTTCCTAGATCTGGCTCCAGACAGTCTGCTTGAAACAATTGCACTCCCTTCTAACCTGGTCAGGTCTTCTACTCTTTTTTTTAGTTTATTTACAGTAGC
The DNA here is from genome assembly GCA_013401255.1 of Urocolius indicus. Lineage (NCBI taxonomy): Eukaryota > Metazoa > Chordata > Aves > Coliiformes > Coliidae > Urocolius > Urocolius indicus. Next base: position 383,544 of record WBNH01005530.1, read on the forward strand.
TCTCTTCTATCTTAATAGCACTAATGTTAAACATACGTTAGGCTTAAGCTTACAGAATTTTAGACTTTGGAGAATTTTACATTCTTGAATAAAAAGTCTGGTTTATTTTCTTCTTCAGTCCTTTGACATACAGGTTTTTACTGAAAGAGTAAATTTGGCTTGTGTGTCAGGAGTGACAAATCACAGTTTAAAATCTTCCTTTTGAAATCTGGTAATTGTGTAAAGGGAGGTACACAAAGCTGAAACTGAATAGAAAGGGTGTTCTAAAAATCTGCTAAAAAATTTATCATTTACTTTTTAAATTGGCTTTAAAATTTGAGAAGAGATTAATGCTGATGGACTGTAGTACAGTCCTTACGTCATCATACTTTTTGAACTGAAAAAAAAAAATAAATGAATATGCACATAATAACGATGATCCTGTCACAGTCATGGTGGCACTGAGGCCATGTGCTGTATAGCACGAATATACTAAGGTCATGCTGTGTGATCCCAAGGCTAGAGCAGAAAAGGCACTCAAAAGTTTCATCAAAAACTATATGGATAGGTATTCCTAGATTTGGGTTGGTAGTGAGAAATGGTGAAACTGTCTGTCTACATGTAATGTTGTAAACTGTTGAAAATACAGCTAGAAACCAGTAAAATAGTATCCAGTATCTAGAGATGTTGCATTATGGGATCTGTTGTCAAAATAGAATTATATATCAAATGCAATAGGACTTTTTATATGTTTCTGAAACAAGCCCTTAGTAATGCTGTTAAAATCTTAAATACTTTTGTTTGATGATATTTGAATTTCAAGCGTTAAAATTCAAAATTTCTGACTTTAGTGTTTCATCTTGTCTACACAAGACAAATAGTTTCTAATCTATTTTAAAAATGTAGCTTATAGAGGTGAGAAATGTGTAGCAAGCATTTTTTAGTAGCTATTAACTCATTAGTGTTGCACTTAAAATATTATTCAATGTCAGATGTCATTTGCATTAAATAGTAGTCAGCAGACATAGGATACATATTTATGTACTAAGAATGTAGAGGGATGCTTGATGGGTGCAGAGCTCTTCTGTCCCGAGTCTGGTAACTGCAACATTTCCCATTACATGTTGAGGTGGTTGCTTCATACTGGCATGTAAGTCATATTAAATTTCCAAATGAGAAAAACTTTCAGAATAGTAACCCATGTTTATTAAAAAATACTTTTTTTAAAAAGCCTTACTGAATATACAGTTTTGCATGTTTTTGTTATTAGGGATATTAGATATTAGGAGATATTAGATATTAGGGAAAGTCTACCTAATGAGGTTCAGGAAGGCAAATTTTTGGTAACCTTATGGCAGAGTATGACATCATTTTCACATATGATGTGAAGAGTTCTGAACTGTGGCAAAGGGCAGTAAAAATAATTGGAGTTTTGAATGTTTGAAGACTCCAAAGGAAATAAATCAATATGGCTGAAAGCTTGGCTTCCTTTTCCAGGCTTTGGAGACACCTGTATTAGGGTATTTCCTCCTCAGCACCAATGATAGTTTGCATGCCTCAGCATAAAGAAGCCTCTGACAGCTTTGGGTTTAACAGGAAAAGAAGACATTGTTGCTGCAAAGCATAGAAATGTTTTGGGGAGGAAAATGATGCTTTAGGAAATGGTTGGTATGGTTTTTGTTTGGGCTGGGGTTTTAGTATTTCTGAATGCAACAAAAACAATTGGAGGCTGGTATTTATAGATTTGTGTCCCACTGTTAATTCTCACCTACAAGTTTTTGAGCTTTTTCTCCGCTGAGGCAGGCATGAAGTCATTCCCTGTATGATTCTTATGTCTGATAACACATGAAATTTTGATGCAACTGTTTTTTTCCCTTTTCAATACCCTTCACCACTTACATCTGCTGGGTTAACTGGTCTGTTTTCACATAGCTTTAGATCTAAAAAAATCATTGTTATCTTGTCAAATTTTTTGTTTCCTTAAACCAAACTGAAAACAAGTACAGTGTTGGATAGGATATTTCTTGTTTTGTTCATGATTGCTTGTCTTACAATGTTGAGGGTTGGAGGCCAGAGGTGGGTGGTGGCAGTGTTAGTTTTTGGTTTGGGAGTTTTCTGGTTTCATTTGTTTTGTTTTTAATCAAGGCTTCTATGGACTAAAATTTTAATCCAGTAGTTTATCTCCAGTGATATTATCTTTTAAAAATACTTGTAATCCAAGTGTGAGTTTCCAGTGTAAAGTAATTAGCTCCTGTGGGAGCAGGTGTTCATTGAGATGCTATAGAATCAGTCTTGCAGTACTGTTTATTGATATTTTGTGTGAAACTGCACTCAAAATATAGTGTGAAAACAGTTGGTGTCTAATACAGTAACTCTCCCCAAAAGCATTCACAGACCTAGAAAATTCCGGTAATGCAAGAAATCTTAATTTTAAACTTTTTTTAGGAGGAAGCAAGTTGAATAACATCAAAAGCAACAAAGAGCAATCATTCAATACACCATAAAACTGCAGAATGATACTTCTTTGCTGCAGCCCATTTTCTTGTACTTCTGCAGCAGACAGCTTCATTCCTGTGCTTTCTTTTGGGCAGTTGTACCTATGTATCGTTGACATAGTTAAAGTGAAGTGACAGAAATTATTTTACTGCTGAAAGTGTTTATATGTGTAGAAAGAAGGTCATCATTCTAGAGATAAAGCTAAAAGTCAATAAAACTTGGCAGTAGATTATTAATAGTGGGGTGTAGGGTAGGGGAAATAAATAATGAAGAGCAGGAGAAACAACTCTATTTGCCTATGTAATAGTTGGACAATAAGAGGAGAGGAATAATACAAAGGATATATAAGAATAATCCAAGAACAGACAGATTTTTTTTTATATGGAGATTTTTTTCCTCAAGTATGTTCACAATCGGCCTCGCTTTTCCCACACTGTTTAAGAAACTTTGTATTTTACTCTCAAAAAGCTCAAGATGTCATAAAATCTAAAATGAAACTTTGAAAATACATTAATGTTGAAATGATAGAATATTAAAATTCCTCATTCACTTCTCTGTGTAGGATTTTCAGGTTTTAGCCATCATACAGAGGCACAGTTTGTCTTGTTAAGCATTTTATTAGGCCTAGTGCTACAGGAGCAGATCAGTGCATGTTCTTCTGTGCTTTCTTGTTCACCTTGCACTTTTTTTGAATCAAGAAACAGTCAATATAACAGTGTTAAAAAAATAATTTTTGCAGGTAAATTAAATATGCAAACATATTTTAAAACCCAACCACATTCACTTCAGGAAATGACATGAAGGCTACAACCTGGCTGCATAACTGAATGTGTGTGTATACTTGTAATGGTTTTGTAGCCAAATAATTCTGTTAATTATTCCTAATTACTACTTTCGTTATAGCTGAACATGAGCCATATATGCTTGTGTTGAGGTACAGGCAGGAATACATTCAAAAATAGGGATTCTTTTCATTTCTTAAAACCAATTCTTCTATATTTCTTTCTTTTGTATGGTAGCTTTGCTGGGAGAAAACCTGGCCTGGCCTGAAAGCAGCATAAAATTAGTCCAGTACTGAAAAAATTTCTAGAATAAGTACACCAATAAAATTCGTAGTGATACAGTAACGCCTGATGTTGACATAGTCACCTTTTTTTCAGGGTGGGGCCTGTTTCGTTCCCTGGACATCTGACATCTCTGTACTGACACAAATGCTTACTGTAGACGTGAGATACTTTTGAGACCAGGAAGGGTTCACTTAGTGTACAGATAGTGTCCTTAACTCATACCACTTGCCAGCGACTGTTAGTCATAACAAAAATGAAGTTAGAATTACTTCCTTATGACAGGAAGAAATTTAAAAAGATACTTTTATTTGCTCTTATGATGTATGTTTTCAAGTAATTAATGAAGACTCCGTGTTTCTTTCTCTAATTTTATGTATTGGTTAGTGATATCTTTTCCTCCTGTCTTCTTTCTGGAAGGTGGTCTTGGAATGCACGTTAAAGAAGGACCTCGTTTACAACAAAGTTACTCCTACTTTTTACCACTGGAAGATTGATGACAAAAAGTTTGGCCTCACATTTCAGAGTCCTGCTGATGCAAGAGCATTTGACAGAGGTATTCGGAGAGCAGTAGAGGATATTTCTCAAGGTACATATTTCAGGTGAAGAGGTTGGCCAGGGTAGGAGATAGTGAGAGTTTAGTAATTGAGAAGTCAAAGCACTTTGCGTTACATTAATGCTGACAGTATTTAAGGATGTGGATTGATCTATTACATATTGAGATTTTAATATAGTACAGCTGGTATTTCTAAAGTGCTGTTTGTCCAAATGTCATAAATTGTTTCACAAACACTAGTAAGGCAATTCACAAAACTTCTATATGTAGTACAATCTTGCTGCTGCTTTTTTTTTTTAAAAAAGAAAATAGAGGAAGCTAGAGTGTTACAGGGTCTTACTTGGATCTTCTTCTTAGAAGCTTGTTACAACCTCTGTGTTGTTAGAGGATAAGCTATGAAGCTAAATGATTTGAGACACGTTGAGTTCTCTTTTTATCTGCACTTATTTTCAGTTAATAGTTTTGTGTACTATCAGCTGACAGTAGTTCTGAGGATCAGTCTATATGGGACACAGGAAAATTTACTCTAATAGTAATATGGCTAACTGGTTCTAAAGCTTCACTGACCTCATGGAGACTAGGGAGAAAACGGAAGATGACCATCAAGGCTCAATTCTGAGCTGAAAACATGATCAATGTGTTGCTGGATGGGGAGAAGGAAGGAAGGAAGAGAACAGGTGTCCATTGAATGGAAACAAGGTCTCTTTTCAGTGTTGTAAAAAAATAACTTGGAGAAATTTCAGCATATAGTCTGTGCTATGATGTGCTGTAGATTTAATGTGTGTTATATTAGAAAGGGAGAAACATGTTTCTGAAGGGAAATGTTTTTTGACACACTAGAATGGTTTCTTTTGAATTGTGCTGATATCATCCATATTCCTGCAAGAGAAATAATTAGAAAACATATGAGTCGCTTTTCTCTCTAAGGGTCTCACAGTTGCAATTTCTGCTAATTTATAGCAAAATATAGCACAGCATGCACTCATGCCAACCAAATATGTCTGCCTTTAATTTTCAAAGTAGTACATTAACAAGAACATACTCCCTTGCTTCTGACTTCTGGTGACACTTTGAAAATGCTTTTACAAGAAAGGTGTGAACAAGAGAGGATTGTGACTAGGAATACTTGGTATTTAAAATACAAAATGTGGAAATGAATGGTGCTTGTTAAAATCAACTTGAAATACAATGATCTGCTAGTGAAAGAAGAATATTTGTATAATCATAGTTGGATGCTGAAGGATGACATGGTCTGCTGGAAGCAGTAAAGTATAAATAAAAAGAAAGTAACCTTGTCTCTTTTTTTGTTGTTTTGGGTTGTTTTTTGGTTTTTTTTTTACTTTTTCTGTAGGTTATCCACCATCCCAAAATGATGTTGAAGTGGCAGAAGGTTGCATTCAAGTGAGTATTTAATTTTTTAATTAATTTGCAGTTATTTTTTGATGAAATTCATTGAACAATTGTTTCATTAATGAGAATAAACAAAGTAAGAGCGATAGCAAAATTTAGTTTCATGAATTAAGCTCCAGAACAGTTATCTAACAGAATATTGTCTGTCCTAAACTAAATAGTCAATATTTAATAAATAGAATGGTTAACTATCCTGAGTTTAATTTTTAAATTTACAATGTCTGTTCTATGTTTGTTCTCTTTAAACTCATGGGAACGAGGATTATTCTTCAGGGGAAAAGAAAAAAATAGAATGGTCAGGAATCTTCTTTTACATGCACATCCTATTTGTTTTCCTAGATTTTATGACTGACACTTCTAACTTTGTATGGTTGTAGTTCAAGAGATGTGGAAATATTGGTTAAAAGAATCTAGTCTCAACATGGGTGGAAGTTGAGATAATTTTTTAAAAGACACTGGAGACAGGGCAGTCACTTGTTGAGATGCATATTTTCCTTGACCTGTATTTGCACAATTCATTTTCTATAGGTCATAGTGGTGTAAGAGGTAAAAACTTCCCTCCTTCTGTGCCTCAGAATTATGTTGCTTTACACTAAAACCATATCAAGTGGTATAAGACTGATGCATAGGCACTGTATGGTAATATCCCATAATCCATGGAATTAAACAGCCAATATAAACGAAAGTTATGTATACATATACACAGTAAATAGCTGTAATACAATGGAGGAAAAACCTACTTGTGCCTATGTGTGCTTGTCAGTCCTCCTTTCCTATTTACAGTTTCAGGGAAAGGCTGGTCTTTATTCACACATTCAGTTGTCAGTGCAGATATTTAATATGAAGCTGATACAGAAACATGTTGACTCAAGGGACTTGATGACTGTTCAGAAAATTGATAATATTCCTAAGTGGTTTCTTGAGGGATGGAGTTTTGCCATTTATGCAGTATAGGTAGATGCAGGGTATAACCTCTGCATACAAAATCAAGACAATTAGCAGCTTACTTTGAAGATACGGGTAAGAAACAAATTACAATAGGAGACTTTAGAGTCAAGTATTAAGAAAGAATACTGCAGTGCCAATATAGCAGAGTCTCCTGGTTTCTTTCTGTGTTGTGGTAGAAGAAATGTATCTCTTTGCTTGAGTGTTGGCTTTGCAACCACTTGTTGTTCATTATTAGCAGTGATTTATTTTAAGGCACTTCAAAGTAAAATTGCTACTAATGTTAGATACTTTGGATTTTAAATGAGAACTAGATTTTCATGGGGTGGGGGAAATGTGTGCCAAAGCTAATGCAACCCTTAATCAGCTTGTAAAAGACTTGTTTAAACACACTGTTGCAAGGATTAATAATTGAGTGATTTCTACAAGCCTAATGAGATTAGAGGAAACTAATTACCTCTTGATTTTGCCGCCTAGTTATGATGCTTCTATAAGTATGTCAAAATTTAAAGAAACATCTGTGATTCTTTATATTTACAAAGTTTGTTATTGAAAACGGGGATTAGAGTGTATTTAGATAGTCCATTCTATACAGATGTAAATATAGATCTATTTATAATGGAAATAGATGAGAGATTTATATAGATATATTTAAATAATTAAAACATTATGAAAAAATAAAATGTTGATATATATTTAAAAACCCATCTTTTTGAAAGTGCTGTCTCCATATATAAACTTACAAACAATCCCATTCGGTGCAAACTTATTCTAGAATAATCTGTCACGTTCCAGACAGGAAAACATATTGAGGATTTGGGCTGTGATTAGATGACAAGAATAACCTGTTTTCTGGAGGCAAAAAAACTGGCCATTGTCTGTTACCTTACTTCTGAATAGTGAAGAAAAAGAAATAATACTCAAATTTGCCTATCAGTAACTGTACAGGGATGGAGGAGAAATGCAGGGAAGGCTGAACTCACCCTCATGTAGCTATGCTTCCTCTGAATCAGGTTTATGTAGCAATAATGAAACTGTAATGGCAGAATTATGAATGGCAGCATAAAAAGGCTCTACAGCATTTTAGTTACAGGCACCAGGTCTACTTGTCAAGAGTGTCTTGGAAATACCAGATAGCGTACATTCTCCTCCAAATTATTAATTCCTTCCACCTTCCAAGATTGATAGTGCTGTAAGATGAATGTGATACCCCGAGTGTGTTTTTTCTAACTTTAAAAACAGTTAAAGCTACTTTGTTTAAAGATGACATTTTGTATATTTGAAGAGTCATGTTGACTTCTCCCCCTTTCTCTCTCCACTATAGTTTAAAAGGCCTAATGATATTTTTTTTCCCCTACCCTGGTTATTCTACAAGCTGTTTCACCAAATTTCTTAATAGTATTTTTGTATAGGTTTTGGAATGTATCTATTGAAGGACATTTTATTTAGCATGTGGATAGAACATTAAAGACTGAGTTGACACTTGAATTTGAGGGCAAAGGGATGTTGTTTGTTTCATCAGAACAATCTTCCAAAATAGTAATTTGTAACCTCTAAGGAGTGAAGAATAAAAGATCAGGCAGTGGAACTCCTCCATTCAATTAAAAATAAGTAATCATAAGTTGCTTTTAAAATATAAAAAAAAATAATATAAAAAAGAGAAAAAAGGTTGTTTCACACTTTTTATAGCACTTTTATTTTCACCTATATCCTCTCATAAATACTGTGTGTATTGATATTCTTCAGTTTCATTTCTTTCTCTGGTAGTTTGAATGGTAGGTAAAGTCCCCAGGATGTCATCAAGATACATTTGAAAATACTAATTTTAGTCTTTGTCGGTTATATCATCTGCTGTCACGGTGTTTTGCCTATGCAGTTCTAGTTCTCTTGCACAGCAGGATCATAGGTTTAGTGCATCTTTGAAGTATGAGTGTAGTATGTAACTTGCACATAGATTTCATTAACAGTGGTTTTTTTTAAAAAAAAAAAAAAGATTAGTGATAAAGAAAGAAAAACGTGCTTCAAACTGTTTTACTAGGTCATTATATTAGGTGATGCAGAGAGTAAATAAAATGATCCAAATAAGATCAAAACACACAGTTGTTAGACCTTAATGCCTACTTTTTACAAGTATTATCACATTTTATACATGTTGCAAGCAGTATGTGCAACTCTTAAATGCAAATCCAAAAATTAACTCTTTTGCTTTCTAGGCTGGCATTTTCTCACTGTATTGTATCTTGAGTCACTAGATAACGTTTTATAGTCTTTAAAATCTCACAGAGAAAGCATTCTTCTTACTGAAGATCAAATTTGTCATTATAAGAAGACACAGCTTCATTATAGGTTCTTTAAAGCCTCTGTTGTTAACAAATAACGTTAAAATCTTAATAGTAAAAAAACCACCATCATTTAAGAGTGTTCATACTTGATTGTAAAGATTTCTTAAGTGATTACAGTTACTTTTAATTGTTTAACAAACACACATACAAATTGTTAGTCATTAAGTAAGCCTTAGTCTTAGTAGATTAATTAGAAATGCGCAAATGAGTTAATGTAGAGCTATCTAACTTTCTGTAATGTTTGTAAACGGATCCTGAGAATGTATGTGTACTTATAAGGAAATGTACACTGGGAGTTTGATTAGGAGGTTTGGATTTTTTAGTGTAAAACCAGACATTTTGAAAGCAGTAGACAAGCAGCTTGCTTCAGCCAGTTTGCTTGTTTGTTCAAACTTTGACTAAGATTCTTTTCCTTTACCAAATACAAATTTCTTGCTCTAAAACTCATCAAGCTTCACTGAGAAAAATGTAAAAATCTTTTTTTTTTTTTTTTAAAGACGTAAATCGGAATAAATGAAATCTAGAGCTCATGCATTTAGAAGTATTTTATGTGGGGTTTGGATACTGAAATGCTGTCATCTTTTGGAGAACTGAAAAATGGAGCAGTTGAGTCTTAATTTCTTTCAGGTTTTGTTGATTCAGCCATGGTGTTATTTATAGGCTACCAACACATTTTAGCAGCCTTGAAGTCATAAGAAATGGAGCACTTATGCTTTTGAGTTTTGTGCTACTGGCAAAAGACAACCGTAGACTGATAGATTTTAAGCATAAAAAAGAAGTTTGGCTTGTTCTTTCAGAAAGAGGTGCTTTGGGCTTTTTGGTAGGCAAGGCCTGCAACTTACATGCATCTTAACTGGTTTTTTTATGGGCAAGGAAAACATAAATGGTTTGTGTGCCTTTTTGTAAATGTGATATTTAGTGACCATTCAATTTATTGTCTCTGTAACAAAGCATTTGCAGGAGTTTTATTTTACAGAAAGAACTTGACATTAGGACTTGTAAGGAAATGCGAAATAATTTATCCCTTAAACTGTATTGGTTTTGTGGAGAAGGAAATGCTACATGGTAAAACATCAGCTATATTTACTGCATTTTATAAATTTGTCTAGGTGTAGTTACTAGAACTAAATGTAATACTAATTTGTATTATCTGTTTAAAAGAAATCTAATAATATATTGTGCTAAAATGATTGGGATCTATTAAGCATTTTGTGGAGTAGTAAAAGTGAAGGAAACTTTTTTTTCTCACCAGTACACCTAACAGCCTCTTTACATCTCCATCTCTTGCTTAGTCTCTCAAATGTATGCGTTGTGGTTTTAATTTAATAGTTCTTTATTTGGAATCCCTAAAAACCTCAAGTATGTTTTATATATCCAGGTAGAACAGCATTATTATTTCAGTTCATGTCAGAAATACTTACCTGATCAAAATAGAGTTTCTTTGGCAAATACAAAAATAGTTACTTCATTGGCCTTAGAAATAGCTAAAGTAAAAGGAAGTTATTCAAATGTTTTTGAAACCTGTATCAATTATTAAAGTACAATTTAAAAGATTAAGAAAAAGACATGTAAATGCTTTTTGTGTTGGTTAGTATCAAACAACAGATTTTTCAGGCCTCAGGGGAAGTAAATACAAGAACTGGGATGCAACGGAAATGTGGTCTCTCATCCATCCTTCTGTATAATCATTAAACTTACTTAGAGGAGAACATTTTTAACAATGTTTGCAGAACAATGTTGAATTCTCTCCCAGGCTTAACTCTGGCAAACTGGGGGAAGTAAGGAAAGAAAATTTGAAGAAGAGGAGCTCAGTCTGGTTTTCATTTTCTTTACAGCTGTCATCTGGCTTTGAATTCTGCTGGAGAGCTACAGCTGGAGTCATTTTATTGCTTTACCCAGCATCCTTTTGCCTGCACGCACAGAAATGTTTTAGTAGTCTTGGAAAAAAATTCAGAGTATCTCTTAGCAACCATAGGACAGTAATTATTATACCAGCAGCTGGGAGCAAACCAGATTTCCGTTGTGCATTAAAAACTGGCGTAGGTTACTTTACAGATGATACTGTATAACCTATGCCAGTACTGTACTTTGCAGGCTGTGTTTAAAGGATATTGAATGTGGGCGGTGTAATTGCTTTGGACAGTAGAAAAGGGGAGTGTGTGCATCTGTGTTTGTGTGTAATATTCTGTGTATTAATATACCAAGCTTAGTTCTTGTGGAAAACTCTACATGTTTACTTTTAACTTAAATGCCTTTTCAATACAATAGCAGTTTTGTTTCTGAGGCCTCTCCCTTCCTTCAGGTTGTCAGTGTTTCTATTACAAATGTGGGTTTTCAAGTGTTTATGACCTTGTCATAAAACATCAAATTAGAGCAGGAAATACCATCCAAAGAAAGCTTGTTTGATATTGATAAACATGGCTTAGCTGTTGAGGATATTCTTCTGGAACTTCTGTAGTTCTGCATAGTGAATATTTACAGTCTAAATAAGATCGTAACTGAGCTGACCACTTTGAATTTTTCCCTAAGTACCAGAAGTTAGAATATGTCCTCTTAATTTTAGTGTCTAGGTTGATAGGCTGAGTATTGTGCTTTCTGAACAGCCGTCTCATGAGTTCTTGCCTTAAAAAGGTCAGATGTCTTTCCTCATCTCCTGCCACCACCAAAACTGACATTGAGGTCAATTAGCTTGAATTGTGGTGTCTCTGTTGGAATTTTAGAAAAGCATTCCTTTATAATTGCTGCATATAGGCCAGAAGGGTTTGCTTTAAGATGAAGGTTTGTGTTTCATACATCAGTATCTAGTTAGCACCGTAACAGATGATCAATGCCTGTGTCCTTTAATAGACGGAGCCCTTTTTGGCTGCCAAGGAGAGCATGTCTGTGTGAGCATGTGCCTACGTTCTCTCTGCTCTATAGTATAGATAGTTTCTTTCTGAATTAAAAAAGGTGTGAGTCACTTGCAGGAGCTGGAAAAAATGCAGGCTGTTGCAAATCTCACTGAGGACAAAGACTGGTAGTATATGATTTTTCCCTTGGAAGGAAGGAATAGTAGTTTTTGCAGTACTCATCTTTCTACCTAGACCACTCAAAATGATAATCATTGAGGGAGAAATGGGGGCTAGGTGATGCTTATCACTGTGGCTCTGTAAAATGACTTATAGCTATTGAGTGTATTCCTAGCTGAAATAGTTTCTGCTTGTAAGTGTTTAGAACATTGCTAAAACTAAAAATTGTTGTAGCCATTTCTTCCTCATTCTGAATGCAGCTCTCCTGTTGTTTGAACCAGTATTTTGGAAGCTTTTTAAGTCATTGGGCAATGTACCTGCAGGAGTACCTCCTGCTAGGAAGGTGTTTGATATTGCACTAATACTTCATGCTTTTCGCTGTTAAAATAAGTATACATCCATGAAATCTAACTCTTGGCAATCATTTCAATGTTTCTTTTGTACTCCCTTCACAGCAGTGTTTGAGAATATTTAATTTTGATGACAGCAGGGTCAATTGCTTAGCGGTGGTGTCATCATGCTCAAGCATCTACAAAAAGTACTTTTTTTTCTGGAGCTGTCTGTCTTCAGAATTTTTCAGTGGAACTTCAATCTGATGGAGTAGTTTTCCTTCATGGGGTGCATGCTCTGTAGGATTAACTGAAGCTGATCATTAATTAATTACTAATATTAATGCTTTTCCACTCAGAGAGCTTCTGAACAACACGTGAATTTAGTGATGTGATGATTTTCTTTCTTCTAAAGATCAGCTACAGAACAGCTACTTCCACTTTGTCTGGATGACTTAGAACTTGATACATTAGGCTTTTATGTACGTGAGGTGCTAATGTAATACCAAAGTAAGTTCCTTAAGTGTTTTGATTAAATGTAAACTAATGATTCAGTGCTAGTACTTAACCTGCCAGAACTTCAGATTTGGCTCTGCTTCAGTAATTTTCTGCAGTGTTTTTGTTGTTCCACTCCCTTAATGTTTTCTTCATATATACAAGTGCAGTATAGTAAAACTGAAACATACTTGTTGCTGGAAGCTGGCTGATGCCAGAATTTTCTCAGTGCTATCAGATGATGACAACCAGCTAACTTCACATTGTCTCTCAATGCAAACAAAACATTGTACAGTACATTTTTTGGCAGCCCAATGGGATTTATATCAACATACTCTACTGTGTCCTGAGTATATTCCAGTCAGTTAAGCTTAAAGAATGAGAACTGTTTGTTTTTCTGTTCTCTTCAAAATTGGATCATTTTGCAAGCCAATATTCCACACAAACATACTTTCTCTTCCTTATTTTGAGTGGTGCATGTCCTACAGATATCTCATTATATATTGCCACATGGTCTCAATTTCTGTCTGTCGAATTGCCTGATATAACCTTAATTTCAAAAAGACAGCCATTAGCTGTTTAATGCACAGTTGCTGTAATTAGATATTTTAATTGATCTAGTATGTGTTAAAACTGACTTTCAGTTTCTTTCTTGATCTTGCTTTTGATTTCTTAAGAGCTCTGACTAGTCTTATTAGTTTCATTTTTTTTCCCTCCAACTGTATATTTGTAAATATTGGCAACCTCATGGGTAAATAGAGAAAGTATAATCTCAGCAGCTGGGCTAATCTCTCCTTCCTTAAAGAAGTTCCTTGGTGTGATTTGGCAACTGAGCTACAAAAGTATGTCTGCAACGCCAATGTGGTGTTCTCTCTGCTGAGAAGGAACTCTTACTTTCCAAGGCTGACTCGTAAAGAAAATACTTGGTTAGTTTTAAGTGCTTTAAAAATGTGTATTTAGAAATACAGGTTTTTATAGCTGCCTCTAAGATATTATGGAGACTACTAATGCATTTATGTATAAACTTGGTGATTTTCGTGTGATTTTTATACAAAAGCAAAATCATTTCAAGGGAGTTCTTATGTATTCCAGACTATTCAAGAAAATACATCAGGTTCATTAACGAAAGATCATCTTTTCCAACATGAAACTGTAGTAACCAGTGAACCTTACAACAGTGCAAATTTAAGGCCTTCAGCATTTGAGGATTTCAGCACCAGGAGAGCCTGTTTTCCTAGCCAACCTAACCAGGTAAGACAACCAGCAAAAGCCGCCATTCTTAATTTACTGGCTGTATTAATGTCATAACATGTGGCTTCTGACAAGAAAGCACCTTCATTCTAAGTTATTGTATGTGGTATTATGCTCTCAGCTTCTTGAAATGATCAGTCCAAGCTTTGCAGATGAAATATTACAGCATTATTATGACAAAAGTAGAACCTTGTGAAAGTATTTACCTGTTCTTGTTGTGCAGCAGACTAGATGACTAATCATTCACTTCCTTTGAAGTCAGGTTTCTGTATTACAGATTTCTGTATCTGCCTGGAAAAGCTGTTAAAATTTTTTCAGACAATCTTAACTGGCCATAAGCTCAATCTCTGTTATATGTATACTAATATTGAGTTTTATTAGAAATATTGAAAAGTATCTTTAGAATGAGTATCTTAGATGCATCACACAGTGGGGCATTTTTTGCTGAATATTTCTAGTGAAACATTGTTTATGCTTTCTAACTGCCTGTTTAAATTAAAATAAACAGTAAACAGTATATCCATTATACATTAAAAGGATTCAGCTGTTTATAGATTAAACTATTAAATAGATTCTTAGAGAAAAAAACACTCCACCAACATGAGGAAGGCAGACATTTTTTTAAAGGAAGTCATATTTGTACAACATGAGATTGGAAAGGCAATGTTACAGCTTTTCCTTTACCAATATAGATTTTTTTTTTTTTTTTTTTGGTCTGAGCCTCAAAGAACTGAACAGTGTTTTTTTGTAGATTGTAGAATTAGACTTAATAGTGAGTTGGATAATAATTAATTTGCAGGTCTTAGGCCTAGAAAGAAACATATGGGAAGCTTTTTAGAATAAGCTTAATACAGAAGTCAAAGCAGAATGCCAGTTCAAGTAGCTGTAAACATTTCATCAGGAAATATTTGTGCTGCTTGAAATAAGGCTTTTTAACACCCTCGGTCATTCCTTCAAAGAAAGACAGGATTGTATTGAAGTCTTGTATCAGCTGCTTTCTAGCTTCTTTACTGGGCAAAAGAATCAGTGTTATCTGGAGAACTAACTTAAGTACATGCAGCTCTGAACTTCTGATGTTTAATCATTGATCTGGTCCAATTAAATCTTTGTATACATTGCCTTACATTTTTGATGCAGTTTGTCAGGGTGCAAACATATTTTTTCATCTTCCCATATACTTGTAAAGAGTTGAAAAGTTTCTCAAAGTAGAACAGGTGGACGAATAGGTGACTGCAGCTAACACCTAACAGCTTCAGTAGCCAGGGATCTTACGTGCTTGAAAGGAAAAGTGCAGGTGCCTAAAATACCTGTATGTTTTAAGAGCACTATAGATTTGGCTACTGAGAAAATGCAGTAGTGTACTGGATAGTGCCTGTACAGTAGAAATTAAATAAGAATTTCTTTGAAATGACAATGCTAGAATTAACTTATTGTAAACTGAAGTTATAGGAGATTCTGTGGAAATTTAAGTAGATATTCTTTAAAACAGTTTTCTTACATTGTAGCACCACCTGCATTCAACACTCCATAGCTTTTGCGTGGTCTTGTGGTGCACACATTTAGGGCACATTTGAACGATATTTCCCATTCAGTATGTGCACACACTGCATTGTCTCTGCTGAATTTCATGCATGTGACCATGTGGCATGACAGATCCTGAGGTTAATACCTATTGTGTTTCAATAAATATAATAACTGTTTATAAGTTGAACAGCTCAAGAAGTGCATGTTAAAACTAAAGCAATAATTAATGACAATTCAGATCTTTACCTTTAATGCTTTGACTGTTACTAAAAAACACCACAGTTCCTTGGCTCTGCAGCTTCTGACACACTAATGCGTGTTTAACTTTGTGATGACACATTCAGCCCCTCAGTAAGGGAGTTGCAAGCTGAGACAAAATATATCTGATGAGGGGAGTCAGAGAAGGCTACAGTACCAAGCAAACGTCCATGCCATATTTAAAGGTGCATCCCTTCAAGTAAAGTGTAATGCTAGTGAGTCCAGTCCTGTCAACAAAAATTTTCTACCTAATTTTAAGTTGGCTAATTGTGTTCATAATGAGCTTCTCTGGGGCATTTCAAGTTTCTGTAATATCCTGCCTCCCTTCCTGCTTCAGCTGTTACACAAAGATGGCACTTGCACTGAGTTAAAATTCTGAATGGCTAGACTATGTACATTATTGTAATTGAATTTTGCTAGTAGTTGTACCTAACTGAATCAGGATTGTGTGCTGTTCTTGAGGTTTCATGTTCCTCATACTTTCATGAAGGTCTCATTAAACAACCATTATGTAATAAGCACTTTCTTTATAAAGCTTTTGCAGTATTTCTCCTCTTTGCTTGTTTTTCAGCATTTCCGTCTTACTTTCTGAAAAAATAATTTAAGTGTGTTGCATTGAGAACGTAATGCTGCCTTGTTTGTAACATGTCAGACCTTAAGCATTTTAGTAGATGTTTGACTGGGGACTTGAATAAGAGAAGTAACTTCTACATATGTGGTGTGCTCTGCTCAAACAAATAAAAAGGCTTCAAGGACCGAGTAGAGGCCAGACTTTAGAGTTGTTAGCATTTGTAGTGATCTTCAGTGGCTAGTAGCTGTCTGGGGAACGGGAGGTTGAGGATGGGGGTTTTTTTATTTGAGGTTTGGGGTTGGTTTTATTCATTGAAACAGTGGGTTTTATTTAATGTCTTAAATGCATGCCTAGTATTCTGTGTGGACAGTGGTGTAAGGATTCTTTATGCTTGTAAGATATGATGGTTTTTCCCTTAATTATGCTCTTAATTGTTCAAAAAAACCAATTGCCCATAGCTAGTTATTCATGACAAAACAATAGGCTCTTTTGCTTGTTTTCAGACAGAACAGAGTTGAGAAGCACTCTGCTTAAGCAAACGGGAGGTTTAACTGTTTGCATGAGAGTCTAGGGAAGTATGGAAAAGCAGTGATGTTAGCCCAGTAGGTTACAACCTTTTTTCACCCTGTATTCAGACTTTGTGGAAGTCCCAACTACATGTAGCTTGGAGCTGAAAAATTAATCTTGTTAGCATTCTCCAGTTGAAACTCCCAGGGCAAAGCAGCTCTAATTACAGTTCTGTACTTAAAATATAGCACACAAGGATTATCAAGCAGGGAAGTGATGGTTAAAGAAGGCTACAGATAATCTTACATAATCGGGTGCTGGTTTGTTTTAAGAAGCTATTCCTTCCTCTTTCCCAGCTGCCTTCCCTGTTCCCTCCTCTACCTCTGACCCTAAAACCAGGGCATGTAGGAGCATAGTAGGAGCATAGACATGTGCAAAGTGGAACTGAAGTGTTTTAACTTAAAATATCTTCTTCAGTAGTTTGTTGCTGGACACTACATCAGATTAGGAATGTGCACTTCGACTGTTGTCCCAGACTATGGAATGATAATGTGTGAATCCTGATTGATTTGATCGGTAACACTCTAAAGCAGTGACACTGATGCCAAACCCACATAATTCATGACTTGGGAAGAATTTGTAAGGCTTAATAGGTTATGGGGTTTTGTGGTTTAGGGTTTGGGTTTTGTTTTTTTTCATTTTTTTTTTCTGTGAGATGATTTGTAGACTGTTCACTTGAACAGGAGCAAAAGGTAGAATTTGACTTGAAGCTCACTTATATTCTGGATCCAATTATAATAGCCCTATAATGTAAGGAAATAATTGCCTGTCTGTAAAGCAGGAATACTGGGACATCCTGAGATGTTTGCTTTCTTTGCTGCACTATCTGCGGTTTTGTGGGCTCCTTCCATACACATGTACTCAATATTTAGCTTGTTGTTACTTGCACCTCTTCTAGAAAGTCATGTAATGTGCTTTCAGTAACATTTAGTGTCAATCCACTGTCTTAAAACTTCTGTCTAAGGTCTACACTATTTCTGTTCAGATGATTCAAATTTGCCACCTTCAGCTTTCTATGTGCCTTTTGTCGTAAGGCAGAGCAAGCAAAAATTCTGTCTTGTCTCTCTGCTCTTTGTTTTGTATGTGTTTAGCACATTCCTTCTCACTTGCCTTTTGAGGTAAAAGGTTTTGAATTATGGTCAGTTCATTGCAAGTTGACAATTTTAAAAGCACTTTAGATATTTGCCTGCTGGTGTCCTAAACTAAATCAAGAGCCTTGTATTAGCTAAGGGAGATGCATGTCTACATCAGATCATGCTACTGAATATTATTCTTCATTTGGCAAGTTCCATATCTTTGATAATAAAGTAACCAGTATTCAGTGCTCTTGTTGCAAAAGCGAAGGAGTTTGAAAACTTAAGAGCAGACATAAAGGAAAGCTTCTTCTAGATAACACAAGTGAATGTATGAGGGAATTAATCCCAAAGCAGCGGATCATCACTGATGTGAAATCAGCAAATTCACGTAAGACATGTCTGATCTTTGGAATTAGTTGCTGCTGTGAGATGTTAAAACCTGAATTTTGAGCAGAATTCCAAGAACAGTATTAAGTTTTATACAGATACCAAAATATCCAAAGCTCTTCTGAGATACCAAAAATTCAGGAATTGTGCAAAAGACTCATTATTGTGGGGAAATCTGCAAGTTGTACTAGTAAGAAAATAAGCTGTAGTTTTCATCTTCAAGCAGCAAGGGAAAAAATTCTGTTTCAATTTTCTAACCTAAGTTTTACATTGTAGGTAGAGCGTAAGTTTGGGACTTCGCTATAGTGAACTTACCTTGCTTTGCCATTGCAGGTCCCACTGAAGCCAATCAGACATGTTAGTTTTCAGGATGAAGATGAAATCGTTAGAATAAACCCTCGTGACATTTTGATACGTCGTTATGCAGACTACAGGCATCCTGACATGTGGAAGAACGACCTGGAGAGAGATGACGCAGACTCAAATATACCATTTTCTAAATCAGACAGTAAAAAACCTGACTATTTATACCCATGTGGGGATGGAACTAAGTTGAATTCCCTGAAAGACTCAAAGAGTTCTGTGGTATTTAAATCTCAGCCTTCCTCATCAAAATTTAAAAACTCAAAAAGAAGAAAAGAGGATGGTGAGCGTTCCCGCTGTATATACTGCCAGGAAAGGTTTAATCATGAAGATAATGGCAGAGGGAAATGTCAAGATGCGCCAGATCCTATTAAAAGATGTATCTACCAAGTTAGTTGCATGCTTTGCGCAGAGAGCATGCTGTATCACTGCATGTCAGACTCTGAAGGAGATTTCTCTGATCCTTGCTCGTGTGACACTAGTGATGACAAGTTCTGCTTACGCTGGTTAGCACTGGTGGCCCTCTCGTTCATTGCTCCATGTATGTGCTGCTACCTCCCCTTGAGAGCATGCCATCACTGCGGTGAGGTGTGTGGGTGCTGTGGAGGCAAGCATAAAGCTGCGGGATGAATCAGTTTAGTGCCAAACAGAGCTGAAAAATCTTTGTTTCCAGGAAGCATCTGACTTGGATTTGTGGAAGCTTTTTGGCAAGCTGAAGGGAATCTTCTTTCGTGTAGGAGATGCTTGATGTGGAGGAAGCAACAAGACTTGTCAGACCTTGGCATTTTACAAGTGCTAGCCATGCCTAACTATTTCCTTTGAGCGCGTGGCATTTGTTGCGAGTTGTGAAGGAGATTTCGCAAAGGAAAGCCTATTCTTATTATTGGCTATAAAATGAATATATAAACTATGATTATACTAAAAGGGATTAACTTTTGCCACTTTGTACATTCATGGTTTAGGTGAGGGGGCTCTTTTAAAAAGATTAAAACTTACCTGAGGGGAAATCTTAACTACAAGTGCACTAGTGACAGTTGATTTAAGATTAAGAAAAGTTAATACTTGGCAAATGAGAAATGAAACTGATTTTAAGTGCAACTAAATCACTTATTAATAGTTTTTTGGAAGCGACTTTATGTATAAATAACAAATGTTTATATTTAACTAAATGTGTAAGGTACGAATTATTACGTGTTAAACTTTCCTTCCCTTTGATACAGTAGGTATGGGCCTTATCTACTGTCACATTCCATGGTAGTATTTTAAATATTTAATTAGTTAATTTAGTCACATTTTTATTCCAGATGAACAAATTGATATTTTCAGTCCTGTTTCCCTTCAGCTACAGTTTGTGTTGAGTTGTATCCATACATTCTGATAATCTAAAAACCTTTAAAATATTAATTATTCTAGTCTTGAGTGACCAATATTTTTTTGTTAAGCACAGATGTAATTGTCTAAAATGTTCTTGTTAGAACATAACATTTATTTTTATATATAAATGACTTTGATTTCAACATAATAGCAAAAAGGAAGTTATTTCTGTTGCTCAACCAGCAAGTTGTTTTCTTTTGGAGTGTCCTCCAAAAACACTTTCTTGCATATTCAAATGTTCATTAGCAAAAGGTACATTAAGGCAGTTGTAATAAATTGTCATCAGTGTTCTTGTTTATCCTTCTGTTAAACTAGGATCCTGTTCAGCTGTTTATCAAGTACTATGATTAAAACAAAAGATTAATAACAAAAGTGAAATTGTTTTCATTATTTTGAACTGCAACTTTTTCTTATTTGAATGGGCAAGAACAAAAGTACTGTGTGGTTTGTTCAAATATGCAACAAAAGGCTTAGCTCAAGAAATAAACTACAGCCCAGGCAAAATTGGAGTGAACTTCTTAATTGAGGAAATTTGGAGGGGGGATGGGGGAGTGAGAGAGGGAGAGAGAGTGAGTTTGTGTCTGTGTGTGCTCGGTGGTATATTGTGTATGGTGGTTGTTACAGCTTTTACTTCCTAGACATTTAACTCTTGAATAAAAATTAACTGATTAACCAACAGCTTTGCACTGTCATGAAGTAAGAAACATTTACTTCTGGTTAAAAACATGTAAAACACTAAAAACAGTCATACTGCATTAGTGACGGTGCCTATTCGATATCCTGGCTGGAGTAGAACAGACTGTCCTCAGTGTACCCCTGTTATTAAACAAACAAAAAACCTAATTGATTTTAAAAGACGCACATGACTTGCTTTTCTCACTTCCTATGCATTTCTTTGATACATTTTGTGTAAGTTTTCTTCCTGTATGTATAATTGCCCTTAATTTTCCTTTGTAGCCCAGAAGTAAAATGAGCAAATGTATATAACATTATCTGTCTGTAAAATACTTTTTAAAAGAAAACATTTATATTTATATTACAGCTTGAATTGACCACATTGTGTACATAGATCATCTCAAAGTATTATTTCACATTGAAAAGAAGACAAATATATTGATAACTGTAGAAGTTACGGAAGAGCTTCTAGTTTTGTATTAAGAGTTGATGGGATTAATTAAGTCCAAGAATATGACACAGTAGCAGCAGTTTTGGTTTTTACTGTTTATATATTTAAAAGCTGCTACTATGGTTGATTTTCATGCTTCACACATTCTCAGCTACAGTTGGTTGCCTAGAATAGACTGTTAAATACATCTTTGATTAAAAAATGGAGATGTTTTTGTAGTGAATGAGAGGAATTTAATAACTCTAAGTGCTAGGTTCCTAATTCAAGATGAAGATAGGTATGAACAACCTAAGAAAAGAACTTGCTGGCTGTGTAGGAAAATGCTACAGAACCATATTATGTACATACTTCAGAAATAAATGAGTTTTAATAGTTTCTTCTGAGCACTGTACAACATAGTGAAACTCCTGGTCCTGTACTGTATTTTATATGAAACATATATGTTTTAATATTTTTATTGAAAGTGTGCATTAATATTTTCACTTTGCATTTAGCCACTTTGCTGCTAAATTGTTTTCAGCTTTTGCTTTCCCCTTTAAAGACTTGATCCACCTAAAAAGAGTTACTGAACTGACACATGTTCACTTTTTCTTGTGCTGGAAGCATCAGCCTGTGTGCCTAGTTTGAGAGCGACTAAAAGGACTGCAGAGATGTGTGGTTATGTAAGGGCTGGTATGAGTAGGATGTGCATGTGCTTTTTTCTTCTGGTGTTAGGGGTCTTGCCCGCTTGTTGCTTTTAGGAGATACGTAGTGGAAGGTGGGCATACAGCAAACCCGTTCCCAAGTGGGCTGTTGCATCCGTGGATCCCTTGATTTTGATACCTATAACGTTTATTCTGTCTCCTCCAAAATATGCTATTAAGCATTTGGGAAAAAGAGAAGTTTCTTTCCCTTGCCTATAACATCAGAGCTGTAGTTTGTTGGGCACATAGTAGTAGAACTTTGTGTTGCTTGGAAGGGAAACCTGAGCTTGGAAACCATCGGTGAATATTAAGTCCCTCACTTGCTGAAGCCCCAGTTGCTGTGAAAGTGAGGGAAGACGTTAAATGATAGCAGCACTCGTGCACCATCTGCTGGGGGAAGAACCTTCAGCTGCCTTCAGGCACAATGTTTGATTACGTGGTGATTCAGCTGGCTATCGGTGCATGACTTAAGCTACAAAAATGTTATGCTTTAGTTATGAATTTACAAAGTAGTAATTTGGGGTCTTACTGTGATTCTTTATCTCATCATGCTTCTAAGTTTCATTGTGAATATTGATTGAAAGTAACCAAGTGTTTTTATATGTTTAAAATAATTGTGATGGCCTATTACACAAAAGCATAAAAATCAGGAATGAAGTAGAAGTCATTGATGCTGTCACTGGGTTCATAAGATAGGGGGTTCTATTTGGAATTTTTTTCCCTTAAAGTTCTTTCCCAGAGCAAAGTGATGGTTGTGCAGAGGGAATTTTTTCCTTCTAGTGTGTGATATGAATAAGTTTTGAGTATGCACAGGTGGGTCTGTGCACTCGAATGTACAATTCTGTCGTAAAGGGTAAACTTACAGCCACCTGCAAGATTAAAGCAATATTCTGATCATAACCTAAAATTACTATGGTAACTGTTTTGTAACTGTTTAGTAAACAGCAGCAAATGGTGGCAGAAAACTCAGATACCTTTGCAGAGCTTATGTAAGGGATACTCCAAACAGTCTTAACCAATGCAATTTCTTCCAGGGACACAAAGGTATTTTGAAGAATGTCTTAATTTTACATGTTGGAATATAACATTCCCATTTCAGATCTGTTCATGTGTGCCTGAAGGATAATGTTGAACTCTTGTGTAAATAATGCATCTGTTCTAATTTGACTTTAAATCTTTTCAGAGTTTATGGCACACTGTGCAGCCAGTACAGTAATACATTAATATTATATTCTTAAAATATATTCATAAGATTAAGATCAAGGGTGGTGACTGGCAACAAAGTGGTAACTTTAAGCGTTACCTTATGGTAACTTATGGTACTGTTAGTCCAGCAGCTAGGTGGATAAAAACTCTTTTTCCATTGGTGCACTTATAGATACAAGGAGAGATTGGGGAATTGTTTGGGTTTAGGTTTGGTGGTTTTTTTTCCTGAAAGCTTCTCTTTCTTAATTGCAAAAGTTGTGGTTCATTTAAGAAACCAAAGCATTTTGTGAAGAAGAAGCCTTCATGTTCAAAACTGCAGTATAAACTGTACATAGTTTTCCTTCTTTTGCTTGGTGCCATTTGCTTTTTTTCACCCTGATGACCTCAAAGTGCCTCATGTGTATATTGTTTCCATTAAACTTCAACTGCTATTTCTTTCTACTAAATGATGTATAATTTAGTTAACTCGTGCCATGGATGTTTCCTGTATGAATATGGCTATAGCTTGTTATTTTGGGTATATAATGTAAATATGCCATTCAGTTTGTAACTGATTTGTTACATCATATCCTTGTAAGTTGACATAGATAACACCATAAAAGTTGTTTAAATGAGTTTTTTTTTTCCTTGTAATTACCTGATTAAAACTATCTTGAAATGAAACGACTGACATGTTTTTCCATTCTCTGTTGGGATTACTGAGAACGGTGTTACAGCTCAAGAACAGAATAAAAAGATGTAATACAGGTAAAAGCATTTTACCATAGTGTTGTAGTTACTGGTTAAACAGAATGTTAATCAGATCATTTTATGATTTCAAGACTGGTCAAACATTGTATTACCTTAAAGTTGCAATGTCTTTCATCTTAATAATGATTTTTTAGGAATTGCTCTAATGTTTTAAAACAAAAATGTGCCTGTACTGGTTTTCTTTGTTTCTGCAGCAGTACTTGTCCTTGACATCATGCTATGGAAGTCAAGATTCCATTATAGGTATCGTATTTATTTGAGTTCCCACTCAACCCCACCACAAAAAAAAATATACTTTTCTGAATATAATCCTAAACTTAGTACAAGTTAAAGAAAAAGTTAGGCACCAGAAAGGGAAGGACAACAACAAAAATCAACATGTAGAAAGCTCTGGGACTGTACTTTGAAAGCTCAGTGGTCAGGGTGTAAAATGGATTTTTTCCAAGTTGAATTGTATTTGCTTCTACCTTTGACAAAGGTTTTCTTACTGGTAACAACTGGTAAAGTAATTCTCAGTATTTGTCTGATCAGCTTCTAACTTGAAGAATTTTATTATTGCCAGGTGTAGTCATTATCTGGACTATTAAATGTTGATAATTAAGCTTTTAGCTGATGATTTCAAAATACAGCTCTACCAGAGAAAGGAAACAAGCAAATTAATTCACTGACAAGGTGACAGGTTAATAAAGGATATTACAGGAGTATGTTAAGAGTACATATTGGAAAATGACTCAGCACTAAACGTGTTTTCATAAAAATTAAAACCCTAGTGTTAGGTCTCAGACAAGTCCACCTTAACATCATGGATAATTCACAATCTTCTGGTTTTGAACAAGGGGGGGAAAAATAGGTAAGGGGTTCTTCTCTTTCTGTTTTTTTATAGGTAAGCCAAACTCAGTTGCTGGGGTTTATAAAATATATCGAAAACTGAAGTTAATCCACATACTGCAGTGTGTAGACTAAGACCTGGTGGCCAGTTTCTAAAAGACGGTCCATAGAAATACCCCAATTAGTTCTTGCCATGTAGAAAATACTACTCAGTATATTGTATTGCTGTTTCTTGTACCTTTTGGCTTACCGTCATGGATCACAGTGCATGAAAGACTAGTCTGTAGGGTTGTATGATCGCTTCCATCGTTTAGGGATACAGAGCTAAGTAATGTAATTTAATAGCTTGGAAAGAGACATAAGTAAAATTGTGAGAATAAAAATATCCCACATTTCATATCTTTAATTTTTAAGTTGGAGAGTGTGTGAGTGTACACACAATGGGATCTGACTAAACTATGCTTCGAGTACTGCATAACGTGAATGACTAGCAATACTTGGTTTTATGTAGAAGAAAAAGAAAGAAACAGGAAAGTCAGTCCTTCAAGGAGCTTGTAGCTCTAGATATCAATGCCCTGACTTGAGAAACCTGGGACTATTTGAGAAGCTAATGACTTCCACAGACAGAATAAGCCTCCCAGATGAATTGTGATTTCAGCTAAGTGGTGATTTGGCAGACTCCAAGCACCTCTCAGCAACCAACAAATTGTGATGTGTTTTTAGCAATGTACGGTTATTTATGTCAAGTTTGAATTAATGCACAGGAACAATAATTTCATGTTTGCTGTTTACTGCTTTGTGTGGGTTTTTGGGTTTTTGGTTTTTTTAACCACTAACAAATTCTACACTGTAGTCTTTGAGAAGTATATATTGAGGTAAGATAAGCTGATCGAAAACCTCAATGGTTGATGGGAGGATGAGTGGAGAGGTGAAAAAAACGACCAGGAAAACTCTTTGGTTCCTAACCAGGCCTACTTTTTGGGTAATGAAACAAATCCTAAAGGAAAGCTGCTGCAGTACGATCTACTGTCTACATATGGGAGACTTCATAGAAAGACAGATTTGGCTGCTTTCCATGATAATGAGCAACCTTCCTAAGAGATAGTTCTGATTTTACCATGAAAGACAATGTGCTTGCTAAAAATGAAAAATGCTGTGAGTGGGAGTGATAGAACCATATTTAGTGAGATCAGCGGGGGGTTGGACTAGGTGATCTTTTGAGGTCACTTCCAGCCCTTGTGATTCTGTGAAACTGAAGGAATTAGCCTTTAAACATAGATCCAGTTGATCAATCAAGTCTGTTTCTCCAGTCAATGCTACAATTAGCTTTAAAGACAGCCTATTAATATGATGAAAATTCCTGTCACATGCAAAACTGGCCTTGAATTACAGGCTAATCTCCCCTAACCCCAATTTTGCAACCTGCCAAACCATTCCTGTATGAGTGAGCTCTCCCCTTCCACTACTATATTTGTAGAAAGCAAATCCATTTACATGTTTTAAAGGTCTCCTAGCTCCCAATGTAGGTAACTTGCCATTTTCTGTCCCACATAAACAGCAAGTTGTGAACTAGTTCTTTCAAACTGAGGATATGGGACTATTTTCATTATATCTGAATTCAAAGGGAGCTGTGAAAACATATTACTGCTGTCAGCAGCTATCACTGTCCCTTTGCCAGAGCTGACTGTCCCTTTGTAGCTGCCAATGTGCTTGAGTGCTTTTCTGTTGCTGCTTTATATTGTCTATGTTGGTGACTTGATCTTTCCTGTGTTTTTTCCATAACTACGTTGTTTTTCCTTTTATGTTGTTTGAGGTCTTCCTCAGCTTTCTCTGCCAGCAGATAGAGTTTTTACAGGTTTTGTGTGCATCTGATGATCACAGCTGTTGATCACGGAATGCCCACTATAAATGATATTTAAAAGGTGTCATGCAAGGGCAAAACTACTATGAAATATTGCATCTCTCTTGAATATGATAATGCTGAGAATTTTTGTTTGTTATGTGGCACCAAGCCACAGGCTGACTAATCCAAAGAGTTGGTTTCCAAGTCTGATATGATTTTGCCTAAATTTTCATTTGTCTCTTGCCTATTTGCAAATAACTGTCTATAAGACAGGTAATGGGATGAACTCTTCAGTATAGTATTGGGCAACTCTTTCCATGTGGAGGGGAAAAACCAAACCCTGAAGCTCTAAAAAACTCTTGGTTTGCTCTTTTGCCCTAACAATCACACTGATAACACAGTTAAATAACTTTAACTGGTTTTGAAACGATGGTGAAACCAACATGGTAGAACAAATTAGTTTTGGATGATTGTCACTGTTGGCCTCAACAGCACTAGAAATCCCATTGAGTCACCAACCGTGCAGGATCCACTGTTCTTGTTTTCCATGGCGTTACAGCTGCATGCTCAAAATGCTGTGTATGAAGGAGAGAGCCCTTTTTCTTTCAGGGCTACTTCTGTCATGTGAATGATTAAATGGCTTTTCTTTTTCCTTGGGCTTACTAGTCTTCAGTGAGTTCTTACTAGCTGGGAAACTGGTAGAGGCATGAGATATGAGAATGCTCATTCCTCAGCTGAAAGAAGTGTACAATGTGGGTCAGAAGTTAAATTCGCTGTGTGTGTAATAATGGGAATGGAGAGGGAGATCAGATGGAGAGGAGCATCATCTGAGCTGTATTCACAAAATTAACATCTTCTGACTTCCCCAGGGCCTTTGGGCCTCATTGTGTACTTGAATAAAGTCATAGTGTCATAGTGTAGAACTTTTTGTAAATAGCACTTATCTGGGAATTGCAGAGATGAATAACTAATTGATTGATACTGAAGGTCGACTGTTCTCCGGACATTTTCATTAACACTAATTTCTAAAGCAGTGATGGTAGTATTCAGACTTGTGGCAGACTTGCATAGATCTCTGTGTTGGCAATGTTAGGAAAGTGAACTTCGATTTCTAAAGTCATGGTTGTGAAGGAATATCCAGAAGGCTTTAGTGAGTTTAGAGCTGATTGCCCAGAGTAGTGGACAAGTTTCCCTTCTTGGAGACACTCAGAACTCACTTTTGGCAATTCCCTGAGTAACCTGCTCAAACTGACCCTGCCTTGAGCAGATAGAATTGGTCTAGGCCATCTCCAGGAGTCATTTAGGGCATGAGCAATTCTGTGTCTTGTTTTTCAAGCAAATGAAGATTTTGGAGAAGCAAGAGAGAAAAGTGATGTAATTTTGTGCCTGCTAAATCTGGCCTCTGATTTGGAGGAAAATCCTACTGTTAATGCTTGAGTATTTCAAGTACTGTAGAAGGACTGTCATTTTAGTTGACATCATTATATTTCAAAATTTTTCACTGACAGAATTATTAAAATATGAACATATTTTGTGAACAAAGGCTTCAGTATAAGTAATAGGTATTAGCATAGCACTGAAGTGAGGGAGAAAGCTATTCCAACTGTTACTAAGCTTAAAAATATTCACAGGTGCTTCCATAAGTACTAAACAGCTGCTTCACATACTCTTTTGGCTCTGAAAATGTTTTCCCAGAGTTGCTAACTAAGATAGCTTAGTACAAAAATAAATAAATAAATCAAGCCTTGCAAACCTTTTCCAGATTATTAATCTAGTTTAAAAGCAACTCTAAGACCTGTCTGGAATCTGAGGTGGCTTTCCTGAGCAAAGCCAAGAAAAAACGCCTGATCAGAGTGTATTTGGAAGGCAGAGGAACATGCTTGGACTGAAGCATCAGCAGGAGGGTGAGACTAGGTACGGGTGTCCTGTCACACACAGAGGTCTAGCAGCTCCTAATGGCCTGGCACCTACGACCTGTGACCTCCTGCAAAATTGATACAGTGTTCAGCAGCTGGCACAAAAAGATGGGTGGGGAACTGAGCAGATTGACTCATTCCCTTCCATGCCTCTCCTAAAAAAATCAAAATGATGTTAGTGCACACAAACATCCATCACATTTTTAGATGGATGTTTGTCTCAAGAGGCTACTAGAATAGTTTTTAACTGTATAATTGCCAGTTCACATTTCTTAGTTTTATGTCTCTCTTACAATGTTTAGAATAATGTAATATTCTAAAAACCTTGGCCCTTTTTCTGGAAAATTCCAAAGTACCTGAACTGCGTTGTTTGCCGCTCAGGTGTCTTGTTGTGTATGGATGCCTGTTAGCTTACCTCCGGCCAGTTCCACAGTGGTAATTCTGGCTCATCAGCTTACTCAGTAACATGCTGATCATGACTCAGGATCCTTGATGCACTATCCTTGATGACTTCATGCTCTTTGTATCTTCTCTCTCCATTGATCCACCAGCCTTTCCAAAAAATGCTTAATTATTTCCTGAAATATCTCTTCACTTTAGAGCTGTCACCTCCTTGCTTTCCTCTTTTTCCTCATTTGTTCGACGTGATACGTTGGAACTGACTCAGTCATGAGTGTGGCAGCAGTTCTGACCACTGACAGTATTGTCTTGCTATAGTTATTAATTGCACGTCTCAGTTCTTGGTAAAATTGCTTGGAGGCCTTACAGCAGTGTTAAAAAAAAAAGTAGAAGGGAGTTGCCCCAATATAAAAAAAAAAAACAAAACCAAAAAGCCAACAAATCTCCAGATGTAAAGCATTGGTCTGTCCTTCCAGTAAGATAGGAAGTAAGCTGAGTGAATATGAGAATGAGTATGTTGATTGTACCTTTCCATCTATTGCTCCCTAATCTTGCAGCAGTATGTCTTGGTACGATAGGTCACACAGGACAGTTACTGTTATGTAGAAGAACTTAGAAGACAGGCTCAACCAGTTAAGTTTTCTGTTTCTAGATTACAGATCCTCCAACCTGACATTTACAGTGTGTTTTGTCTAGTGCAGGTATTTCTAATTAGCTATATATCTGCTGAAGCATGGGCTAAAAGTTACCTTCAATATACCTCTAGGGTTTGTTAGGCTTCAGTTATATCTCAAGTGCAAAGCTACCTGCCTTTGGCAATGGCTTTTTTTCAAGTCCTTGGTCCCTTGATTTGTATTTTTTCACTCTCTTCCGAAGCACATGCACTTGAAAATCTATTTTTAATCTTTGGAGGATGATATAGAAGCATTTTTGCTTCATGGAGTAGGCAGATATTAGGTAATAGAGTGGCGTTTTTTTGTAGACCTGGCCAGATGACACATTGGACTTACTCTTCACTTCACAAGCAGCATGTACTAAGTTAATATTGGTTTGTGTTACTGTCATTTATCCACAAATAGTAGGCTTCCATATCAGGCAAAGAATGTCTTTTGCAACATATCAAAGTGATACAGCTTTGTAAATGGTCAAGCTGAGTCTCGCGATGTGTGGACCTCTTCTGGGAATGCATGCCTTTGGCAAATTTTGCATGGGTAAAAAATCTCACTTTGTGTCATAAATGATTATATTATAGAAAAAAAACTTTAAGCATGCCCAGTTTGAAACTGTGTGGTAACTGGATATAAGAGCATTTAAATGAAACTGCTCCCATATGTTTTGAAGGCCACTTAGGAAAGGTTGACATAATGAATGATTCATGTCTGCAAAAACACAGCAACTAACATACTATCACAACATCACTGGAGATGAAAGTCTTGTCTGTCAGAACATTTGGTGAACACACTGCCAAGACTTGGTGAAACTTTGACATCTGTGATGCAGCCCAAGGGGAATTTCAGTTTGCATATTAACATGGATGACCAGATGGCACCTCATCAGCTGCAGTCCATCATACAATCTCTTCCATTGCATAGCTTAACTCTGTCTTTGACCTACAAGATCAGCTCTGCTTGCAGTAATCTCACCAGCTGTTGGCATGTTTGGATAGTCACTTACTAGACTTTGAACAACTTCTGAAATGTGGCTGGTAACAACATGCTAATACAATTTTTCAGTGAGTTCTTTGCTTCTTGTTTTGGACAGTAAATAGCTTGTTGACAACACACCTACAGCAGCAGCATAAGGAACATCATGCAAGCTTGTCATTTTACTCATCTTGATTAGTTACTGAAGCGGGAAATCACGGTTAGGAGGAAGTTGGCATCAACAAGTGCTTCTTAGTGGACATCGCTAGAATGCAGAAGTATTCAAAAGCTTGCCATACTATCATCACAGTACCTGAAAAATCAGTGTCTTCCCTTTCTCTGTTTATGATACTGATTGTTAGATGGCAGTTGACAGTAATTTCTGATGTCAAATCAGGACTGAAGCAAAGATTCTTCCCAAATTGGCTTTTTTTTTTATCCCACTCCAAGTGAATGGTATGTTGGAAATGACAACTTATAGTGGTCACAAGTCATACACTCAGTGTGTAAAAATGCTTAAAATATTAACTGGACTTGTATACAATGTGATGAATGCAAAGAATTGCTGAGGGCATAGTCTTGGTTTCCTTCAAAAACTTTAGCTTGCTGAAAACCTTTATAACCAGAAGCTATGTCAGTGAGCAAGCAGCAGTTTATCATTCAGCTAGATGACATTGTAGACAATGTCTTAAAATGGCTTATTGACAGTCCTCTTCAGGTGAAATAGCTCCCGATGAGCTATTAAGGACTGATGTTAAACATCAACTGTATAAGGTTGCTTCCATTTTTTTCATGCCATTAACAGACTAGAAGCAGAAAGCTGAGATGGGGTTTACCTTGGCACCTTGGTATTCCAATTTGCTCAACCCCTGCATTAGTTCTGCTCTTGCGTTAAATTCAACCACCGCCATTCAGACTCGTACCAATACAAACATCTCATGCAGCACTCTGCAGAGACAGGGCGTGACAAGTTTCTTTTCAGTGAGGTAGAGCTTAGTGAAACTCAGCATATCACCAGAAATGGCAAAAATATCAACTCCCATGATTAAGCAGAATGTGGTATCTCAAGAATAATTTCCACAGCCAAGTGATTCTGCTTTTCTCTCATTACCAACTACATCCCAGAAAAGTGACTTCTCGTTTTTTTTCTTTTTTTGTTCTGTCACTTGTTTGCTTGCATATAGTGTTTCCTGAGCAGCTAATGTACATGGTTAAGCTCTTATGCTATTTAACACTTGTAACATTAGAAGGACATAAATTTTGGGAATCTACGTCAACGTATCTCCTGTATCTGCATGCTGCTTTAAAGTCCTTTTGTCAGGGTCACAGGCAGCTCTTTAGATCTGTTAAGAACTTAAATCTTTTGACAACAAACATCAGACAAGAAAATGATTGACAGCATTTGTAGTCTTAGTTTCCTGTGGTGCAACTTGAAGCCTCCTGATGCTTTCTGCTAGTCTAGCAGTGACAGGATTACAGTCCATCAGGCACACCAACAATGATATCACAATATTGTGCTCAGATAAACAGCACATAATAGAGTTTTCTGCCAATCATTCAATAGGAACAAAGACAAAAAACTGGGGGTGGGGGGATGTGGGGATTGGAAAGCATCTATGTTTCTGGAAAGAGAAAGCATATATCAAGGTTTCCAACAATAATATCACAAAATTTCTTAGTGATCAGCTTAGAGGGCAGTGTACCTTCAGCTGGAGATCCCAGCAGAGGAAGTTGGTCCATTTCTTTTTGAAATTACGGAGTCTGATTAGATGGGATCCTGGATTTCCTATTTTTTTTTTTCATACCAGCTCTTACCCTTGCCTCAGAACTTCCATTGTGACCCCACGCTATTGCCATTTAGTGTTTTCATTATTAAGCGCTACCTGCACAGCTTCAGATGCTGCAAGCCTAATCCAGCCTTATGCCATTCCTCCTACTTGTCTTGATAGGCCAGGTAGGAAAGCCCCACCTGCTCCCTATGCCACCTAAAGCTCCCAAATATCTAGTTCAAACTTTATAAATTCTATCACTGCATAATAACCTGTCAGTGTGTGACCTTCCTGTGTGTCATTTTTCAATAGCCTTGTTGTGTTCTAATTTTAGTTCACTTTCAGACTATGATTGTCTCAATTCCACTTTCCCTCTTTCTTTGGTCCTGTAGATCCATTCCAGCTGGTAAGGAGCCTCTGAGTGTGTCATTGCTCAATGAATGAACGACATTGATTATGTTTTGTATGTTGCATGGAGAAATGTTGTTGTGCTTTTCCTCTTTTACTCCCTCTGCTGTAAGAAGCTTGCATAAATTTTTTGTGTTGCTTAGTCACACATGAATAAGACTCTTTCAGTGCTATGAAAAAAATTGTCATTGAAAGTCCAGTTATGAAAACAACTTTAATTACCCTTAATCTAGTAGAAGCCAGTAGGACTTATTTTCTTATTTAGGTGCTGTTATTGTGCTGTGCATTTTGAGTGAATGATTTTTTTTCTAGCCCAACGGCATGGATTTTAAAGTATGGCTTGAAGAATGTTAACAGAGAAACACAGTGAATGTTTCAAGATTCATTTGAACCCATAAGTGATTAATGTTAACGTTTGTCTAGTGCCAATAAAGTTAAATTTATGTGGCATGTAATTTAGGAAATTGAGTAGGCAGAGAGCTGGTGGATGCCTTCTTAGCTAAAAAAAAAAATGTTCACTTTCCGTTAAACGCTCACACACATTTGTCATAGCAACCTTGAAGGTGGCCATAACGCTAAACAAAATAAACAGTGCTAGCATAATGTTCACTGTAATAACATGTCTCATGAGCTGGTTCAGTACTCCTTTTTATTGCCTTATTTTCATTGCTCATTCACTGTGTTGGAGTTCTGTTTTGTGGTTTAATCATTATTACATCATTTTCCTTTCTCAATTTAAAGCTGCTGCCCTTTTCCTGTCATGCCATGCCACCTCTTTACTATGTGCACGTATCCCACTGAACTTGCTTTTTTTTTTCTCTGACTAGCAAGTTCTCTACTTTTAATTCCCAGTAAAGACTAATAGTTGGATAAATTTTGTATAAATCTAACTTAAACATGCCTTGTCATTAGGAGAAAAAAACCCAACAAAACAACACAAAAGCATGAAGGGTTAACAGGAACAGGGAAATACAGTTAACAAAGCATGTACAAAACAAAATTCAGAGAAAGGTTAATCTAAGTCCATCATATAGTCACATCTATGCAAAACAAGACAAAATTCTGAAGTTTATAGCTAGTGCTCATTGAATTTCCTAAACCGTGATCAAGGCACCCGATATTTTTTTTTAGTTTAAAGTAGAAAAAGTATTTTCTTTCCAGTTTTCTATCTTCATCTTCCTTTTGTAGATGAAGAAACCTGGGTAAAGTTGAGCATGCTTTCAGATCCACGTGTCCGAGATTTCCAGCAGAAATCACTACTCTATCTGCCTTCCCAGTCACTCCTGATATAATATGGCAAAATCCCTGCCAACCCTCCCTGGCACAGGCCACGTACCAGCTCAGGACCAAAGAGGGACAAAGATTCAGGGCTGGCATCCTATTTCACACACCTTGTATCTTTTAATAATCAACAGGATGAAATAATTGAACTGTTTGTTCTTAAGCAGCATATATGCACTATTTGAACAAAAAACCCCAACACTGTTACTCTTTTTCCTAGGAAAAACGTCTTAGCTCATTATGCCAGTAAC
This sequence comes from Urocolius indicus, assembly GCA_013401255.1. Classification (NCBI taxonomy): domain Eukaryota; kingdom Metazoa; phylum Chordata; class Aves; order Coliiformes; family Coliidae; genus Urocolius; species Urocolius indicus. The sequence continues at coordinate 417,642 of WBNH01005530.1, forward strand.
TATTTTTATCAGGTAATCCTCTTTATCTGAGAGATGAAACTCTCTTTCCTTCAGATGGCTGATGTGGAGGAAAGTATTTATTCACTTTTCAAAAACTTTCCTGAATTTCATTCACTATGGGATTTTTGGAAAATAAGCAGTTTTTAAAAGGTTTCATAATGTCCGTTGTCTGATATTCTGTCTGAGTCTCTGCGTACAGACATATGAAGAGCTGATTGTTGTCATGTCCAAAGTACATCTCATAATATTTATTCACAGTGCTAGAGTCAAGGAAGGACTATCTGCAAGTGATGCAGAGTCCTCCAGCTTTTAATGAGAAGCAAAAGAATGACAATAAATCAAATTTAATGATACATTACGTATATTTGCTTTAAAAAACCTCAAAGAAAATGTCACAAATGCTTCCCCAGAACCAAAAATAGAACCCCTAGAAAAATATATTTGTTTCCTGGGGGTTTTCCCAGGTTGCTGGTGCTTCACCTTCAATGATTACTGATGCTCTCTGTTAACTGTCTGCACTGATGATATTATTATTGCCATGGTTCTATGGTTTCTCTCTTTTCTCACTAATCACCTTCTCCCTGTGCAATGCTCATCTACAAGAATAATGCCATTAGGCAAAAGTCCTTTCTAAAGGACTATCTGCATGAGTAAGGACTTGTTTGCTGACTGCAGATTGAAAGTCTGGGTCAAATTTGGCTAAAGCATGATAGCTTCATTTAAAATCAAAATGAGCAAAACTCTCTTTTTCTTATTGCAAGTGAAATGAAAACCCATGTAAGCAGAATTTCATAAATGGAAAACGAGGTATTTACTGGTATTTTTTCATCAGTACTATATGGCAATTAATTTATGGAATTTGATTTCTTTGAGTATATACACCCTAACCTTTTCATACAACAGTATTGTGAGGAAAATATCAGATTAACCAAGAGCTGGTGGGCTAATACTGTTTGTCTTTGCTTCATGATGCTAATTAGGTTTACTTGATTGTCTGCCATTTACCTCAGACCACAGGATTCACTGAGTGCCCTTCATATTATCTCTCTCATCAGATAATTATAATTGATGTTTCCATGCAGTATTATTACATACAACATTTATTTTCATCTCCTTCAAATGCTGAATAAAAAGTGTATTCATTATATAATGTATTTACTCTTATAGTCATGAAGTCATGAACTCATTTTAAGGACCAAGGAAAAGAACCAAATACAAAATGATTATGGGCAAGACATGCTGTCTGCCTCAGCAGTCAGTTTAATGTCTATCATGGAGAAATGTGTTTTCCAAGGCCAGTTGTGGCACACATATTTTTAACTTGCCCTTGCTTACATTGGTTTAAATCTGAAGTAACTTGCTAAAGTTAGAGAGTAGAAGCCTGGATGAATTCCACAGAGTGAGAAAAGACTTTGGCTGCTAGCATATAATGCTAAAGCTGTTAATCTTCCTTTTGATTCTACAGTTGGTTATTTCTTTATAAATGTTTACTACAGTTGTAGTATCTAGGAAGAAACTTACTTAACATTTTCAGCTGCAAATATATTTTCTCCTTCTGAAATTTGTATCTCAAGAAAGTGTCTTACTCTATCAAACACATTAACCTTCCTTCTGTACAGCTGCACTTCTCAAACTTCTCAGTCTTGCCAAGGGGTTTCCTTTATAGCACTTCCAGGAAGGTAAGATGTGATAATATTCCCATTTCAGCCTTACGAACTTCACCCTTTCAACATTTAAGTCTTCATTATGGAGTGTAAGCCGGCCACTAACATCAGTGCACACATTACAGCTTGTAGCATGTAGAACTTAGCTAAAGATTTGAGTATCTCCATTAACTTGCCTGCAAGTTAACTAACAGATTTGAAAACTAACATGGAAACTCTTTTTTTTTTTTCAAATTTTACGCTGATTCCTTCCTTCCTTTCACTATTTTTTTTTTCTTCTTGAGACACAGCACTGTCTCAGTGGAATCACAAGCTAAAATCATCTTTTGTCATGCCTAACTTTCTTTTTCACTACCAACCCTGTGTGATAAAGGAGTGGTGAAAAGATCCATGAGTGCCTACAAGGCATACTCAATTTGTCTTAAAGGAGCTTTTCCATTGACATCATCAGACTAGAGTGGGGCATCCACAACTTGTATACTCTGTACATGCTGTGATTTGTAACTGTTTCCAAACAAAGAGCTTCCTGTCTTGCAGGATGTTGAACTCTTCCTCTCAGTAAAACCAATAGGAAACAGCATACCTCAAAGTTTGGCTCTGTCTCAACACTGCTTCTGCTTTTTATTTGTATGTATGATTGGAAATTTTCTAGGTAGTCTGGTGTCTGAATGGATGTCCATATTGTAAAAAATCAATCATGGATGAGCAAAAGCTGCTACAAGAGGACTCTTAAATCATACTAACATGTGTATAGGTGTCACTTAATGATGAGTACAAATATAGGGAATGATAATTTGTGAAGGTGAGCATCAAGAGCTATCACAAAGTAAGTTTATTGCTAAAATGGGGGTTTTGAAAGACTATTAACAAAGATTGTTCTCAGGTAAAGACCTAAATGGATCTACATATAGTTGTGTGTATGGGGGCTAAAATGAAAATCAGCTTCATTGGGAAGCAACCTTATTTATTATCTTAAATGCTCATACAGAAGCCAGAAGATCTACTGAAGCAAAAAGCCTTCTAAGAACATGCTTGAACAGAAAGATGTGTTAGAAAGAAAATTAGGGGCAAAAAAGTGTATTTTTAAAGTTATTATAACTAAAATGGCAAATATTTTGAATTTAATATATTTTTTCTTCCCAGAAATCCTTTCTGTCTCACTAAGAGAAAGCTGCGTAGTAATCACTGTCCATAAAACCACTCTGCACGCATATCTTGTGACGTAGAAGGCATACAGAGCACCATCTACTGACATACGAAGAACATGAAATATCTTTCCTTCCTAAATCATCTTCATTGCGGCTCATAACTGTTTGTGGGTTTAGTTTTGTTACAGCCCACAACCTGTCCTTCATTTAGCCATGTCTTCCAACTGTAATTCACACTGTAATATGTAAAAGGACTATGAGGTAGATAATAATAATATGCTGGGAAGTAATCAGGCTAAGGACTTGCTCTTCCTATGTCTCCATCCAGCATATGTCCTGAATGTGATGATTTCTGTGTGTAATTACATGATGTGTATAGTAATACAAATATGAATTTAAAAAAATTATTGTTCGCATTGGCAGAGAGTAAAACATGCACTTGCGGAGGCCATAATCTCTCATTCATTTTCTCAGTCTGCATACTTCACACCAAAGACCAGCTCAGATGAATTCATCTTTCATTACAAAAGCCTTAACTTTGCTTGCTTGTGGGAAGAAACAGTCCAAAGTAATATATTACAGGGATCACTCTATCTGTCTCTCCCACTGAACTGAGTTTAAAGGTCTTAGCAGATTATTAGACAGCCATTGATTAAGTGCTGCTGCCCTGACTTCCCTCAAACAAGAAGTGGTGTATTTCGCAGTTCCTATTCCTCTGGCTTCCACCAGACATGCTGAAGTTGAAATTTCAAGACTGCTGGTAGCACTTTTATTGCTGTCATCCTCCAGATATGAGCCTGTGTCCCTGAAGTGGCTCAGATAACAACAGTTTGCTGATATGAGACAATGTAGCTACGTGAGAGCTGTACTTCTGTGGGCAAAATGTTTCTAATGTAGATTCCCCCCCACCCCCCAGTTTTACAGATATGAAATGCAGTTCCACAGAGAGACGCATGAATGACAAAAGATGTCTTGGAGATAAAAAGGAAGTTGAGCCTTCTTTATTTCTCTGTTCCATAGTATATATATATATATCTTTTTTTAAACCAAATCAAAATCAATACAGGGAGCAAGAAATTCAGATGCCTTTTCCCTATCTGTGTAGTTTAGCCAGTAGCTACTTGGTGTATGAATTAGCAATGCAAATAGTGAGGGAGAAAAGTATTTACAGAGTAGCTGGAGGATTTGTGGAAGCCGTCACACACACACACACACACACACACACGATGACAGTGTCTTGGTTTCACCCACATTACTCCCTCTTCTCAGTTACAAAACCCCCAACTCCTTGAGGTGTGGCCATATGGTTATGGAAAGGGGAACTGATGCTGCACAGACAGGATTTGGGTTTTTTTCCTGTGCTCTCAGACAGAGATCTTGGGGGATAAGCTGGGCCTAGGTGGTTGCATAACTTTTCTAGATTTCCCAAGAAAATTTTTTGCAATATCATTTTCAAAGGCTTGCACAATTCTACTTTTCTTAGTTTATCGTCTTGTCTTTTTGTTACTGTCTTAATAAGGTACCTGTCTTTTCCGGGTATGCTACTGGCAAAAATCTGTTGTTTAACAAAGGCAATCCTTCACAGCATAGCCAATATTGTAGAGAATTATACTAATATTAAGAGAACAGACAAAATTCTGGCTAGGTTCTTTCTGAAAGAGTTGAAAAAATTCTGACTTTCATTGAGTGTTCCCTTATGCATTTTAAGAAAAAATATTAATTTGTGAATGACCCTTCTGCCTTCATCTCACTAACAGTGTGTCGAGTTGTCTGAGATTTATGTAGACATTTGGGGAAAGGGAGAGGAGACCATTCTTAAAGACCTTCAAGGGTGATAACAATTATTATATGTTACCAATAAGATCAGAAGTATAATAACAGCCTTCTAAGAGTATCAGCCATTATGCTATCATTTGGAATCAGACCACCAAAAGGGAAAGCATAAGCAATAAATATGCTGGAAAGCCAGAAGAAGAATTTGGCACTGTCAGAATGGACTGAGACTAAGCATTTTTCCTGATGGGGAAAAATATCCATTAAGAAAATGATTGTTGCTATTTATGAACATCAGGTTGCTAAGTGACAACATGTGATGTTCACTGCCTCATCTGCCACCCACAGTTCTCAAGGAGTAGCAACAGAGGGGGTGAAAGAAAACCAAAAGGCTGAGTTACTATTTAAAAAAAAAAGGGCTTACAGTTCAAAGCAAAGCAAAATAAGCTTTCTAAAAATAACTTCCTTCTTTTTCTAGGAGAATCCAATAGGATTAGGTTAAGAACTTTTTAAAAGAGCAGTACAGAGGTGAGAGAGCCCAAGAACCAAAATCTATCCCCAACCTTAAATAAAAGTTATTGTCCTGGTTTTACATATACATGCATATGTGCATGTATGTTACACAAATGTTTTTTTGTGTTAAAATTTCCATGAGTGGAAGACTGTATTGCATTAAAGGCCACATTATACATTTGTTATTCCTTCTAATGTTGTCAGACTTTATTACTTCAGCCATATCAGGTCAGCTGCTTCACATAGATTAGATTATTTAAGCAATTTTTTCTTGAAACCTTTAGCACTTCTTGTACTTTGCAGTCTCTTGAAATTCATGAGGGGAACTGGTACAAGGACAAGACTGAAATGGAAAGGAGAAAAAGTCTGAATCAAACACCCCAGGAAAGCACAAGAAAATGATAAGCTTGGATATAGAAACAGATGGAGAAGAGACAACAAACTGAACAATTCATATTTTTTTTATACCTTTAATGGTATGAGTTGGAGGTCATGATCCAAGTTCTCACCACTTCCAATTTTGGATATTCACACGCAGGCCTTGAGGGGTAAGGGGCATAAAGAAAATGTGCTCAGACTTTCCAGTGTATCTTTTTAGCTGTTACTATTTAGTATTTTTTTAAATCACTTCTCCCATTAGCTTTGTCTATGATGGTTGTGACAAGCATTCATCTTTATTAGTGCTTTACTTTAACCTTTAATAATAACATGTAAAAATGTATATGAGTATACCCTAAATGTCTCTTCTCCCACCCTCTCACAGCGTCCTGTTGCCTCTGTCCTCTTCAGGTTCTTTCAATTGTTATCCACAAACTCTATGTATAGATACAATAGGTTATTAATTTGATGTCTGCTTCCCAGAGAAAACCATTGAGAATATTGATTTTTCATATTTGCACATACAGTGATTAGAATGGAGTGCTTGGAGAAATGTTTTGGCCAGGTAAGTTAGGGGGGAGTGTTTGTTGGTTTTCCCCTCACAACATGATTATCAATAAGCATCCATTCTTGATACATCATTATTAACTTTCTGAGTTAGTACACACAGAGGTGAGTAGGCTGTTTACAGTTTCAGAATCACAAATTAATGCTGATTTACACTCAGGTCACTCTTTGATTTAGAGCTTAATTCCCTATCTAGAAGGGAATTCTGGCAGAAAAGGCAAAACATCAGGTTCTAATCTTGCTTGTTGAAGACTTTCCCTTACCAGGCTCCCTGAAAACTGTTTGTGTAGCACTACTAAAGCCTTTAAATTAGAAGCATGTCTTCTTTTAGAGAGGGAAAAGCAAGAATTTTATGTCATGCATGCTGCTTTGTTGACATTTTCATTTGTACTGTTGATAAACATAAAATCCAGCAAAAAGACAAATATGCCCTCAGTTCATTTTCCCATGCTAACAGAGTAGCTTCTTTTTACTGCAGGAAACACACCTTCCAGACGGGGAGTTGCTTTCGGACTTGAGTGGTTCACTCCCTTCCTGTTTAAGACCAATTACATCTCATTTGCAATACCATTAGTCAAGGAAGTGGCTATCCTGAGGTCACTTCTCAGCCCACCCTTCCTAAATGGCACTGGTAGGCTTTTCTTCTAAGCCACCGCACTGTGAGGTTTGGCTCTCTTTGTGGCATAGGCTCCTCTGAACATACAAGCAACATAAACCTTTCAGGACCAGCAACAACTAGTGCAAGTTGAAATCCTCCGAAGTAATTTGAAAGCTGTGGTTTGAAAAGTGATGCTGGCTATTTATTAAAACAGCAAGCATGATCAGACCAAGCCAACTTGCTGGTTTAACAGATGGAAGCTTGTTAAAAATCTTTATTCCAATATGTTAAGAATCCAGCTTTGCTGCAAATTGTGAAGTATGACTTGTGAGTCAAAGCCCCAGTGGAATGGATGTCTCATAGTTTGAAAATCTCAGCTTTACATTCAAGACCCAACATTTGCCAATTCATGATGATTTTATTTTATTTTTTAGAGGTAAACTATTCTCATCTCATGTTTCCTGTCTTTAACTAGGACAAATATTCTGATACTTCACATTTTATCATTTGAGGAGAGTATTTCTTAAATTTATTGAGTCCTCATCTACTATCTTTACTACTCAAACAACACTGTTCTTTACACTTGTTGTGGTTTGGCCCAGCTACCACAGCAGCACCACAACAGTCTCTCGCTCGGTGCCCCCATTCACCACCACCCTCGTTAGGATGGCAGAGGCCCCAGCGAAATGGGAGTAAAACAATAAGCAAGGTTGTTGTGGATTAAGACAAGGGCAGGGAGGGCTCACTGCCAATTACGGTTCCGGGCAAAACAAGCTCCAGTACTCGATTTAGAGAAGGAAGTAGGAAAGTTTATTCTACAAGAAACAGAATGGAATAAAAGCAAAAAGGAGTAGGATGATGAGAAAATTACAACCAGCACTTTAAGATCTCCGTCCTCCATCCCTCCTTTCTTCTCTGGCCCAGCTCACTGCTCCCGATATCTCTACCTCTTTCCCCCTTGATGGCTCAGGGAGGCAAGGAATGGGGGATGTGGTCAGTCTCTCACAGACGGTCACTGTCGCTTTTCTCTGCTCAGATGAGGACAGTTCCTGGCATTCTTCCCCTGCTCCAACACAGGGTTCCTCCCCCAGGACACAGTCCTTAACAAACTTCTCTAGTGTGAGTTGTTCCCCACAGCTGTGGCTTCTGCCGATACGGGGTCCCTCACACGGGACAGTCCTTGGTGAATATCTCTGGCATAGATTCTTTGGCACAGTTGCAATTTCTGCAATTATAGGGTCCCTCTCTCGGGACAAGGCCTCTTCTGGGCATAAGTTTGATGAGCTGCTTTGTCGTGGGTTCCTTCCCACAGTTACAGCTGTGGATATTGAGACCCTCCCTCGTGACACGGCCTGCTCTGGCCATAGTGATAAAGGGTCCCTCCTCTGGGACACGGCCTCTTCCAGCCATAGTTTTAAAGAAGAAAATCACTGTCCCTGGCTTGGGGTCTGTAGTGAGGTGAGTTGCTGCCCCAGGTCTGGGGCCAGCTGTAGCAAAATGNAGGAAGAAGGAGGAAGAAACCTCTTCTTCCAGCTTCTTCTTAAAAAGTGATCATGGAGGCATCTAATTGCTCAGCCCCAGTAGTGGGTCTGGTTCAGAGCTGGGGAGAGTTGCACACAACTTACAGAAGCCATATTTACAGCCCCTTCCCCCTTACCAGGAAAGGCTAGCATGTCAAACCATGACAACACCTGAAGCACAACGAGTTTCACATGATTTCCCAAGGTCACCCTGTGTGCCTGACTAGCAGAGAAGTAACTTCATCTTACTGCAGGCAAAGGGTCTTTCCTTCTCCAATTTCTGTTCTCCTCATCAGAAAGAAGGTAATAGAAAAAAAAAAAAAAAGCAGCACAGAAAAATAACTGCAGCAAATCCATGGAATAAAGAAACAAGCAATCGCTAAAAACCAAAAGAGTTGTGAGCTGAAAGAGCTAGCCTTCGTAAATCTGTGTGCCCAGTTTCCCTATGGAGGCAGCATAGTCCCTGTGGTAACCTGGCACACACCCTTTCCTGGAGAACTCTGCAGCCTTTCAGTGTTGCTGACATAGGTTGTGGGGACTCAGTACCAGGTTTCTGACCTCAGAGAATCCCTCTCAGGCAACTCACACACCCAGGCACCTATTTTCTTCACCATATTAATATTTTAATTATGAATTATAATAAGACTTTGTTCATATTCGGCATATTTTAATTATGAACTATCATAAGACTTTTCTCTCTTCTACTTTTAAAAAATGAAAATAAAATAAATGTCAAACAAGCACCTATGACTACATCATAAATCAGTATAGAAGCTTAAAATAAAAGCTTGTGTACCTTTATGGGGACATTAATTTTCAACCAAAAAAAACCCTAAAAGCAGGAACATTTTGTTCTTGTTTTTCACTCCTGTAACTCTAGTTTTGAGTTGAGATGAATAAAGTTACCTTTCAGTGAAACAAGTGAAAGAGAACTGAGAATGGCTGAAATACATGAAGCTCCTCAAAGTGAAGCCCCACCACTTAACTTCTAAGAAATAATGTCAGTATAAATCATGATGTGATGAATGCTTCACTGAAATGATTCATGCCATATGGTCTGAAGAGCAAAATGGGCACGGTTTATTTTTAAAAGAATGAGAAATATGAACTTGGATTATTCACTGCTTTGTCCTGCCAGGCTGAACATTTGCTGTAGCAGGGGCCAGACTTATTGCAGGTCTGGCTTTTTTTGCTCACTTAATATTGTTGTACTAGTTTGAGGCTTCAGTCTCATTCATAGTAGAATAATGTCCACAAGATTAGGACCAGTATTCAGCAGCATCTTCTGCAAACAAATATTCACATAGCACCTAGAGACTAAATAATATTCTCATTTTCTCTTTAAAAATTCTAGGAGACACCTTAGAAGGAAATAGTTGTCATGGTATAATAACTGTTATGGTAGTGAGAAGACAATTACATCGAGTCCCCTGACAGAAGTGAAAGCTGCTGGTAATTCCATGAGTCACTCAGCTTTCCTTTTTTGTAAAGCTGCTTATGATCAACACCTTTCTTATATTGTTGTGTATTCTTATAGTCAATGTGAGACTCCACTTAAGCAAAAGGAAATCTAGCTTCTTTTAGTAGTCATAACACCTCTTGTAATGCACCACCAGAAAAAGACAGAGACAAATAAATGTAGATGCCTAGTCTGCAAGAAATTATTGATCTTTATCAGTAATAATAAAAGGTACAAGCACTTCTCATTGAAATATTTAGGCCCTAAACCTATTCCTTCTAAAGTAAATGACAAAAATATCAGTAATGTCATTTATGTGCAATTAAGGCTAAAACATGACAGAGCTAGACTGTGCCTTATTCATTTTACTCCAACTTAAAGACAGTGAAGAGCCACTATCTCCCTTAGACAAGCAGTGAAAAAAGAGGACCAGTCAATACATTGCAGTCATTGTGCCAGGTGTTGATGTCTTCCTAGTTCTGACCTCTCCCTCACCACCTGTGCAGAGACAGGTGCCCATGAAAGAAGTTTGAGAACAGACCATTTTCAAGAAATTGAATTTTCCATTCTGCAGAATTTATCACTGTGCAAAATTTTTCAAAAGAGTGTATTTAGGATTGAAAACGTGGATGTCACTACTTCAGGTGGCTTGGTTTGGTCTGTGAGAGGTTAGAAGGGTGATTTCTAAATCAAATGTTTATGATGGGAGGTCAGTAGGGTAGCCCTTAAATTGATGGGCAGCATTCTTGTAGCTAGTATAAATCCATTCAGGCTCAGAGAAGTTAGTACACCCATCATTCACATTGACTATTTGCAAGACTGATGTAATTTATATAGAGATCAATTTTAACTTGCAGTCTGGATCCACACTGATGTACTTAAGCTGATACTGCCTGGGGTGGGTACTCACAAATCATCCATAAAGATAAGAAGTAGTTTATAGAAAGATTAAAAGCGATATAACATTAGGTTTTTTAAAAGCAAGCTACACTTGTTTAAACATCACTAAGTCTCAAAAACAGTGCCTATTTTTTTAACAGATTAAAGGAATATCTAGTACTTTTTTACAGATGGAAGCTGAACAGGTTTCACCTGCATTAAACTGATGAAGAAAAAAAATCTGTGTAAAGTGATTACATTTTAACAATTAAACCCGTTGATGATCTGTTTGAAACTCAGTTTTTTTTCAAGCTGCTTATATTGACTTGAGCTCACATAAAGTGCTGTCTTTTGTCAGTCGTTTTTGAACTGTGCACACACAGTATAATATCCCTCGTAGGCAAGCTTGTCTTAGAGGAAAGCATTTGTTATGTAGCATATTCAATTCTTTCTCCACTCCTGTGATCCCCTCTAGCGGTCAGTAATTGTCTGCTAAACGTTTCTTAGTACTCCAAATTATTGGCACCTCTCCTGCATTAAAGCAGCCTGTCTCCTCCTCATTTGAATTTGAGTGATCTTGGGTTCTATTCCTGTGCTGTACACGACACAGACAACACAACGAAAGCTTCTGAAAGGTGCAGATAGTGTGTTTGTGGGCTGTTTTGCTTTCCCTACTAGGAGCAGACACATTGTCACACCACATACTGCCAAAAGGCTGCTCTGCTGGCAGTGCAGCCAGGGAGGTGTCCGCTGCAGCCTACCCATGCCACCAGGCAATACAAGAAGCCAGTGTCCATTTGCAAGCCTGGAAGCAGGAATGCTTCTCCAGCAGTTTGGAACAGAATAGCAACATATAACTCATCGTATTCATACAAGTAGTTCAGTAAGTGGTTGAAATTTAGCTCAAGAGATTGAATATGAATTGGCAGAAGACCTATCTTCATTTCTCTCAACTCAGAGTACTTTCCAATATATTTAAGAGACATGTAGGCAGCTGCATACCCGATTAAGATGCCATTTTGCGTTGGTTCAAGCTGGTTCAAGGTACTGCTGATCCAGTGTTATCTCTGTTTTCCAACCTCGGTTGTGCATTTCTACTCCTTCCTCGTGCTAGCGCTGGGATTTACCTGACTGCTGAGGGAGATGGCTTACTGGCAGGCTAGTGAAAAAGAAATCCTGACAAAAACGAAAGAGCTCTAGGGCAATGATGACCTACATTGAGCTACATATGCCTTTCACATTAAAGTAATGGCTATATGCTGAGACTTCCTCCTTTGCTGTTCCTGTTTGTGCATTACAAAAGGCACAGGGCAAAGGCAAAGTCTTTTCCCATGGGAGTAGGCTGCTACATTTTTTTTTAATCCAGCTATACCATGTTTTCAGGTTTTTTTCCTTCCCCAGGGATGGGAAACTCAGAAAGAGGCATAGAGAAAGTTGTGGACTGAATGAACACCAAAGTTGTGAGGCAACATAAGTACATGAATGCAACTGAAAATGTCTTTCACTTCTGGGTCTCAAGACAGTTTGTGATCTTCAGACTTGTATTCCCTCACATACCTAATATCTCTACCATACAGAAAAGTTAGGTTTTGGTTTGTTTTTTTTTTAAATACAGTGGAATTAAAACAATGACTGATGCACATGCTTGGCTATTGTTGTGGTTTAGACCCATCCAGGGACAAAAGACCACGATTAGACTTAAGTACCCCAGACTTTTGAACTCCCCAAGGACAAGAAGGGTCTTAATTGCCACTTATGGACAAAACAGACCAGGCTACCCAGCTTGGGGAAGAAAATAGAAAATAATTTAATCCAACACCAACTAAAACATAACCATAAAACCCCACAACATAGCAAACAGAAACCACACTAGAGTGGCACAGCGATGAAGAGTACAACCAACCTTTAACACCACTTTCTCGGCAACCCCTCCCCTCTTCCTGGGCTCAGAGCCCTGCTCCTGGTGTCTTTTTCTCCTCCCTCATGAACTATTCAGTGGGGCAGGGAATGGGGGTTTCAGTCAGTCTATTCCTGATGGTTTCTGCCATTTGTCTCTCCTCAGGGCAGGTGGGCTCCTCGCTGATCCTCCCTGCTCCTCCACAGCGTACCTCACTGTCATGGTTTAGCAAG